>JAHXMU010000430.1:1749366-1855518 GCA_019455685.1 Philornis downsi
TTTTTTGGCCATCCACGTCATATTGCCCAAAAGAGAGTCATACTTCTAAGATGTCATTGTTCATGAACGTTAGTTAATGTAATCGATTACCATGGCCAACATTTCCGGCACCAAATCAAGAAGAAAAATCTATCCTTATTCCACCTCTACCTTACAAAGGCATCAACCGTACATGCAGTCTAGATTCTATGTAGATTTTCGCTTTCGATCAACGTACTGATTTATAAATTAATAGATTAGTTATTAACGCATCACCTTTGACCAATTAAAGAGAAGATAAAAAATTACAACTTAGCTCAACTTTGCAAAAAGGTTTTTTGCGAGTAGTGATGATATGAAATAGAAATTTGGAGCCAATATTTCGTAAAACTCACCTGTAATTTAAAAATAAAATCATTAACGACAATACAAAGTTCTAATAAAGCGGTTGTTTACTGAGTTTATTTAATAGAATTACATAACTGACAATTTATTGACATTTGCATGGTAGTATCAAATAACTATGTTAACTATATCGCCGATAATTGATCTGTAATTAAGAGCACACAACAAACAACCGATTACATATCACTGTGGAAGCAAACAAAGTGCCTAATTTATCTCCTTTATAAAGAAATAGCTGATGTCACAAGAGATACTATTCGTTTTCGTTCAAACATTCATGGGGACGAGGGATCTTTGACAGTTTCACATACATTCAAATCTAAAATCTAATCAGATCCTCTTTATAGGGGAACCAAAATCCATATTTGTGTGTCTTATTTCATCTTAATTGCCTTAATCAAATGGTGATATTTGTTATGTTATTCCCTTGCCACAGAAATACTCGTACTACAACTCCAAATGTCAAGCGTACATTTTTGTGGTTTTAATAACCAGCAAAAATTAGTTTGGAAAGGCGCCAAATTGCCTTTCAAAAAAGCATACACATTCTCATAGAATTAGAATAGACAGCCAGGCAGATGCGAGATGCCAGATAGATAGGACTGCCGAGCACCAGGATGAGCAGCTTGCTGACTTGTCTATCCTTCGGCCCTTCCAGCCGGGGGAACCTCTTGTGGTTTCATTATTGTTAATACATATCTGCTGGAAGCAAGATATCATGGACTTGGATGGTGATGTTCATCTACCCTCCATCTCAACCGACAGCAGCATGGACGACGTCTGACGACCCCAACAACGGACGAACAAATCAAGCAAACACAAAATGAGTTGTTGTAATAATAACAGACCACAACCGGAGGAGAGTTCACAGTTCACTTGGATGTGGCGGTTGGCTCTTGTTATTGTTCGGATGCAAGCAATGTTTATTTGATAGGACTCCGTGGAGCCACAAAATTTGTTAATACCACATTCCGGGAGATGGAGAAACGTGGGTCGTCATTAAAACAACATCATTGGAACGTTTCCTATAAAGACGCCAGTCTTCGATTACAAAGCGACTGCTCAAATTGCAACGGCTCACCCCCGCCTGCCACCGCACAAATGTACTTCCTTGCGAAAAAAAAATCCAGTGGATCTATGACGAACTAAATCTGTTTCCTAGATGTTAATCTTCTCAGAAAAGTAAACAATTTGCAGGCTCTTAACCAAATAAATGGACGCAGTAGTTAGGTGGGCACCGATTCGTACTTTTGTAGCGTAAATAAAACGCATGACGCGAGAGATGCGAATACCGAGAATGAAGTAAAGAAATAAAGGATCTTTTTGTCGTAAACGTGGCTTAACAAAACATAATAACTATTTCAAAGGTTTTCTCGACCTCTTTGACTTTTTCCACATTTTTCTCCTTTCGTGTCACCCTCGTCCGTGATGTGTGCGAGAACGTGTACGTGGGCATGTAGTAGTGGCGGGGGGCAGATTATTTAGGGATTTGCCGTATTACATCCCCAATTACTTAACATTTGTTTATACATGATGAAATCTATTATAATGAAATGACTACACAATGCCTGCTGATGATGGCGGCAACTGGGCGAAGTGTTCCGAGGTGGGTGGCGGTCGGACATGAATTCTCTGCTGATGATGATGGCGGCTCAGATGACAATGCGAGAGACAATGGCACAACAGAGACTACAAATGAATACCAGGAAAAACCCATTCAAATTGCAAATAAATCTTTTGAGGAAATATACTGTTAATAGTCGAAGAAGATTATGTAATGGTCCTGTCATAAAGAAAATTAGACTCGTTCATTATATGTTATATTATCCCTGTTGAATGGTGTCTAAAAGGGAGACAAGTGTGGAAGAGGAACATACCAACAACTTGGCGCTTTACATTGCTTATATTTCTTTTTCAATGACTTTGGTTGTTCAACTACCATCGGTGATTTCATGTGCGGTTTTTGGAACAAACTGCTGCTTACATGACCTTCGCCTGAGGCAATCGTATGTATGATGCAGAAAATGTATCAATCTATAACTATAGCTAATTATTAAGAATTCAAAGATACACTACAAAGGAAAAGATTTTTGCTGTTTATTTAAATTCTTCGTTTTCTATTAAATTTTGCATAGATCTTTCATTATTATTTCAGAATGAGTTCAAAATATGCACCGCAATTAGACATATTTTTAATTTATTGGGCATAAGAAATGTAAAACGAACTGACGCATAGATGGTGCTAGTAGTCAGAAAAAAACTATTTTCGTAAAAAGTGGCAACTTTATGAAACATATGTTTTAAGTTTCAAGGCGCCACGTTGTTTAGTATTTCTATTTGAACCATCAAAAGTAAACGATCTCAGTGAATTTATAACCATGGAAAAATTTGATCAACGCCATGTAATACAATATTTCCATTTGAAAGGTCTCAGTCTAATCAACATTAAAGCCGATCTACGTTCTATCCTGGGGGGAGTCTGCTCCTTCGCTTACGGCTGTGAAATATTGGAAAGCAGAGTTTAAACGAGGTCGTACGAGCTGCCTAGTCCACGTCAGACACGGTTAAGAAAATCCACAAAATAGTATTAGGTGATCGTCGGCTGAAGTAATATACGAGTACATTGTATATTGACCAAACATTTGAAGATAAGAGAGCTGAGCGCAAGATGGGTGCCGCACTTACTTTCAAAAACAGCGTCGTGAACATTTTTCAGCAGAGTGCTTAGCAATGTTTCACCGCAATAAAGCCGGGTTGTTGCGCCGATTTATAAGCATGGATGAGAGAAGGGTCCAGAACTTTACATCTGAGACAAAGGAACAGTTAAAGCAGTGGACTGGAATGGGAGAATTGTGTCAAGAGAAAGAGAAGATAGTTCCATCAAACTTGAAAAATGGCTCGATGGTAAAAGATTTTCCAACAATGAAGGATGGAGTCTGAGGTTGACGGCCATTTTAAGGAGTTTGACAATTCTTACTATAAACAGGGTATAGAAGCTATTGAATACCACTGGAAAAGGTGTATCGAGCTAAAATGAGATTTTGTTGTAAAATGAAAAAAATGTTTTGGAACTTTTTTGTGTCTTCTTTGTCAGGTCGGCTAGTTTTGGGAACGCCATCATACATGTGGAAATATTTCATCGAAATGGAAAATGCACTGATTTGCAAAAAGATAAGAAAATTAAGATGCAGTTGTAAATATTCTAGAGACAAATATACTTCTTCTTTTAACCATAAATCTCTTGTTCTAAGTTATCGCAAAATTCGACACTCAAACAATTAGGTTTCGCTCGTAATCGGTTTTATTACTAATATTATATTAATTTTTCTCATATTCTATTATAACATTGGCAGTTATATATATGTATTATAATATTGGCAGAATCATTCCGCACTTTACGGACATTTTTTGAAAGCGTTGATTCTTTCGCTTACTGGGCAGAATCACGCCTATTATTGAAGACTGGCCGGCACTAAGATTACACGCGATCTGCATAGCAGGATGCTAACGGCTTGCTGGCAGAGCTATTAAGGACCGGTGGCAATGAATTGATGATGAGCATGAGTGAATTTCTAATCACGATTTGGCTTCAAGAATGAATATTCGATGATTGGAATCTGTATTAAAAAAAAATGATCTAAGTACATATGTGTACGATTCTTCACTACTAGCTTATGAAGTTCGGTCAAATGTGATATTTAAAAGATAAAAGTCTATCCAACCTGACTCGAATAAAACTTACTCACACTGCGATACATCCTGAAGATGGCTCAAGAAAAACAGTCCATCACACACCTACTTTTAAGCTGCCTCCGACAATCCGCTACGGTATGAAACTATGATCGAGTTTTGTGTCTCTGCAAAGTTTTTACGGCTTTGTTAGCTGATACTAATAATCTGGAAGTCTTGAATAAAGAGTGGCAAAAATCTTAGGGAGCCATTCTAAACTAAAGGTGGCTGTCAGATGATCGTGTGACATGCTTTTGTAATTGATTGTGGAAAATGCTATAGTAAATGCTACTGCTACCACCTTCAATAGAAGCCGAAGGTAACTTGCGTACAACTGATGATACAGACGTCATTTTGTCATATAGAGGAAAACTATGAAATGTTGCCTCAGTTTTTTACGACATCAAGAAGTCAGCCAAAGTAGATTCTCAAATAATCTGATATCATTTCGTCATATATATGAAAACTATGAAATGTTACCTGAGCTTCTTCCAATAGCAAGAAGTTAGCCGAAGTGTGTAGTTTGGGATGCCGCAAGAACATCGACATCGTTAGTAAAGCTAATGTCAAGTTGGAAATTTATAAGAGAATATTACTAATATGGGCTACGAACGTTAATGGAGAGTAACGCTGTCTTATAAACCATAGGATCCATTCTGATATCGAAGTGGTCAAGTGCAATAAAATATAGCGATTGCGTTGACTGGGTTACTTTGTAAGGATGGACCGAAATGAAAGTTGTCGATAACGATCTTAATAAGTGACTCAGAAGAGCGCGATGAAAATTGCATTGGAAAGACCAGGGTTTTGAAAGACTGTCGCTGTTATTAATTAATAAAGAAGCCCAGAAAACATAGATTTTTCTTTAAATGGTTTTTTTGATTACTCCTGTGCACAAACAATATATTTCCCATGTTTTGAATTCGACTATGAACTGATGTTTACATGGCAAAATAGTTCTTTCAGTTGAGAAGCGCCAAACATATTACAATCGCACCTTTTCAGTCACATGAGTTAACAAAAAAACAAAAAACAAAAAAGAACAAATTTTCTTGCATCTCATTAATAAGATATAGGAGAGCTTCTCACATTCAGTGCGCTTAAACGCATTTTATTTTTTAGACTCAATCAGCCGGATCTACAGTTTAACGATGATTCCGAACGTCACAGTTTGAGAAGCATTTACAAGACTTGTTGATTATTCGATTACTCGAAGTGATTGTCAGCCACATCGAGGTGACCGCCGCTCATGTAATGATAGGTGTCTGTATGCGGAATCGAACTCGCGATTATGCGAAATATAGTAGAATTATCATGCCACGAACGGTCAGTGAGTTAACAAATATGGGAACTTTTTTTCTGTAATTGTTGCTGTCATTTTCTTTTTAAAGAATTGATAACTTAATTTTTGCCAGTTTTAAGAATCGTCTCTGACAATTCGATCGGATGTCTTTTCTTAATGACCAAACGACTCTTTAGCATTATGGCCTTAGTCCAATCAGCAATCACGGCTGTTTGGCGGAATTTTTCGTTCTTGTATAAAAGATCTTTGTATGAGATCTAAAACGTATATTATGGGATTTGTATTATGCGCACCAACGGTTCCTCATGTTGGCAAAAGTTTCACTGTATCGAAAATCTTTAACTCTATTTCGCCAGAATTTCTGCCACTCAGAATTTTGTGAAACCTAAAGTTAAACTGAATGATTGTTTCACAGCAATGATGCATCAAACCTCGCATTGATTTATTTATTTGCATTTGATCCATTTAGCGGAACAACGTCATTCACCGGCAAACAGTTAGAGCTTTGTTCTATAATATATTTATTTTTAAAACATAACTTTATTATAAACAAAAATTAGGTTTAACTTGAAATTTTTACAATTTTCAGGATTTTTTTTACAATAGTGGATATTTTATTATTCGGCTCTGCACACATATTTCTTACACAATATTTTATAGACAATGTTGATTAGAGCCAGATCATGAGGAAAAAATTATCTTATTGCACTGTTCTATTTAGAAAATGGGGCATTTCTGGGAATTTTAAATCTCAGTTCACTGCAAAATAATACATGGATTGCAATATAAAAATAAATTATATTTCTAATACTGCTACATTTTACAAAAATGTTATTACTTAAGATTTCGACATTTCTCTTACTCAATGGTAGTAACACGAATGTGACACATTCGCAAGCAGTTGTCAATAGTTAAACAATAAAACAGATTCACAACCTGGCTCTTCCTCCTCTAAAATCAGTAATGCACTCCGTTGCCTACGTTAGGAGTTGATTGCATATGTAAGTACATATATGTTCAAATAAATATGTACATAATTTATTACGCATGTTACATATTACTATGTAATCAATTCCACTGCCTGAAATCAGTGCGAAATGTAATACTTTTAAAATGAGTTTAATTATAAATTCATTAACCGATGTAACCCTGGGCGATTGGTAGCGGTGCTGATATATTCCGTGAGTTGATGGCGTTAATGGAATGGCTCAAGGGCGAGCAATATTTGATCACATTTTCAACAACAACCAACATTTTGCCCACCAACCAAAAGCAATCAGTAATTTTATGTGAAAAATCTTTTATATATGTGACGGGGATTTTCCAGGTTCTTCTTCACCCTCCTCATGTAATCACTACCATTTACTTTGGGGAATACAATTGTCATGCTTTTGTGTGCCTCCGTTCTTTGTTAAAAGAAGTGGGATATAAAAAACGTCATTTTTCTGTCTTCCATTTGAATTCTGCCTTTCGCATAGGAGTTCTTTACAGCAGATGCATTGTGTTCGGTATCTACGATTGTATGGGTAATGTCCCTATAGTGCTTCCATTCTTGTCTGCGCTGTTTATACGAGCATGTGTTTGTGTCTGCGTGTGTTTATGTGGAAACAGAGCATTCTTAATTAAATTGCATTTCCGCTTTACAAAATTCGTACAACACACAATAGAGGAACCGAATAATGTGATTTTTAGCCATTTCTCTTTGGGCTCTGCCTTTTTCCAGAACCTGATTTTTCTGGCATTTTGCTGTAAAACTGCCTTTGTGGACAACTTTATTTGGGGTTCAGTAGTAGTTTGTACGATGTACGATGATTCTTTTTTTGTCGTCATTCTGTCATAAAGAATTTAATAATTCTGTTGAGCAAATAACTGCGGTATAATGCAAGAACTTCACATCTGAGGAATGCTTCCAAATGCCGAGGAACAACTTCGTTATTAATTTTTGATGAATAGTCGGGACGATGCTGCCACTTTTAGGTTATTGTAGGTGCTATTACTATAGTCGTTGATATGCTTAGGTCTATGGCAGCCATTAATTAACTATAATTGACTTCCTTTCTCCCAGCAGTGCTGTCGGAAAATGTTTACATTTCACGTAACTCAAATCTTAGAATGATAAGGCCGTACAAGAAAAATTACAAGTCCAGAATCAAATAAATATTTTCAATCTGAACGTTTAAGTTGCTTGCCCGCATTACAGAATAATTTGTGGAAGTTATGTTGATGTACATTTTTACTTTTGCCACCCCATATGCCAGGAATGATTTCAATCTCGCTATGCCGTCGAGTGCAAGTGAAGGACGACCAAACTTCTACCTCTCAGCACCACCTTAACGTCAGCAACAGCAACGGCAATTGAAGAACTCATATGGGCAACTGAAAGGCGTTCGCAACCATTTGTTGGTTGTAAATGTTGCCAGAAAAACGATACCGAACAGACATCCAACAACAGCAAGGGCAGCACCAACTTAACTGCATAATGTGGTTGGTAGCCACTGATTTAGAACAAATTTCTAGCCAACAACAATAGCAGCAACTCTAACGCCAACAACAAACGCAACAACAGGAACAGACCAAAGGTGTTAACGTGTAAATTCCCATTCACAAGATCGGAAAACGCAGATAATCTGAATAGGCCAAGAAAAAGCTCATGTATCCAGCAAACGTATACACATGCACATACTCGTATTCACATACATACATATAAACAACTACTTACTCCCATGCGTACGAACTTAAAGTTTTGCGTACTTATTTATGTTAAGGAACTTGTGCGTATACAAATGTATGAAAACTCCAACAATTGGACAATGGAGTAGATTGTAGTCACCGTTCCGTTCTGTATTACGGATAGGTCATGATAGTAAGAGCAAAATATTAAATAATAAAATATATGTTCATCTTATCATTATTGATGCTCAATTTGCTAACGTTTTATGCAGACACTCTTTTCTCCGCATCCACACCTGAACTGATTTTATTGATATTTTTCGCACGGACAGTACAATACATGAAAAAAACTACAGGTTTACCATAGTTTTAGTCTTCAGCTCTGTGGGAGGATTGGAGTGGGGAATTGTTTATATCCTCCAAGCAATGTTGCCAACTTAACTGTTTTCCCGCTATACTCGTATTAGGCTTATCTCCAATCTGTTTAGTTTTAAGCCTTTTCCTGGATTTTTTTAAATACATTTTTCAATTTTCTTTTGGGTTTTTTTGCTAAGTATATTATTGAACTTCATTTCAGTAAAAAGAAAGTCTAAAATATTAGATGCGCAACTAAGTTACGGCTGTTTGCCAATAGATGACGCCATCTGTTAGTGCTAGCCGATTCTTCGATAACATAAACGTCATGAGCCAAGCTTAGGTATATGGTAAACATATCGCCTCGAAACAATATATACGACAATATAAACAATTTTATGCCAAATAATCATCATATGCGGGAAGTATTGATTTTCTTCTTTCAATCGAAGAAAACGGCGGCTGAAGCTCATCGAGTGTTTCGAAACGTTTACGGAGATGCTGGTTTAAATGGAACAACGTGTCGAGATTTCGAAAACATCACTGGGGATCGGTATCGACTTCAATTAATGCGATTGAGCCAAACTCTGCGCGAGAAACGCACACGATACGCGGAGATGCACGAAAAAGCGATTATTCAGCATGACAGCACTCGGCCTTACGTGGCCTAACCAGTTAAAACTTACGTGGAAATGCCTAAATGGGAAGTCTTACCCCATCCGCCTTATTCTTGAGATATTGCGCCGTCCGATTATCACTTATTTCGTTCGATGGCTGACCAGCAGTTCCACTCATATGACGACATCAAATAGTGGCTAGGAGGAGAGCCTCAAAAAATGACCAGTTTTGCCCTGATGGAATTCGAGCTTTGCCAGAATGTTGAGAAAAATTAGTAGCTAATGGGCAATACTTTCATGAATCATTTGCAAACATTTTTTCATAATAAAGTTGCATTTTTATTAAAAAGCGCGAACTTAGTTGCGCACCTAACAGTTCTACTAAAAATTACTATAGAAGCATTCAACTTAAAGAGAAACGATATGACTAGCACAAAATCTTGTGGGTTTGAAAAATAGCTCTTCTAAGGAATTAAAGAATCTCAGATTCAAAACCCCAATTTTCGAGCATTTGCGTTTGGAGGTAGATCAAAACCCTTTCTATTTTACTGTGGCATTGTGTGACATGGTGACAAATATAAGTTATTCAAATAAAAATTTGAAACATTTAAATTTACCTATATGTGTAGAAAAGCGAATATTTCAAAACCTCCTTACGAAATATAATCGAATTTTAATATAAAATCAAGCAAAAAATATAAACATATACATATAAACATAAACATATAAATATAACATATACATATAGAGAATATTGATTACGGAGAATATTTGAAACCGATTTTTTTTTTTTTCATTGTGCAGGTGAAGTGAATGTCGAAATGGTTTCTTGTACTTACAGCGGCAAGAATTCTTATATGTATTTATAGTACTGATTAGGCTGCTGTGGCGAATATTCTTTTTTGGCCAATAAGCGGGTTCTTCTTTATATTCACCTTCTTTATTTTCGGTCAGATGTACTTTTAAGATGCCTAAAGATAAAAATTGGCCTATATAACCAATCTTTAGTATACATACCAAGAAGATTATTTCATTTTTGGCTGTTAAAATGTTTTAAGCCCTAAAGAAAAAGTATGCACTTAGAGACTACCATAGATATACTCATCTATTATACGCCACAAGTAGAAAATAATCCCGACTACTTCGCTTTTTTGTGCTCCTTCTACAATTTGACACATGAAGTTTTTACATTATTTCGAAAGCCTTACCCTTCTAATGGAATTTTGGTGGCCCTCTATTGTGCCTGCTACCTAATTTATTTTCTTTTTCTTCATGCTGAAGCATTTAAGTCCAGGATTCGACCAAATTAATAATTGTATTTTAATGTGTTTGACCATTTAGATATTAGTATATGACTCTTAAAGCTTATGATTCATATGACGCCAATACTCTTCGTTCAGAGCTCATATACATTCCGAAGTATTTTTCATCAAAATCATCGAATTCATCCGATTGTACCAATAACCAGGATCCTGCACTACACAGCTCTTAAACCCTCCACCAGACAGCACCTTCTTTTTACATCGCTTGCTAAGACCGCAGCAACAAACAAGACTCTCTTTCCAACTTCCAAGCTGACATCATTAGTTTTATTAAAGACCGAGCCGAGGTAAATGAATTCATCGCCTACTTCAAAGCTGTAATCAACGACCGTCGCGTGACCGTCCCAAAGGGTTTTTGTTTGTCGAAGAAATAA
This sequence comes from Philornis downsi, assembly GCA_019455685.1. NCBI lineage: Eukaryota > Metazoa > Arthropoda > Insecta > Diptera > Muscidae > Philornis > Philornis downsi. The sequence continues at coordinate 1,760,120 of JAHXMU010000430.1, forward strand.
CCCGACTTTCTTCTCATATACCACCAGACCCATTTCTGTTGACCTGTTTTCAATACTTTAAAAGGCTGCAGTAACATTTCGTAGCTTACTATGTCAATTATGTCCATATCATCAGAATACACAAGTTTCTGTTCTATCAAACTCCTCGTTTATTTCGGATTTTTGCCTAGCTCTATTGAAGATCTCCTATCGCCCAGTATTATCCGTATATGCTTGAATATCAACCACGACCATGACTTCATACAATTTTTGTCATAGCGGACTCTCGATAGCAGGACTTTACTCGAGCAAATAGCAGTAAGTGTCAATCTGTTTTTCTAGGATCATCTCCAGAATTTTCCGTACTATAAATGTCAGGCTGGTTAACGATTTAACAGATCTAAAATAGTACTCATATAGTCCAATGAAGTTATATAGAATAGGCTTTTAGTTAGCGGTACGTAGCATACACACTGCTAACGCCTTTTTAGATCACAGGACATAACAGGCTTTGGTAGATACATCCATTGACCCAAATTGTGCTTAGGAACTGATACATGCTTATCACCAGCTCTACCATGTTATGCGTTACAACGAATAACACGCCACCAGAAGTGTTGCTGTGTAGACTGAATTTTCCCTCTGTTTGAATAAGAACACCGTCAATTTCGTTTGGCATTAAAATCTCCGAAAACAATTTTAATGTCGTGGACGGGTCATAAAATATGTCCTTGGTTTCCAGTTTATCATATTCGGTTAGCCGAGGATTTAAGACTTTTTTTTTAAATTTTAAATTTTTTCCTATATATTTTAAATAATTATTATCGTATCGTTTGAAATTTGTCAATGGCTTATCTAAACCTTTATTAAGGTATTCACGTTTTTGCTTTCCTCATGGTCATGAAAAAATGAAAAATACAAAAAATACTTCGCCTTGATGCGGATTATTATCTCTTACAGGCGCAAATTGCAAGAGAAGATGACTATGTTTGTTACCCACAACAAATCTACATTCAAATTCTTCCCATTCTGCCTGGCAGCTTTGGCACATGTCACTGTTTTTGTTACTGTCGAGTTCATCCTTGCCATTTCCATCGCATCTTCTGGATGGCTTGTATTTGTCCACTGGTAAAGGCACCTTCTCTGTAAATTCCAAACATTATAGGTGCACATCCTTAAATCGTGGCGCTTATAATGTGTGCGGAGTTGTCAACATTATGGATTCCGTTTCTTACTTTTCTTTTGTATTCTCGTAATAACTTTATTTAATCTAAGAGGTTTAGTAAGCTACTGCATGGCGTCCTAATGGTGGGACTGCTAACGTTACCACTGGTTACTTAAACTAGCCGCCTTTTCATTTTAGCTATCAGCAAACGGTTATCCGATACCATTATCAGGAAGTATTTGCCCGAAGAATGGAAGTTGTGATCTGTTTACAAAATTCTGAAGGGTTTTTGTTACTTCCAAGAAAATAATAGTCAGAGTCAGATTAAAATTTCACCGTCTCCCAGAGAAATAGTATCAATAGCATAAATACTACTGTTCAATTGACGGATTTCAATGTTGTCGGGTTCCTTATTTTTTGTGGGGAACCGCATCGTCCAAATATAAAACATCGCACCAGCACAGGCGAAGATTTATTTTGGATCATAAAAGAGGTAACTTGTTTTTAGTAAAACATAAGAATACTATTCAACTGGTAAGCCGGTTTAACCAAACATATTAACCAAAAATACAACATTCATAACAACATATACATATAGAGTGTAGTGGAATACACCATGTTCCTCTATAGCTAAATACAAACGTGACACTGTAATTTAATATACCTATACGAAACGAAATTAAACATCATTTGATAGGTATGGTAGCGAAACATCTTTAAATCCACAGATAATCTTTAATCGTTAAGCAAGGAGGAGCTTAATGAAAGGCGGTTTCGCAAAGACAGGAACACAAATATTTCCTGTCTATCTTCTAGTTGCTCGCAATTTTTGAAATTAAGTAATATCGTACATCCACATCATACATCGTACATCGTACAAGAAGTACCATATACTTATACCCGATAGAGATACATGAAAATGTAGAACCTTTTGGTATAAGACGGTATGTCGACTTCTACACTGACGGCTCAAAATTAAATGATCAGGTAGGTTTCGCGGTCTACTCTAGAGACCTGGGGCTAAACATAGCAAAAACGCTACCTGATCACTCTAGCGTTTATCCGGCCGAAATTTTGGCCATTAAGGAAGTAGCAGAATGGCAGAGATATAACATCCTCACCACAGTGGGGAGTATCATATTTTCTGACAATCAAGCTGCCATTCGATCCTTGGATTTTGTCTTCCTGTACCACACATCAGCCCCGAATTGCCGCAGATCTCTTAACAAGATGGCTCAGTATTTCAACATTCACCTTATGTGGGTAACGGGCCACAGGGACATACCAGGGAACTGCAGAGCAGACGAGCTGGCAAGACTAGGAACAACCTTACAGACGCCAGTCGAGTTGGGCAGGACTCTAGCAAGCTCCTACTGCGAGATGGAGCATATTTAGCGGCAAATGGTAGGTAGGGACTGTGATCAATCCAGACGGATGTGTTCTCGCCTAGATCTGAAGCGTTCACACACACTGCTGTCGCCATCAAGACCCGATGTCTCATTGCTTGTATCCGTCATGACGGGACACTGTGTGATTGGAAGACATGCAGAGAGATTGAAGATTGCGACTAGTAACTTCTGCAGCAGTTGTAGGGATGAAGGAGGAGAAGGAGGAGTCCATAGGACATCTTCTCTGCAATTTCTCCGGCCTGGCAAACAGGCGGGGATCAACACTGGGCTCCTATTTCTTTAGGGCCTGTAAGATCTGGACGATATAGATATTGTCCGACTTAAGAGCTCCTTGAGTCGCTCAGGATGATTCAACGGGGGAAACTAGAGACATCCTTATCTTTAGTTTTCGTGGTGTAACAATGGACTACACAGACTAAGTAAGTCTGTCTATTCAGACTGCCACACTGAGCTAACCTAACCTATCCTAACCTACCGTACATCCATATCAATTTCATCAACAAAATTTTGTTGTATCCCAAATCATCCACAATATTGAAAACTTTCTGTATCAAAATTCGGTTCAGACATTGAAACAAAAAAGATATATTTACTTTTTTTATTTCTCAACAATGATCATTTTGTCATTGTCTTCATACATTTTTTATGAAATTTTACAAACTTTAGCTCAGCGTTTTTCTTACCACATGCAGACTAAAAGTCAGAATTTATGCGAAGCATATTTCAAATCGTACAGTATAATCAATCAATATACGCCAGTGCATTATTTGAATGAAAGATAATATCTGTAATAAGATCTACCCCTTCAAAATATTTCTTAAATAGTTTCGATTTTCATCTTCAAAATATAATATTATATCTACATTAATACTCGTAAAAAATGTATTATATAATAATGTATAATTATGGAGAATACCGATGATTAATTTGCTAAGTCTCTTTTAGGAAATTGTGTCATTAGGCGATCATTTGCAACGAGTAAATAAGTGAAGGGGCAAATAAAGAGTGAAGGAAGGAATTTATTAGAAAAGACAGTCCATTCGTATTTATTAAATCATAATACAAATCATTCTGATTAGAATAGATATACTCATCTGTTATACGCTGCAAGTAGAAAATAATCCCAACTACTTCGCTTTTTTGTGCTCCTTCTACCTTAATTTGAATACACAACCATACTACATGCCACACAATCCCCTATATAATTAGACGAATCCAAATTGTCAATAAATATTAAAAATTTGACCTTAAGTAAACATCGTCTTGAACCACTATAAAAAGAGTCCTTTAAAACTTCGCAATCTACGCACTGCCGAAAATATCGCTTCTGTTAGCAAAAGTGTAGCGGATAATCCGAATTTCAATTCAGATAACTATGTTTTTTTGGTCTGCACTTATAAATTGTAGATTATGAACTGGACGATATGTGGTTTCAACAAGACGGTACCACGATCCACACAATATGAACGATGTTGACTTCATTGCATGAAAAGCTGCCAGAAAGCATAATTTCATGTTTTGACGATTTCAATTGGACACCAAGATTATGTGATTTGTCGCCATTTAACTTCTTTTTTGTTGGGCTACATCAAAGACCGTGTTTATGCGGATAATCCCCAAACGTTGGAGCATTTGAAAACCAACATTCGTCAAGTTATTGCCGAGATACCGCCCGAAATGTGCGAAAAAGTGGTCGAAAACTAACTCAAAAGGATCCACTTCTGCAACCATTCCAGAGGCGGTCATTCAAATCACATTGCATTTCATAAAGGCAAAGTTCAAGCATTATAATGAGATAAAAATTTCATCGAAATCATAACTTTATGTATGTTTTATTTAACTTTACTTTTGAAACCAAAAATATTATAACCCCCTATATATTGGGATCTTTGCAATCCGGAGAACTGAAGGACACAAAAACTGGTTATATGACTGTCGGAGAATCCGCTTACATTTTCTGGTTTTAATATTACATGGTAAACCTCATCCCTGTCACTTACGAATGAACTGATTGTAATTTTGATGACAAAATCGATTCGTATTTTGTCTAACTCTTAAACGTGTTTATTTAAAATTATAACCCCAGAAAAAAGAAGTTACAGGGCGAGTTATGTTGTATTGCGGATGCTGTCGCTGCAAAAGCAGTTAATGCTGCTTTTATAACAGTGTTGTTACTAATTTCATTACATTTCATTTATTGGACAGTCCTGTAATTTAAAGCCTTTTGGCCAATATTAAGCAAATTACAAAATGCATAAAACAAATACTACTGGAAGACCCCTTAATGTATATGCTTTCCCACATTCCTTCAGGTCTTTGTCGCTTTCAAAAATAAAAACCTCCTATAAAATTTAAGTTTTTATTCGACAATGATCAAAATCAACAAACATGCGAAAATACGAACCATTTCTAAAACAACTGCGAATTTAGTTTTCCGTTTCTTGGTCTTATTCATAATAATTTAAAAGTGGTTTATTATTTATTAGTTTATAAGGCTGTACCCAAAAATTGTGTTCGTAAATCAAAAATCAAACTCTACTTACAAGCGTTCTACCATTTTTATATTTTTATTAAACATGTTGTAAACAAAATGTTTGGATTTTTTTTTTACTTTCTTCTGTTTTACTTTTAGTGAAGTGATCAAAATTTTCCTCTTGTTCTAATATTCTGTACTTCAATACAATCATTTGAACTAATTACGAGAGCGGTCACAAAACTAGCTGACCTGACGTATAGATGGTGCCAGTAGTTTCAAACCAAATTTTTTTCGCGAAAAGTGGCAACCTTTTAAAACATATGTTTTGAGTCTCAAGGCACCACGTTATTTAGTATTTTTATTTGAGCCATCAAAATAAATGATCTCAGTGAATTTGTAAACATGGAAAAATTGGTCACAGTTATGTAGTTCAATATTTCCGTTTAAGTGTTCTCAGTCCAACCAATGTCAACGCCGAGCTAGATTCTCCTCTGGGGGAGTCTACTCTTCCGTTTACGACTGAAGCAGAGTTTAAACGCGAAGCCGTACTAGCTGCCAAGACGAACACCGTAGTGGTCAACCAATTGATTTTTAGCGTGAACTAAAAATGGTATCGTCAGCTGAAGGTGCTGGCTGAAATGATAGACACTTGAAAAAGTGCTATACATTGTATATTGACCGAATATTTGAAAATGAGAAAACTGTGCGCAAGATGGGTGCCGCGCTTGCTTTCAAAAACAGCATTGTGAAGATATTTCAATGGAGTATTTTCGTCCTCGTATTTTCATTAATTGTTACTTGTTAAAATTTAATCAAAATAATCGTTTATTTATAAAACCATAAGTGGAAAATCAAAACAATGAAGCAGTTTTTCATTATTAAGTTTTTATACAGGGTGGGCCATAAGGGTGCTGGCGGTTTAAATATTCAATTTCTCGGTAACGCGCGGCGCGGGGTGGCGGGTGGATATGTTGTTCGCTGCGCCGCTTCCTGGAAATTTAGTCGCCATGGAGCCGTACACGGGAGTGCAGCGTGCATTTTGTGTCAGAGCGTATTACGAAAACAATAAATCAGTGATTACAGCACGACGTTTGTATCGGCATGAACACGGTTTACACGATTTAAGTGAAGTTCCAAGCGCCAATGTGATACGAAAATGGATCAGAATGTTCGAAACAACCGGCTCAACAGTACCAATTACGGTTCGTGGTCGCCCAGTTTCTGCGAGATCAGCCGACATTGTGGAGCGTGTTCGTGTTTCATGCGATGACGGTTAGAACGAAGAATTATTGCAACATGCTAGCAGACTTTTTGGTGCCAGCTTTGCAAGAACTTCAAGGCAATACCTCGAGGATGTGGTTTCAACAGGATGGGGTCACATGTCATACGGCTAGGGTATCCATAGAGCTGCTGAAAAATATTTTTCCTGGAAAACTCATTTCGAAAAGGGGGGATATTGAATGGCCCCCACGTAGGCCCGATCTCTCTCCATGCGATTATTTTCTATGGGGCTACCTCAAATCGGCAGTCTACGAGAATAATCCGACCAATTTAGAGCAGTTGAAGAGGAATATTATTCAGGAAAGTAACAAAATGCCGAAAACAACTTTTCAACGAGTTTTCCAAAATTTGCGACTTCGGTTCCAAGAGTGTCAAGCAGCCGAGGGAAGCCATTTGGACAACATTATTTTTAAGTCTTAAAAATTCCCATGCTTCTACTTTTTAAAAATACAAATATATTTTTTTTTTATGTTTCGTAGTTTTTTTTTAATTGAATATTTAACCCTTATGGCCCACCCTGTATTTCGTTACCATAAAATTTAAATTTAATTTATCTGAAATTTTTAATTCCTTCCTATACATTTCGAATAATTATTTTCGTTTTTTGAAATCTGTCAACAGTTAAATAAAATTGGCTTAACGCATGCCATTATCCGGCATATCGGTTCTTGTTCAGTTTAACTTGCATGCAAACAGTGTTCGAAGTAACATTTTTTTTTCCTTTTTTTAATCTCTTTATAAATACGTTTCATATGAAACCTTTAATTAGTGCTAAATCGCTCAATAACAAAATGCTCTTTTAAAGCTTTTATTTTGTTTCTTTACGAGTAAAGCGCTTAATATTTAATTTTCATATTTTTTTGTACATTTGCATTCGTTGATCGTATAGAAAATGGAAAGAATTAAATCTACACAATTTAAAAAATGTATGTTCGACTTAAGCGAAAGGAACCTCATAATTATAAGAACTTTTTTCTCATGTCGTAATCGACCTCTGTTGTAAATGTATTATGATGTCCTTGAAAATATAAGATAAGAGGATTAAAAACACTATGCCAAGAATACACATTTACTAAAAAACGTAATTATTGTATCGAAAAGAAGCTTTCATAGAGCTATCGCACACATATAGTGATTAACATGAATTATTTTAAGATTTTTCCAAAAGGATAATAAGAGTTTTTTTAATTTCCAAATTACTCTATTTTTGTACACTTTTAGCAAAAAGTTATCCCTTTTTGCATCTAACATGATGTGTGCTTATGTAGTTGCTTTCTTCTCCAACTGCACTTTTAAATTGTTGAAAAGAAACCAAACGATATCCAAAAATGTTGAGAAATTACACAACTATTGTCGAAGGCTTTGAAATCTAAGTTCACAATAGCACAAACCTTCCTATACTTCAACCCATACGCATTCCCAGCAACATATCACTATTCAAGTTTTGTAATATAAACTGGTCTGGGATTGTTTCCTTTGAACCTGTACACATTTTCGTGTAGTTACTCGTACATGTGCAAATGCATGTTGATATTAATATCTGTCCAGTGCTTTAGTTATGTTTGGTGTAGAAACCTTTTACATATAACCTATAACCCGTTTCATGACATTTACGAAAACCTATAAAGTTAAAAATTCTAAGCTAAAATTCACTTGTGACAATGTCTGAACTACAATCACATCCGGTGAGACGGGAATGAAGAATGCTGCTTTGAAACAATATATGTATATAATTTCTGTGAGCAACACAATGCTTTAGTTTTGTTTTTTTTTTTTAAATATTAAGAATTTTTGCTGAATTAAAGGTATTTGTTTTGCAAGACTATGACGAATACCGATAAGAACCGTCGCTGATGATACATATTTCATTTGGAAATATTGCATGTTGATTAAAAGGTATACCATTCGATATATGGGAAGGACATGACGCACAGTGGGATTGCTTCATACATTTTTGTGCAATAAATATAAGGAGTTGTCGTAGAGTCTTGAAATTCGGCATAGAACGTTTTATGACGTAGAGTAGCAAAAATATAAAGTTTCATCCAAATCGACCACGCCCATCGGCCACCGCCCATACAACTAAAAATGAAATTTTCCTATAAATTTTTTTCTGTTGGGCAGAAATTCTTGTAACTTGGAGTGGATCATCTGTACCACGAAAACAAAATTTTAAAAGTTCCATCTAAATCGGCCACGCCCACCGCCCACCATAAACTTGATGCGAGCGTGCAACGAGGAAATCCCCAATTTGAGGGCATCGGTATCAATTGGTCGTGCTGCAACTACGTCTAAGTTGTTCATTTGTGTTGGTTTTGCTTTACAAATGTAGCAAACGGCTGCTGACGAGGTTTTCGTAAGTAAAAGTATGCACCATATACGTGTTTTGTCTTTATTTCTTTGCTTAATTTGTAGCGTAATTTCTTGTGACTTTTTAAAAATTTATAAATTTGTTCAGCAGTATAAAATATTATAAGGATTTTTTTCTATAAATCGCAATAGTATACTCCCTTCCTTCATTTTATTGCAGTCAGAGCACGGAGGTCGCCGGAGCTAACCTTTTTTTCATCCAAGGAAAACTTAGAACACTGAAATTTGTAGAGCTTTTTTTTAAATTTAAATAGTTTCGAAACTATTTATGTTATCCAGTTGTCTTTTTTTCTTAAAGAATCACAAAATACCATATTTTTAGAACATCATGACATAAAATAGTTAAACGAACAACAAATATGCATATACAGGCCTTCAAGTTGCATTAAAATCTTAGTCGTTTTGCGCTTTACTTCTCCCAAGCATTTTTAAGTAATTATTTTGCGATAAAAAATTATTTTTTTCAAAAAAGCAATGATGAATTTCTCTTAACTAAACAATTCCGTACAAAATTGCATCATTACATTTTTAATATTTTACAGTCGAAAAATAGACTTTTTATAGACTTTTTAGAATCTCACTGTGTGACGCATCGCCGCTTGTTATGTATCGGGATGATATCGTCAACAGAGCAACTCAATGCTAACTGAACGATTTCTGATTTATAAAAAATAGTTATTTAAAATGTTAAATTTATAGGTCTCAGTGAATATTTGTTTATTTGTACTTATTTGCCACTGCCGCATAGTCACTGTTAAGGTTTCATGATATTTGCTTAGGCTCTTACATCAATTTCAAAGCCATTGCTTGTGAACAACCATCGAGGGATGTTAACTTTCTCCGCTGGAAGACGTTCATTTCGAATCAATTCACAGAATTTTGCGCATTGGTTTTAAATGGATATATTGCAGATTATAATCGTATATTAGACATAATTATGTTCACTTAGACTTCTATAAATAAATTCTTAAATGAGGGTGTATTTTTATATTCACCACCAAAGAAAGTTTCAATCCGCCCGAAAAGTGTTATAAAGAACATTGACATAGCGATACTTTCGTGACATTTTTGGCGTCCTTGATAAATATGAAGTCCACTTAGTTATCGTTTAAGCCAACACTTATTTTCAAAGTTAGAGCATATAATTTGCAAGTTTTCAAACGCCTCGCCGTCTTGTTTTTATGATCATTATAGTTAACCGGTGCCGACGATCTCATTAATCTAACGATCATTTATATAGCTTTGATTTTGAAAATTGTTTGAAGTCAGTTACTGGGTCAATAAGTAAAGCATCGATTGATAGCACACAGGGTAGCGCACCAATTGCAAATTCAAATAATTTTTTTTTATAATCAATGTATTTCATTTATTTGTTTTTTTTTTTTTTTTTTTTTTTAATTTATTTATACAGGATTGTAATTTTAAGCCTTAAGCACGTGTTGATTAAATTACAATATTACAACATATCTTCTTCATAATTCAATAACAAATACATTATACAACTTTACAATACTAATGTTATAAAAAAAATTTGTGTGTATTTTAACAGCAGAAAAACATTGCCTACAATATGCCAGTGTACTTCACTTGTTAGTATTTTTCACTTTGCATGTTTTTCGCTCTTAAATATGGAATTACAGCTACTCCATAATATAACGAAATTTTTCATTTTTTAAACGGTTAACGATTTAATTAACTAAGTAATAGATTATTTTTTTTTTAATTTTATTTAATTTAATATTAATTTAATTTATTTATTTTATTTTATTTTATTTTATTTTTTTTTTGTTTCTTTGTTTTTTTTTTTTTTTTTTTGTATGGAAAATTTCATTTTATTTTACATAACTAATTGATTTTGAAGATGATAGATTCAAAATGATCTTCATGCTCATTCACGCATTTACGAAACGATCAGAAAACTATTCAATGCGGGATCGCCTCTGGATCTGGATCTGGAAGTGTTATTTTTTCGAAAACTACCTTAAAAGGATCGACTGCTGCAACCAATGCAGAGACCGTCATTTAAATGACATTTTATTTCTCACATATTGGCAAGGTGCAGGTATTACAATAAAGTACAAGTGTCTACACTTCAACATTTTAACCATAATTTTAAGATTATATATATATTTGAATTTACCATTGAATTTATATTAAAATCAACCTTTTTTTGTACAATGTACTTTTTGTAAAATGTACTTGTGTAAGAATATTATTGTGAATTAACTCAAATTTTTGCCCCTGAAGTCTTATATAACTCCATTGAGTGAAAATATGTGTACTAAATGTAACTGAATTCTGAATTGTAACATATGAATTTAACTGTTGTCAAAAGTTTTGTAATGAGAAAAAAAGACTTACAAATCAGATCTCAACTGGTAAGCACAACTCGTTGCCTCAATAAATTTCCTTTGAATTGGCACTAATTCTAATTCTCATTTATCGCCACTTGTAATTTGTGCAATATCAATTTGATTACATATAATTTCACATGACTGTGCAATTATATGATCCAAATTACAAGTTCCAATTTTCAGTTCTCTGGTAGAAACCAACTGTGAAATTGGTCCTACTAAAGATCATCGCAATTGGATAATTCGCAATGCAGTCAAACATTTACATTCGACAACTACAACGAGAGAGGTATCAAATTGATTAGAGGATTCCCCGCTACTCCCCCCGCTATCATATCATTCATCTCTATCAATCTATCACCACCTCTATACAACAAGTTTTATCGAAATCAAAGCTTTACTCAACTTGAAAACGAAAAATGGATCAAACTCTATATTTTAATAATATAGAAAACCTTGGATTAACAAAAAAGCTCTTTATGTATGCAAATGACATGCCTTATATGCCTTTACCAGCACGAGATAGTTGTCAGATCGTACATTGAGCGCAACGCATCCTTAATAGGCGAGTTTGTTCAAATACATAAACTAGTTCTAAACGCGACAAAAAGAAAACAAAGCTGATGTGGTTAAAACAACCATTTTTCTGGTTATGTTGATGGTAATGCCATCCAAGAAGATGATTGTGTTTAGAATTTAGATTTATACCTACAAAGTAATCTGTGCTGGAATAAACACGTTGAACAAATCAGCTATAGTATTAGAAATTGTATATTACATACAGGTCTGTTCTGTAAATCACGTGATTTCATATCACATGCCGTTTTGAAATCACACGTGTGATTTTTTCCTGTTCTGTAAATCACACGATTTTATCTTTTTCGATGTGATTTTATTTTTCGAAATCACAAAAATAACAGCTGATTTCTTGACTTATTTTGTTCTGATTTAATTAAGATTATCAAGTGAGTAGAAAATTTTACGTTTTTAAGTTGAAAAAAACAAAAAAAAGTTTAACTTAAATGCCGGGTGCTATATTTTTTGCTCTGGAAAATTTGCGAAGGACGCAATTAAACAACGAACGCATAAGGAAGAGAAAATTGCGCGACTTATCCAACCCTATGGATGCAAGCGAAAAACGGTAAATAAATGAAACTGATGTAGACATTAAGATTATAAATAAAGTACTTTTCAGTTTTATATCGTTATACAGGCTGAACAAGAGAGCTTTCCAAATGATTTTGGACGATTTATCACCACTTCTGACAACGAGTTCCATTCCACCAAGTATTCAGCTTGCCGCTGTACTTAGATTTCTTGCAGTCGGGTCGTACCAAGCAGTGATAGCGAACGATATCAATTTAAGCCTGGGACGCTCAACTTTCTGCAAGATTTTGGGGGAAATGTTAAACCTGTGGAAGGAAAAGCTATGCCCAACATGGATAAAAATACCTTTGGGTTACCATGCAGAAAGTGCTGCTAAATCGTATTTTTACGAAAAATTTGGTATACCCGGAGTTATCGGTGGTGTTGATGGTACCCTCATCCGAATAGAAAAGCCACCTTCCGATCATGCTCTGTATTTCAGCAGGAAGGGCTACTATAGTCTTCCATAAATCGAAGAAAAATTTCAATCTGCGCACTGTTCTTGTGTTGTCCCCTAAAAAAGCGATTTATTTAATTAATTTTCTTTTAAATTACATTTATTTGAGCTAAAATACTTACATCTTGAAAAAAATTTTACTTCTTTATTCAAAAACATTCACTAACAGACAAATTCTGCGAAAAAGCAGCATTGCCACAGTTCTCAATTGGTTTCCGTTGCCATTTGCTTAAGGTTTATGGAGTTTTTCTTTGAATTTACCCAAAGAAGACTGAATAATTATTAACTATTTTCTTAATAACATCACAAATAATCAACTTTAGTCTGAAGTATTTTATTTATTCAAATAATTAAAACTTACTTTTTCATTGCCACAAAATTTTGTTGGTCTGGCAAGCATTGATTAAATCTTCGAAAACTAAATCAGCTGATGACCTCAAGCAAAAAGAAATCACAAGCAAACCACAAACAAATTCACAAAACAGATAAACAAAAGGTAGTGTCTCAAAAAATTGTTAATTTTAGCGTTTTTATTGCGCTAAATGTTTAATTTTACTACATAAATTAAGAAATAACACATGCTGTTAATAAATTAAGCAATTTATTTTAAATTTCCCATAAAAGTATTCGTAAAAATAAGCATGTGATTTGAAATCGACAGGTGCTTAGCTGACCGGTTTAAAATCACAAAATTTCAAAAAGTTTGTTGTGCAGAACACCATTTTTGTGATTTCAAATCACTTTTGTGATTTGTGATTTTCAGAACAGGCCTGATAAGTTCAAAAATAAGTTCAATAGAACAGTGAAGTTTTTTAATTCAAAATAACTTGAATTGTATGGTAGTTTAATGCACCTAAAAAAGAACTGAAATCTTTACTGAGAATTCAAAACGAAGCCTTGAAAGCTGTAGAAATATCGTTGGTAACATATTTAACACTTTCGCTATATAAAAACATATTCCCAAGCATTTTGCCTGTACTTGGTAATATTTATACTTGTAATGAAATTCCTTACACACATATTCAAGTGCCTACACAATATAAAACACCACACCATACATTTTCCAATCAACCGACAAGTGTTCAATACCAGAAATAATAGCAACTTGAGGGTAGCAAAGTGTAGACTTTCAAGCAGAGAATTGATTATTTGGGCAGCCATGCATGTAATAATTTACCACAAAATTTAAAAATCGTAAGTAGTATTTTAACATTCACAAATTTGTTGATGAATTACTTACTACAAAATGTTGAGGAAATTCTTAATTAAATTTATTGTTTGTTGTAAATATACAAAATTTTGAAATAATTTTTTAATGGACAATTACATGGTTGATTGTAACAGAATTCTATAAAAAATACTGAAAGGTTTTTTGCCAACGTGCCTCTTGGCAAATGTTTTTTAGACGGTGAGACGAAACTTGTTGAAATATATATTCATGTATTACACACACACACACACACATATATATATATATAGGTGCATTATATATATATATATATATATATATATATATATATTATATATATATATAGTATGAATGTTTATTAAAGGTTATCGAAATTACTTTTATAAATAAATAATGAATTTTAAATCAAAAAAAATTCGTTGGAGCAATTGACTGCCCACGCTATTTTAAAAATTTTTTCCTCCGTCACTGTTGTCACAATTTTTAATAATATTTTAGAACACGATGCAATGTATTTAAGGTTAAATAAGTGCAAGTTTCTCAAAATAATGTTCGGAGATTGAGAAATATATCTTAAAAAAAAAAAACGCAAACAAAATATTATATCAAACATCAAGGACCTCAATTCGCGAAGGGAAAAAGATTCCTAATATCTGTTCCCGTAATTTTATATAACATTATGTTGCTTTTTCCATTGTATTCTCAATTATACCAATTCCTTAAGCTAGTTTCCATATGTAACCAAAATTTAGACTATAGAATCTATTTGTCCCAGTAACAAATTGCACTCTCAAGCAAAGTTGTGAACATTTCTTTAACTCAGCCAATTACTTTACAAATTCACAAGTTCTCTTTGAAACTGATTACAATTACATTTTTTTGAATCACCAATGGCATCAATGGCAATTAATGGTTTTATACCAATTACAGATCATTTACCTATAAATTATTTAATTAAAAATATTCGTTTTGAGTTGGAAAACTTGATTTAAACGAAATTCCTTACGTCCACATTGAAACTGTCGCTTCCCGACCTTGATGAAAAAGATTTCACAATTTGATTTATTTTAAAAACAATATTGAGTGTCTTAAACCGATCATAATTAGTATTTTCAAAAATTGCTGCGAATTCATTACAGTTGGTTCCAATGATAGTAGCTGAACATTTTTCAAATATCATTGAACAGTAACGAAATTTGTTTCGTTTATATTTTTTTGGAACAATTGTAATGAAATTTCAAATGTAATGAAATTTCAATTGTATTGAAATTTCAATGGTAATGAAATGCCAATTGTAATAAAATTTCAATGGTAATGAAATGTCAATTGTAATGAAATTTCAATGGTAATGAAATGTCAGTTGTAATGAAATTTCAATGGTAACGAAATTTCAACTGTAATGAAATTTCAATACTAATGAAATTTCAATTGTAATGAAATTTCAATGGTAGTGACATTTTCTCATATATGGTTCTCCCTTCGGTAGTCAAATCTAAAATCATCAGGTGATGGCTTTGCCTGGCATCGACATCCGAATTTTTGCAACTGACAATAATATAAAGAAGTTTCTAAATACACGGAATAACACGAACGATATATGAGGTATTAACGATTTTTTTTTTATTTGAAAGGTCCAAGTATGCCATTATGTATGGAATATAATATCGTTTAATTGTCTATCGTAACTTCACTTGGTGGCACGGACTCCACAGGTTAGGTTTCCAGTATCTCTGAAAAGCGTTCAGTTGCGTCGTCATTCAAATTTTTGCAACTGAAAATAATATAAAGGAATTCCCAAATACTGTACGCCCATGATAAAACAAAATAACACTAATAGTATATGAGGTATTAACGAAATTCTTTTTTATTTGAGAGATCCAAGTATGCCACTATATATGGAACAGAAATTTGTTCACAGACTCAAGAGGTTTCATTTTAAGTAACTCTGAGTAAGCTGAATTTTCTGAGCTGAATTTTATGCTACTGATCAATTGCCACTTATTGGCATAAATCAGCGACTTAAGAAAACAACGCTAAAAAATCTAGCGGTGTCAAATCGCGCGATATTGTTGATCGGTTCACGTCACCACAGTGAGAGATAACGATATCCTCAAATCGTTCATTGTGGCACATTTCACAAAGATTTTTCATCTGCAAAAGAGTAACTTGACATGATAATTTGACTTCAGTGACCAAATAACAATCAACAGATTTGAGAAAAGCCACCAAATCAACATGTTCGCCAGAGACTATTAATAACGATCCGTCTCACTTGGAAAACTTATAAGCTTATGAGCGAAATCTTGGGGCAATGCAATGATTTTGCAAAATTACTCTTCAAGGCGCCATAGACAAATATGGATCACAACAAGGAACATCGGAGGCGGCAAATATGCTGAAAAACAAAATAAGTCCTCTCCTTAATTAAAGTGCCATAACGTCTGTGGACATAATGAAATTTTTGAAAGTGTCGTAAAGTCCATGGTCATTATGACACCTTAAAAAGATGCCATCCCCATTAGTAACAAACAGAAATACTAATCTGAGATAAGCTATATACTACATACTATACACTAAAGGCAGTCTCTACAGCTAGGCTAAATCGTTCCAAAAAACAAACACTTTTCCATATAAAGAATAAAGCCTGCTTTCATATTTTCCGCGTTTTATTCCAATTTCGATCATTTATCTATCAATTAAAAGCAATACCACCGACTTTGGCTTTATTGCATGAGAAGTTTCCACAAAGCGTAATTTCTCGTTTTGACGACGTCACTTAGCCACCAAGATTATGCGATTTGACTCCGTTAGAAATTTTTTGTAATACTACCCTAAAAATCGTATTTTCACGACTAATCCCCAAACGTTGGAGCATTTGAAAATTAAAATTTGTCAAGTTATCGCCGATATATCGCCCGAAATATGTGAAAAAGTGATCGAAAACTACCTCAAAAGGATACACTGCTGCAAGCAATCCAGAGGCGGTAATTTAAATGACATTGTATTTCGTACATAATGACAAGGTCAAAGCATTATTATGAAATGGAAGTTTCATCGAAATCGTAGCTTTATATGTGTTTTATTTAAGTTAGCTTTCGTAAGCCGGTATATGATGGCAATTGTTAGTAGAAGATGCATCCTGGCTTTTCCCTGACACAAATTGATGGAAAATTTACCAAATTTCATTTCTTGGGAATTTTGAGTTGAAATATGAAAATACACTCCTTTAATTATTATCATAGTCCACATACTCTAGTAATATCTAGTTTAAGTTTTCTTTTTTAAGAGATTACTAGTTGATTTTGCACATTTTGTATATTCCTTTGCAAAGGTATAAATATCTGTACGTATTTTTAAGTAAAAACTATTATAGGATGAGATGTTCATAATTTCCCGAATATTAAAGAAATCAACATCTGGGTAACCTATCCCCTATTAATAAAGTTTGTTTTTTTTTTTAGATTTCGAAAAAGAAATTCTTTCCTGTAGCGGAATTCTCTAAGTGTCTTAAGGACAAATTTCGGCAAATAAGACATCAGACAGATAAGATATCAGCATATTTTTTTAATTTTATCTATTCAACTAATAAAATTGTGCTTGAAAATTGACTCATGAGGCTATTGGAATTATGCTAACCCAAGGACGAATGTTAGTTTCAATATTTTAGATATTTTTTATAAGATTGAAAAATTATTCCAAACGAAATTTCCACAAATTTGTCCTGGGTTTTTATTTAATAATTTTCAATACTTTCGCCAACACCTTGCTGAATAAAGTGAAAATATCAGGCTGTAAAATAGTAATAGCAAAATAATAACACTAGCCAACAAGGTTTTGGACTGGAACAACCAAATAACTTTCCTAGGGTAATTTGGTGGGCTGAATTCTCTACCTCTATCTCTATCACGTCACGTTTCCGAAACACAAAAAATGTTTTTATTCATTTTTTACATTAAAAATTATTGGTTTATTTAAAAATCAATGAATTTTCAATAGTGAATGGCGTTATTTGAATGTCGTTTGTATTTTGTTGATTCAGTTCCACGTATTAGAGTCCAGCAATAGTTTCCCAGCATGCTTTTGTCCCAAAATCCTTGATAATTTTTTTCAATTTCATTTCGTTTCATTTCATTTCATTAAATCTTGGTGAAACTTCCTTGCATACCAGTCAACAAACCCATGATCTGAAACAGATCAATTTACAGTTATTTACGATGGTCTATACTAAAGGGTGATTTTTTAATAGTAGTTTTTTTAAAAATCGAATAAAACACCAAAATTTGCATCATATAGTAAAATTTTGTATTGGAATTGATAAATTGGTTTTTGTCATTTAATTTTTAAGTTAAAATTAAATAAATTCTTTGTGGTTGAGTAGCATATGCCCAATCGCTGAGAAGGGCGACGAATTGACATTTCACGATCGTCAATAACACTGGTCGCTACGGCTGCAATATTTTTTTCGGTACGCACTCTACGCGTGCGAGTCGATGGCTTTATGTCCAACAAAGTAAATTTGGTGCGAAATTTGGAGATAACAGCACGAATTGTTGATTCAGCAGGTCGATTATGACGACCATAAAATGATCGTATCAAACGATGCACATTTCTCACAGAGTACGAATTTTGATAATAAATTTCAACGATTTACAATCGTTGCTCGTTTGTTAGTCTTTCCATAATGAAATAGCAGAGTACACTGTACACTTTTCACTTTGACAGATAACGTTTGGACGCCATTACCAACCAGTGCTGCCAACCTGAAAAACTTAGATCTTAAAAAATCACCCTATATATATAAAGAAATTAAAATCACATACCTTCAAGTTCAAGTTTCTGACAGCAAACCCAACATAATGTATATGTAAATATGCATATTTTAATGATTCTGATATTGCATATCCTTTTTTTCCAACCAAATTTTCACCACACACAAAACAAAAATAACTTGAATCAGTAACACACGATCTCCCTAACATGCTTAAACGCTACTATTATGAAGATTTAGAATGAATGTGGACTTCTATCAAACTAATAATTGTGAAATTGTAGCGTCAGTATTGACTACATTACAATATTGCCAGCATTCGATAAAAAATGAAGAAAACGTGATAGTCCAGTTTTTTTGCCAGATTAGTTAAAAAACATGCTTCCTTTCTGCAGTCAATTGTTCCAAATTTGTAGATCAGTGTAATTGATAAAAAAACTTTCACCTCTACGTGTAAGTGATCTCTATATGTATGTATGTTTCTAACAAAAAAGTGAATATTTTTTAGAGAAAGGAATTCCTTGAAAAAGAATAAAACCAATATTTTTTAATTTAAAATTCGAATTAATTTGTGTGCATTTAAAAAAAACCTTCAAATTGGCTTCACCTTTGATTAGTTATATTTTAACGATAGGGCATAAATATTTCCACAAACCCATCATGACGACCAAAGTTATGTAATCGGGAATACCAGCACAATTATTGTACCCCTGCTTTTTGCAACGGTGTATCTACAGTAATGAAGCTAACCCAAGAATGTTAGAAGGTATTTACGGCCATACGTTTTTTAACGTCAATATTTTTGATATCTTATTTATTGGATTTAGAAATTATTCCAAACGAAATTTTTAAAATTTGTGCTCGCTAAAATAGCGATAGTAAAATAATAAAAAAATTTAAAACAGACTTAAAATTTCAATATTTTCGATATATTTTATAGGATTTAGAAATTTTCAATGTTCGTTATCTTTGTAAATTGCTAAATAAAGTGGAAATATCAGACAAACTCTAAAATAGAAAATAGTAAAATAATCACGAAAAATAGACTAGTGACCTCTATATGTAAATTTGTAACCAAAGTGGATATCTTTCTTGTGTAGTGAAAACAAGCCGTTTAAAAATAATAAAACCAATATTTTTGTAATTTAAGATTCTAAATAATTTAAAGGGTTTTGCATTGTGTTAAGTTGCTTTACTTAAATTAAAAAAAAAAAAAAAACATCTAAAGTTTATAAAAGTATTCCAATACAATTATCTATCTTGACCGATTGATCCTGTGTTTAGATTCTCAAAATAATTTCCATTTAGTGTAACTGGATAAAATACCAGTTCAAATCTGAATATATTTTCAGATCATTGTGCATAAAATCTAGAATAAATTCAAAATTTATTCCAAACTCAACAATGAATCGTTTCTGTGACACCATCCTTCTGATATGCAGTTCATTTTCATACATTTGTCATTGAATGTGATTGTGTTGTTATGTCTGAACGTTATATTCGTTGCTGTTGCAGTTGCCGCTTTGCATAATGTTGTGGTCAACATACAAATGAACAGAAGAAAAGCATTGACATTAATGGATTTCTTCTTAACAACGGATAAATATCCAGCGAATATTAAGATATCACGAGTATTTCGCAATTTATGAATGAATTATGACCTGGCAACAATCCACAAACCTTGAGCGATGTAAAACCTGCAATGTGCGATGAATTTTAATAATTCAAACGCTCAGCCGGACGAAGGTGAACAATTTCTTAAATCTTGCTCTTAAATCTTTAAGTTTACGGTCATGTAAGACTACAACGAAAAAAGCGGGAAATCGAAATACTACGATTGAATCTTACATAAAAATGTATCCAGGGCCAAATCCCGTATCTTCAAAGCCATTACAATCTCTAAGATATGCGCAGAAAAACTCTATCAAAATTCATTGTTGTCGTCTTTCATCCTTCTTCCCCGGAACACCTTAAAAAACACATTTCAAACTGCATCCCAAATGGCTTGTAGACAACGACAATAATGGCAAATTGTACTCGAACTCCGGGCCGCTGCTGCATGCACAAATGCCAAATGTTAGATGAAAAAAATACGACTCTTTTTTCCCACCGCCTCGCCCATCTCGGAGAGGGAAGAGACAACGACTGCATCGCCAGTAGCATCTGGGAAAAAGCTTAACATTTGTAAGGCCAAAAAGACATTTGCATCTTTGATGAAATGTGAAAACATATGTACCAGTATCCTGCGACTCCTTGCGAGAAGAAATCAAAGAAAATAAAATATTTAAATAGAGAACGAGGGAAGAAAGACTGCTCCGGGATAGGTCGACGAAGGCATTCAGTGCATGGACTGATATTGCCAGTAGGTAGTAAAGTTATAAATTATTTACTTGCAAAGCAGAATTCTCATGAATAGCATCAGGGCTGCACACATTTCCGCAGTAAATGTATTTTTACATTGAACTTGACGGCCGTGATACTTAAGTGCAGAAATGTGACTGATGTAGTTTGTTTAGTTGCTGATCAGTGACGTTATTTGGTGTACTTTAATAGAAGGGTCGGTGCCCAGAAGGGGCTATATAAATTCATAGTTTAAAGCTCCCTCATATCTATCGAATGTTAGTGCTGCTTTTTTATTTATTTTTTTTCGTTTGAATTATGATTTTGTATAAAATACAGTTGTCTCAGCAGAAGTATTCAATAAGCATGTATTTTTAACTTTTTAATAATCATTCATTTCAGTTATCAATTTGGTCTAACAAAATATTAAAAATATTATTTTATCTCTTTCTGTAAAAGCTTAATTTCGATTCAGGCAGACCCCTTTCCATGCCAGCCTGCAATGCCTCTGTTCACCATTAAAGCCATAACTATGTGGCCAACCATTCTATTGGTTTTTCTTATAAATTTTTCAGTGAAATGCTGGAAATCAATGCAGTTATGGCTGCATCTGTTTCAATTCAAAGCCATCGCCAACCATTGAACTAAACGTTTTTCTGCATTCTCTCTCACTTCCCATGCCCAAAAATGCACAAATTTCACAAACTACCACAGACGATCATAAGAAAGGTAACATTTTGCACCGGCAAAACCACAGCGACCTTAAACATTCGACAAAGATGAGCAATTTTGTTTCACATCCAAATCGCAAAGCCATTCATTTAATAACGTTGCTGGCACTCCTGGTGCCAGTGCCAACCAAAAGAAAACACATTTAACGCCCAACCCGAGCATCCTCCCCGTGCCAACATATGTTGTTCCAGCAGACTAACTCAGAAGCCAAGAAAAAGTGTAAAGGACGAAAGATAAACCCCAAATTCCCTTTCGGGTGGCGTATTAAAGCATTGCAATGAAGTTGGCGGACGAAAACTACGCTTCCACACCAAAGAAAAAGCGTCGAAATAAAGTAATACTGCGTATATTTTAGAACAAAACTACTGTAACATTACGGCGGAAATACATTTGAAATGTTGGAATTTGTTCCCATTGTTATCCTCTGCAGTGTGAACACCTTTTTTCCTTTTGTGTCTGTGGCATCAACGACCAATACGGGAACAGCAAATATGGATGTGGGAATAGTCACGGCAGTAGTGGTGGAAACATCAGCGTTGACTTGATGTTCATTGTGGAGTTTCATCTCGAAACACTTTTACCATAAATCTCCGAATTTATGAACCATAACACACTTAACTGACACAATTCACACAAATTTAAAAGAAATGGCAAAACAAACTTTTTATCCACCCAAAAGAGGTTTAAAATGGCACAGGTTACGTTCGAATGATTGCTGGTACTGCTTAATTTAAAGTGTCGCATAGTTTTAAATGTAAAATATCACGGAAAAAATGGAAGTGACACTGAATACCGAAAATGGCTACATCAATTGTAAGCCCCAGGGACCAAAGGCTATTACAATTATATTCGCATTCCAAATATTATTACAACATTAACTCCAACTATGCGGCTTTAATGCAGCAAATAGAATTTAAATTCCACCAAATGAATGTCTTAAATTTTGTCTTTTTGTTACAGTCTACGACAAAGGGGGGAAAAAGAAGACTTTGAGCATAATTTGAATATAATTCATTTTAGTGCGTTATAATTTAGGGTGCCCCACATTGCATGTCCACCAATTTGGCTGTAACATTTGGCGCAGTAATTTACAAATGGTGATTGGTTTTCTAAGACGTAGCATAGCTAATCTTGTCAAACCGTATTGTGGTGTTCATGGAATTCTATATAGAATTTCAGTTAGGTAAGCAAACTTGGAATTACCACCACTCCACGAGCATGAGCATATGCAGAAATTTAACAGATTTCTATCGTAATTAGCCCACAAAGGCCACAATCCAAAATATTTTTTAGTTTTAAATATGGCATTACCGCGTCCAAAGTCTACGAGTATGTCGACGCAACAAAAATACTATTTTAAGTTCTAATGAATGGTGATGCTCCAGAAAATATTACAACTGACGTAATATTAGCCAAATGTAAACTACAACTAACTAATTTATAAGGGAACAGAGGTTATGGTCAAATCAGCCGTTTTTTATGGAAAGTCTAGGAACAGTAAAAGTTAATTCTGTGGTGTTAGGTCGGACTAACCTATTGGTAACTTAAATCGCCTGGATGAAATAAAACCAACGTGTTTCGATGACTGTGAACAGCTAATGATACTCTGTATTTTGTTAAGAAAAAAAAAACAGTTTTTCGCGTTGTCGGGAACTGAGCTTGTTTGTAAGTCAATACAATCCACAGTATGATAATTACAAAGTTGCATTAAAACATATAAATTGGATAAATTACCAAGATTGACAAAATGCAAAACTTAAACAAATATTTGCTAACAATGAAACATAATTCAATTTGGTCAAATGTGAACCGCCACAACTCTTCCATTCGTTATCCTAAACTTGAGTCTAGAATACAATTACGGTACACAATTCGAACAGACATTTCAAAAGTAATGATAAAACATGTTGTAGAGTTCGAGGTCATTTGTATGGAAGGCACCAAAAAGAGTGGATTAAATTACAACAATATCACCAATTATATAGCAGTTGGCACAAAATAATACTCTTTGCCCAAATATAAGCAAATAAACTATTAGGTGCGTAATAGATGGCGCCAGCTGTAAATGCTAGTCGATTCTGCCATGACCTAAACATCGTGAGAAAAGTTTAGACATATGGTAAATATGTCAATTCGACATAATAGTGATTTTCTTATGACGTCATATTCTTTTGGTTGCATAAATATGTATAATTTTGTGCCAAATAATCGTAATATGCGAGAGGAATTGATTTTCTTCTTTCAATCGAAGAAAGCGGTGGCTGAAGCTCATCGAAAATTTCGAAATGTTTATGAAGATGCTGCTTTAAATGGAACAACATGTTGAGATTGATTCAGTCGCTTTAAAAACGGTGATTTTGATGTTGACGACCGTTCGCGTGAATTAAGACGAAAAACCTTGGAAGACACTGAATTGATGGCATTGCTTGATGGAGATCCGTATCAAACGCAGATAGAGCTTGCTTTAGTATTAAGAGTTACCCGCCAAACCATTTCCAAGCGATTGCTTGAGTTGGGAATGATTCAAAAGCAACGAATATGGGTTCCTTATAAGTTGAATCAAAGAGACGTTGGGCGTCGTTTTTTCGCCTGTGAACAACTGCTTCGCCGACAAAAAAGGAAGAGTTTTCTTCATCGTATTGTAACAGATGATAAAAAATGGATTTATTACAGCAATCCGATGAAAGAAGTCATGGGGGCTGCCCGGTAATGCTTCTACATCGTCGCCTCAGCCGAATATTAATATTCATATTATGCTCTGTATTTGGTGGGACCAGGTCGGGGTTATTTATTGCGAGTTATTGAAGTCAAGCGAAACCATTACTGGGGATCGGCTTCGACTTCAGTTAGCGCTATTGAGCCGAGCTCTGCGCGAGAAATGCTCACAATACACGGAGAGGCACGAAAAATTGATTCTTAAACATAACAAAGCCCGGCTTCACGTGGCAAAGCCCGTTAACACCTACCTGGAGACGCTGAAATGGGAAGACTTACCCCATCCGCCATATTCCCCAGATATTGCGCCGTCCGATTATCACTAGCTCCGTTCGATGACACACGGTCTGGCTGATCAGCAGTTCCACTCTAATGACCACATCAAAGAATGGCTAGATTCGTGAATACACTCAAAAGATGAGCAGTTTTACCGTAACGGAATTCGAGTTTTGCCAGAAAGATGGGAAAAAGTAATAGCTGGCGATGGGCAATACTTTCAAAGAATCATTTGTAAACATGTTTTCATAATAAAGTTGCAGCGAGAATTTATTTTCGCACATCATACATCAATTGCAAATGAATCGAGTAAAAGCACATTTTTCTTAAATATACCACTTTGTGGCATATGCAAGGTTCAAACACAAATAAACGAAACTGGAAAAGCTCCTAACGACTAATTTTTATATTCTTCATGCAGGATTGAACAGTGTAGATTAGCGGAACTAATGGAAAATGACAGAAAAATGACAGAAAAGTACAGCAAATACATCTTTAGACAAGTAAATAAAACCAAAGTTCTATCACTCAATGAAAAGAAACCTAACAAAACGTTGATACAAATCCGGAATTTTAAAAACTCCAAATTCTCGAACAATATGTTTCCAGCTTATGGATAAGGTTAAAAGGAATAGAAATAATAAAAGTAACCCAGATGTAATCAATGTGGCTGAGTCACAAGCTGCCTGTGAGTTAGAAAGTTTACTAAGTTACACAGGTTTACGAATATTACATCTTTAAAGCGAAGTGGTGGACGATGTATCCCTGTATGAATTGAGAAGAAATCTACAGCAGCACGAGTTATAACGAGTACAAACAGAAATCCAATAACAATACTCTAAAAGACAATGGTTTATTTCTACCCTTACGCTTCCGTACCCTTTCAATCAATATCAATGTCCTCTAATAGAAACAATAGGATAGGCGCAAAGTTGGACAGATACCAAAAATTCGTTCGTGGCGAAGATTAGGTACCCAACACAATGTATTGTAGTCTGCAGTGCCAAATACAGTATATACATGTACATATAGGTATATATATATATATATATATATATAACCAAACCCTCAATTCGGGTGGTGGCATTGAAACGAAGGTACTCGAATGTCTCCTGTTCCGGCTTATTCAATTAATTAATTTAAAAATGAATTTACAGGACTTCTTCTCATACGCAATATAACGACTTATCTAACTTTGAAAAATACAATCTTTTAACAGATTTCAATAACCACTCAAAACAACGGCAGCAGTGTCTTCCAGCAGGTTCTTTCCTATTAACTATATGTTAACTGCTGCTCTGCATTGCATTTAATTTACGAATAAATTGTAAAAATAGAAGGCGATCAAGTGAGAGTCATATATATATATTTATATCAATATCGGTATAAGATATCAATAGGATGTGTTCAATGAATTTTTCTCTTCATAAATTCATTGTGTCATGAGATATATTGCTACTTTAGATACCGGGTTATCCAATTTTCGGTTTCAAAAGTAAAGTTAAATAAAACAAACATAAAGCTGTGGTTTCGATGAAACTTTTATTTCATTACAATGTTTGGGTCTTGCCATTATGTAGGAAGTACAATGTCATTTCAATTGCCGCCTCTGGATTGGTTGCAGCTATGGATCCTTATGAGGTAGTTTTCGACCACTTTTTCACACATTTCGGGCGGTATCTCGGCGATAACTTGACGAATGTTAGTTTTCAAATGCTCCAACGTTTGAAAATTATCCGTATAAATATGGTGTTTGACAAAAAAAAGTCTAACGACGTCAAATCACGTTATCTTTATTGGTGGGAAAATTACGTCGCCAAAACGTAAAATTACGCTTTCTGGAAACTTCTCATGCAATAAAGGTAAAATCGGTCGTTTTGTGTGTTTCATAGCACCGTCTTGTTGAAACCACATATCGTCCAGTTCATAATCTTTAAATTTCTTTATAACCTCGCCAATTTCTTCCACAGTAGTTCAATTATGACGACCATAATCACCCCGTAATGCACGAAAAGTACAAACGTTTGAATCACCACTTTTATAGTAATTTTTAACTATTTTTACGAATTCTTCGGTAGTTAAACAATTCATATTCGTAAATAATAAACCTGTCACTAAATAAATAACACTTTAGATGACAGGTATTTAACGGCTGACAGCCTTGCCAGACCGATAATTTTGAAACCAATAAATGTGTAACCCTATGTAACATTTTAATCTTTTCACAAAAAATAGACACACGGCAAAAATATTTTACAGAGAAATAATTACTTTCAACACCGATTTTTTTGTAGACTTAGCAAATTTTGGCAATAAATTTAGCGCCGCAGCCGAAAATTGTTTAACAAAAAAATAGCGCAACTCTCTCTCTCACTCTCTCTATCTGTTAGCAACATTTTCCCTCACTGAAAATTCAACTAATATTGCATACTATTGTACAATAAACATGCATGTAAAGTAAATTATTTATTTATGTAGTTTTCTGGATATATATGAGTAATAGTTGTTCATTAGGAATATAATTTAATTTGCATTTCCTCCTATCCCAGGCAATAATAATTAATTGCCGAAAAATAGTTGGCCTGCACATTTACTCGGTACTCAGAGGTTATCTTACAGTTTTTGCTAAAGTAATTCCAAAAAAGTGCATAAAATGATATTTTCATCTTACCAGGCCAAATGTGCAAAAGCTAATCAAAACGTGGAGACCTATAGCTTATGGCAGCCGCAAACCAAAGCTTGAGTGAGTCATTTTAAAAATGGCTCTGTCAAAGAGTAGAGCTATATCGCTTATTTTTAATAGAATATGCAAATTAAAAAGACTTTGTGTAACGGTTTAAAAAATATATATTCTTCGGGGCCGAAGCCTTTATTGATTACATTTCACTTTTGAGTCTATCTTAGAACTAACTTATTTTCTATTATTTATAGCCTTAAATTGTATTCAAGCCACGCCAAAATATTAGATTCTTTTCTTTGTTCTTGGATGAGTAGTGAGATCATCAGTGGACAATTAATGATGGTCCAATGATGAAATAAACTGGTGTAATAATGTGAACAAAACATGCATATAAGAATATTCCATAATGAGGGAATATTGCGGTTACGTTAGAAGTTATCTTGTTTAAAATAGAATAAGGTTGCCCATTATTACGAGGGTGCGTAACTTGCATTCTAATTTTTAGACGAACAGTAAGAAGGCTAAAAACAGTCTGTATATTTGGCAGTTACCTATAGTTACATATGGAACAATTGATCGCGGTGAAAGTTAGAATGGCTTTGGATGTCTGAAATATATTCTCGAGTATATTACTCACACTGTGCGGGTGGTGGAACGAAAATCCAATTTTCACTACTCGTACATATCTAGAATGCTTTCTAGAGTAGTTCGCTTATTTTAAGAAGGGTGGGAATATCACATTTGCAATCCAGATATCACACAATAAATAAATCAGTCTGATCGACATGGTTAAATGGTTTAAGCAATTGACTCTAAGTCGAACGGTGTGCATTATTTTACATCAACCTTGGCCATTAATACGCTGTTCTAAGTGTTACAAACAATAGCATTAAATTCATATATTCTGCATCGCATATAGCGTAGACCATGAAAGAAAATAAATATGTTATAGCAACATCCACAAGCATCACATCACCACATAGCATCATCTCCACAACTTGATATGATAGAGAAATTTCATTTATCCTAACAACCTTTAAGGATCATATTATCGCGCTCTAAAATTATGAATGAAACCTTTGCCTTAGTTTTCTCATTCTGGCTACCTGGACAATTGTCGCAGTTAGGAAATTATAAGTTAAGGCCTTGAGAAATAAAAGTATTTATATGATTTTTATACTTTGCCGGATAATCTTGGATTGATTCGTATTTTCAATCAACGAATACATTTGGTAGCAATTTTTATGCCAATGAACCTTCAACTATAGTTGTTGAAGAACTGGAAAATTTTTAAATTAAAAATAACTGTGTGATAAAATAAATATTATTATTATTCTCAGAACAATATGTATAATATATAATATTATTATTAAAAAACAATTATAACAAAGACGCTCGGAACCGCGAACTTTGATCTGAGTGTCTGTATGTATATTATACATGAGAAGTCCATTTTGCATTCAAACAACACGTGCATCGTTCATGACGCTTATAGCAGGCCGAATTATGCGCCTGTCCATCCATCGATTTTCTATCATATTTGAGACACGACTTAACGCTTTTGGTTCAATTTTACTTAAAAATGAGTACCGAAAAAAGACTGGTGCCCCGAATTATTTATAACAAACTTATAATTTCGAACAAAGTGTAATTATAACTATGTGTTTATGCGTCATGTATTAAAATTTCAAAAACTTCATCAGATACTAATTCCACAAATATGACCTATAGCTTGATGTACAAATGAATTTCATTAGTTAATATAAAAATCTATACTACGCACGCAGACCCCAACGCCAGTTTCCATAAAATGGCGTCTATTAAAGTATAGACTTCATTAGATGAATATTGGTGCCACAGTTGAGTTCATTCAAATTTCCTCAACAATGGATGTGTCACTCTGCAAGTAACATTTTAATTATGAAATGACGCCAGGCAGCGAGCATATGGTATTATTACGCGCAGCAAAACATTTAATACAACACTTTAACTAAATAAGTAATGACCGTTTGGGTTGTAAAATTCGAATAATTTTGTAATTGGTCATTTAGTGAACAGCGTAAAATTGACACGCAGAGATGCCTTCATAACAGATGGCTTCGCAAAGGGCAATGAAAGCGTAGGCGATTAATTCAATTATTGCTTAACTTAACAATTGAAATATACGGGCTAAAAAGATTACAATAGATAGAATATCCAATAGGTAGGTTCGTCTAAAAGTAATTGGAAATTGGTACCGGGTTATTCATTTTTCGATTTCAAAAGTAAAGTTAAATAAAACACAAATAAAGCTAAATATTTCGATGAAACTTGTATTTCCTTATAATGCTTGGATCTTGCCATTATGTACGAAATACAATGTCATTTAACTGACCACCTCTGGAATGGTTGCAACAGCAGATAGTTTTCGAGCACTTTTTCGAACATTTCGAGCGGTATCTCGGCGTTAAGTTGACGAATATTGGTTTTCAAATGTTCCAACGTTGGAGAATTATCCGCGTAAACACGGTTTTTGATGTAGTCCCATAAAAAAAAAGTCTAACGGCATCAAATCGCATGATCTTGGTGGAAACTTTACGTCGCCAAAATGTAAAATTACGCTTTCTGGAAACTTCTGATGCAGTAAAGCCAAAATCGTACATGTTGAGTTGCTCGTGGCACCGTGTTATTGAAATCACAAACTGTCCAGTTTATAGTCTTCAATTGCAGACCAATAGAAGTCGGTTGTCATACCGCCATAGAGCTCTGAATTGAAATTTGAATTAACGCCACTCTTTTACTAACAGAAGCGATAATTTCGGCGGTGCGTACATTGCGATGATGCATAAGCCTGACCACATTTATAATGCTTTCAGTCTCTTCAAATTTCTTTATAATCTTGCCAATTTCTTGCACAGTAGATCGATTATGACGACCATAATCGCTCCGTAATACACGAAAAGTACCCGCGTTTGAATCACCATTTTTGTAGTGATTTTTTACTATTTTTACGTATTCTTCGGTTGTTAAACAACCGTATTCGTAAATAGCAAATCATTCACTAAATAAATAACACTTCATATGACAGGTATTTAATAGTTGGAAGCCTTGCCATGCCGATGGTCTGGAGACTACATTTGATTGTATGGTATAAAATGCATCACTGCCCAAAATATCGCTTCTGTTAGAAAAAGTAAGGCGGATAATCAGAATTTGTCGATTCCACGGAATTTTCTTATGGCTCATTATGGCGTATTTTGCATTTGGATTTGCACTTCCATCCATATAGAGTCCAAATCACGCAACAATTAAAACCAGCTGACCATTCACAACGCCGTTGATATGCTGATTGGGTGCTACAGCAACAAATTTTCTTCAGAGATGAAACTCATTTCTCACTCGATGGTTACGTCAACAAGCAAAATTATCGCATATGGGGCTCGAAGAACTCAGAAGCGATTGTGGAAAATCCATTGCATCTGGAAAAAGTGAGTGCTTGGTTCGCATTATCACATGGATATGTTATTTTTTATTTTTTCGAAAATGTTGCTAAAGGAACCGTTAACGTCAATTCAGAGTGCTGTGGCCGTATGATAACCGACTTTTTTTCAGCCTGCAATTGAAGATTACGAACTGGACGATATGTGATTTCAACAAGACGGTGCCACGAACCACACAACATGACCGATTTTAGATTTCCATTGTGTTATTCCACGTTTTTGGGACGTTAATTAAGCACCAAGATCATGTGATTTGACACTGTTCGACTTTTTTTGTGGGGCTACGTCAAAGACCGTGTTTACGCGGACAATCCCCAAACGTTGGAGCATTTGAAACCCAACATTCATCAACTTATCGCCGAGATACCGCCCGAAATGTGCGTAAAAGTGATCGAAAACTAATTCAAAAAGATCCAATTCCGAAGCGATCATTTAAATGACATTGTATTCCACACATAATGGCAAAGTCCAAGCATTATAATGAATTACAATTTTTATCGTGTATGTTTTATTAAACTTGGCTTTTTAAACCGAAAAATGGATAACCCTTATTTCCATTCAACTTTGTTCCATAGAAAAAACTCGAACAAAATCAGTTTATCCATTGGTTGAATTGACGATAACCGTATTTTCGGTAAATGTAATTTTTCGAATAACTCAAAAACCGGTTTTTTGAAAAAGTCAAATATTTTAACACTCTAGTGTTGAAACCAGAGCTACTTTATATTACAATTGACGTTTGCCGGCTAAATAAACTTCATTCAATACTATCTATTCCAGGGAACGGCGAACAAAAATTTTATCATGAACTGGTAATAATAAACTAATATTTTTCTCGAAAAGCTTTAGGACAATTTAGTCGGATACAGTTGTATATTTGCAGTACAACACTAGTGATATAGGTAAACTGTAACGTTGCAAATTACTGTGGAAAACAGCTTGTTTCATAGAAATAAGTTTGTTGCATAGAATTACGATAATTAATTTTAAAATGTAAATGAAAACTACAGATAGCGGAAGTTGTAATACAATGTAACACCCAACCACAATTGTTATATCTATCGATATTAATGTGAACTACCCCTGCTAGAGAATTAACAAGTGGCAACTATATTTACTGTAGCATAGACTACAACCATAACCCCTTAGTCATGACATCATCCAACAGGAACATAATACAAGACGTAAATATTCGTAAGACGTAATGGACGTCTGTTGGAATATTCCAATCCAATGATAACACTATTGTAGATGGCGCCTGTATGAGATAGTGTTTAACAGAATGAGACTGAGATTTAACGAAATTCAAATTCTTGATAATATACAGAGTTCCCTTGCCAGATTTGGTACAACAAGAGTTTCTTTTTTGTGGAAGAAAAATGTTACTTTCAAATTAAACGACAAACTGATGCATAGATCGGACTTATTTGGAGTGAGGTAGTTTCAAATCGCTTTTTCTTCCATTCGTCACAACAATTTGTTGTTACTTTTATAATAAATAACTAACCGTTCAATTAACAAATACGCTTAGATGTTTATTTGGCAATATTAAGTATAATCATGTAATTTAGCAGGTATGAACTATTTGTGATGTCGCTCGCAACTTTAGGATTTTTAGGGAAAATATTAGAAGTGTGAATTTAATCCTTGTCACAGTATGCCATAAGAAGAAATAGGTGGTGCCACGTCTTTAAAAAGATACGTAACCGCCATATATAACGAAATGTGAAAGGCATGAAAATGCGCTACTGGTAAAATGTTATAACGATTATTATGAAATTTTTTAAATTGATGAAGGAATTGGAAACGATATTAGAAATAACATTAGGTGCGCAACTAAGTTCCCACTGTTTGCCAATAGATGGCGCCAGCTGTAACTGCTAGTTGACTCTGCCATAACCTAAACGTCATAAGCCAAGCTTAGACATATGGTAAACATACCGCCTCGACACAATAGTGATTTTCTTTTGACGTCATTATCGTAAATATATATTTATATGATTTTGTGTCAATGATGTGCGGAAAGTATTAATTTTCTCCTTTTAACCGAAAAAACCGCGACTGAAGCTTATCAATAGCCTTGAAACATTTACGCGGATGCTGTTTTAAGTGACACAATGTATCGAGATTTGTTTCGTCGCTGTAAAGACAGTGATTTTGATGTTGACGACCGTTCGCGTGAATGAAGAGGAAAAACCTTCGAAGACACTGATTTGACGGCATTGCTTGATGGGGATAAGTGTCAAATGCAGACAAAGCTCGCTTCAATATTAAGAGTTACCCGCCAAGCCATTTCCAAGCGATTGCATGCATTTACAATGATTTAAAAACAAGGAACTGGCATTCTTTATGAGTTAAAGCCAAGGACCGTTGAGTGTCGTTTTTTCGCCAGTGAACAACTGCTTCAGCGACTAAAAAGGAAGGGTTTCTTCATCGTATTGTAACGGGTAACAAAAAATGGATTCGTTACAGCAGAAAGATTCGTAACAGAAAAGAAAGTCATGACGGCTGCCCGGTCATGTTTCTGCATCCTCATCTCGGCCGACTATTCATGTTCCGTATGTGCAAAGGTTACGCCCTATATTTGGTGGGACCAGGACGGTGTTATTTATCACGAGCTGTTGAAACAAACGAAACCATCACTGGGGAGAGGTATCAATTTTAATTAATGCGATAGAGCCGAGCTCTTCGTGAAGAATGCCCACAATAAGCGGAGAAGCACGAAAAGGTGATTTTTCAGTATAACAACGCTTAGCCTCACTTAACCAAGCCCTACCTGGAAATACCGAAATGAGAAGTCTTACCACATCCGGCATATTATTTGTTCCGTTCGATGGCACACGGTCTCACTGACCAGCAAATTCGCTGGCTAAATTCGTGAATAGCCTCAAAAGATGAGCAGTTTTATCGTGACGGAATTCGAGCTTTGCCAGAAAGAGGGGATAAGGTAGTAGCTAGCGACAGGCGATACTTTCAATGAATCATTTGTAAATATTTGCATTTGCATTGCATTTTTATAAAAAAAAAGACAGCGTGGACTTAGTTGCGCACGTAATAATAAACAATTGTAATTCAGATAATTGTTTAACAAAAAAAAAAAAAAAAAAAAAAAAAAAAAAAAAAAAAAAAAAAAAAACAAGCATTATCTTCATCATCCATCCTACTACTTCTGCGTATTTCAAAAAATTTCGCTCTTGCTGTACATCTAGTATGACATATTCCTATAAGAAATCATATTCATATATCGTTCATATGAAAAATGTTTTTGCTTTGTTACTGATACAACTTCATAAAGTGTTTGGTACACAAGAGCTTCTTCATACACTGAACGATATTTGACAGAAAATAATGAACATAATGAATGAAATGAAAATGAAATGAAATAATGAGAATATTATAATGAATGAATAAATTCAGCTTATTGTTGTCGTGAAAAATGGGTTTCAACGTGAACTTTTCGTGAAAAACTGTTCGTTGTAGATGTGTGGAAAATTTATTTAGAATCCGTTTTTTCAAAAGGATCTTTATAGAAGTAGCTCCTGGTCACAAAAATTTAAACAAATATTTTCTTTTTTTGTCATAATTAAGGTAGAAAACACCAGGCTGTACTGATTTTCCTACCATAAATTACTGCCAGTAAGAATTTTTGTATATCCCGCAAAATACAACATATTTCCTTGCACGACATCTCTAATATTGGAATAAGATTGGAATCCGAGATGATGTATTAACATAATGTTAATTTTTTTAACAGAAGTAGTCCATCTGTTGGCAATTAGTACGATGTCTTTGGCAAAGTCTTATTCAATTTGACTTTGTCAAAAGTGTGAAAGGAATTCATTTCGTCGCTAGACGGCGTCACGTTGAGATGTCAAATGCTTTTTACTATATTAGGGGTTGCATTTCATCACTTAGGTCGTGTTTTAAATCGAGGAAAAGTTTTGCTTCCAACAAATATTTGGCATTAATGTGCTAAATAACAATTGTCAAAATATGCAGTAGCCCCAGGGCTACTATAAATTCTTGCGGAATACTATAAAAGGTTTACATTTGTTTATTGTACTGTATGTAAACGTGTCTGTGCGCTGCGTGTGTTTTTTTCTGTTTTTTTTTTTTTTTTTTTTTTTTTGGTGGCACAATATTATGTCAAAAACGTCTTCAAATAAAAAACTGACACATGCAAGCATTGATGAAATATCTTGTGTTTGCAAGACATTAAACGGATGCTAAAACTTGCTACAGCGGTGTCTGTGAAAATTTGCGTTTGCATATCTTAACATTTCATCTCTCTATTTGAAACAGCAAAATGACAACATTTACGTCAGCATACAAAATTATATTCATCTATTTTAATCACTAAATAAAATATTCCGTTTAAAACCCGACCTTATATTGGTGTTTATAGCATCAAAACTTCTAACTTATTAAATTTACACAAATCAGCACAGTCGACCGACCAAAATTCAAAGCTTTGAAAATTGTTTTCATGGGATTCCTTTCGCTTGCATTGATAACCATTTACCGTGGTGAATTTTGTATATCTTCTGCCAAAGCAGTTATGTTGGAAAATCATTGAACTTTATTTTGCATTTGAATTTTAGTCAGATTTTTTTTTTTCGCCTCCAAAACAGAAATTTTTTGTTAAGGTTTTAATGTTAAAAATGGAGATAGAATTACAGTCAAAATTATTTTAATTAATGATAAGCAATTCATCAAATATGTAACTCGTGTGGAGGCTGTCCAACCTAATTAATAAAGTTCATATTCTAAATACCTAACAAGTGAGCTTCGATAATTTTTCGCAAGCTATACTCGTATACGAATTGTAGGCCACAGTGTTATGGATGATGTTTCAGTGTGCCGCAAACTAAATGATGGTGGCATAAACGTTCTTGTTTTTCAGTATTTTGTCCGCTGAAATATATTTTTGGGGCACTCATTTAGATCGGTACCCATATATTTAATTGTCCATATAAAGTGCTTTAAATATTGAGTAAAGTTTAATAACATATCCAAAATGGTAAACCTTGTCCAGAAACAAGGTTTGTGACCTACCGTGGCGCGATAATAAGTACAAGGGACTATCGCTCTCATAATCGCAGGTTCAACTCCGCATACAGCCACCTATCATTATTTGAGCGGCAGTCATCTCAATGTGTCTGACGATCACTTCCAGTAGTCTAGTAATCAGCAAGTCTTGGAAAAGCTTTTTAAACCATGTCGTTCTGAATCGTCGTTAAACCGTAGGTCATGTTGAATGAGTCCAAAAATAGAATGTCCCATGTGTCATTCATAATGTGAGAATAATGCATCCACAAATAATTGCGGGTGTCAAAGAAGACCATACATAATATATATAAGTTAACACGATCATCATCGATCCATAACTTGACAACAGATACGATGACGGTTCTACGAAACGACATGCAAGCAAAGTGATACGGATGTCGTCAATCAAACACCATCGACGATAACTATAATAAACCACAACGTAAGCAACATACTATTTTCCCAGCATTGACACTGGCGGTATGCTGGCAATGCCGTCTATGGAAATGGTGAAATACAAGTCTCTGTCTGTCTCTACAAGTCTGTCTAAGTATATTTTGTAAGTTTAGTTTTATAAGTAAACTTAGAACAAAGAATTGTCGTCGAAACGGATAATAATAATTCTTTAATTTAACAATCATCTCAAATTTGTCGTCCAAACTAATTTATTTCTCAACACCGCCAATAATAAGATTCGGCCAAACTGATTCTGTCCAATATTCTAGCGATGCGTTCAGTCCTTGCATAGACAAGATTTTCTAGCTAATTACGAAAAATAAAACACGCATAAAGCTGTGATTTAGATAGAACTTTCATTATAATGCTTGGATCTTTCCATTATATATGAAGTGCAATGCCATTTAAATGGCCGTCTCTGGATTGGTTGCAGCAGTGGATCCATTTTCGGAAAAATGCGGGCCAATGACATCAAACAGTCATTTTTTCCGAATGCAATGGCTTTTCCACAATCACTTCTGGGTTTTCCGATCCCCAGTTTTGCTTGTTGATGTAATCACCGAGTGAGAAATGAGCTTCACCGCTGAAGAAAATTTTGTTCAATTGACAGTCCACGTTCGAATCACCACTTTTGTGGTAAGCTTTGACTATTTTTACATGATCTTCGGTTGTTAAACAATCCATATTCATAAACGGTAAACCACGTAAACTTTCACTAAATAAATAGCGCTTCAGATTACAGGTATTTAACAGCTAACAGCCTTGTCAGACCGGCGGTTATGGAACCAAGACTGTAAAGAAATTTGAAGATACTGAAGGCATTACAGATGTAACCAGGTCTGTGCATCATCACAATGTATACACTGCTGAAAATATCGCTTCTGTTAATAAAATTGTGTCGGATAATCCGAATTTCAATTGGATTTTTTTGGTGTGCAATTGAAGATTTTATACTGGATAATATGTGGTTCCAACAAGGCAGTGTCACGATCCACACAACACGACTTTTATGCATGAAAAGCTTCCAGGTCACGTTTTGACCACCAAGATCATGAGATTTGACACGATTAGGCTTTTTTGTGAGGCTATGTCAAAGATAGTGTTCCACACGTTGGAGTATTTGCAAACTAACATTCGTCAAGTTATTGTCGAGTTATAGTCCGAAAATTACGAAAAAGAGGTCGAAAACTACGGCAAAAGGATCCTCTGATTCAACCAATCCAGAGGTGGCCATTTAAATGACATTGTATTTCGTACATAATGGCAAGCTCCAAGCATTATAGTTTAATACAAGTTTCATCGAAATCATAGTGTCTAAACTTCAATATTTTAGCCATAATTTTAAGATTGTATACATATTTGAATTTACCATTGAATTTATATTAAAATTAACCTTTCTTTTGTACATTAAAATGTACTTTTGTAAGAATATTATTGTGAAAGAACTCAAATTTTTGCCCCTGAAGTGTTACATAACTCCATTGAGTGAAAATATGTGTACTAAATGTAACTGAATTCTGAATTGTAACATATGAAATTAACTGTTGTCAAAAGTTTTGTAATGAGAAAAAAGACTTACAAATCAGATCTCAACTGGTAAGCACAATTCGTTGCCTCAATAAATCTCCTTTGAATTGGCGCTAATTCTAATTCTCATCCTTTATTTATCGCCACTTGTAATTTCTGCACCATCAATTTGATTACATTTAATTTCACATGACTGTGAAATTATATGATCCAAATTACATGTTCCAATTTTCAGTTCTCTGGTATATGTAAACCAACTGTGAAATTGGTTCTCCTAAAGATCATCGCTATTGGATAATTCCCAATACAGTCCAACATTTACATTCCACAACTTCAACGAGAGAGGTATCAAATTGATTAGAGGATTCCCCGCTACTCCTCCTGCTATCATATCAATCATCTCCATCAATCTATCACCACCCCTGTACACATATGTATGTAGCTTTATGTGTGTTTTATTTAACTTTACTACTGAAACCAAAAAATGGACAACCCGAAATATCCTGTGTCGGCGAATTGCGAATTTTGTTTTATATATTTTATTTTTTGTTTTTTGCTGTTGTCTTTTTTTTAAAGAGGTCACTCAACTTGAATTAGGAAACTGGATTTTAACAGTTTTAGTTCGAATGTTTGGGGAGTCGGCGCGGAAGAACAAAATTATACTTGTAGGTCCAGAATCACCTCTAAAAACCACATTTTCCGATATTTTCTATATTGTATTCGTTAATAAAACCTTAGTATTCATTAAAATTGATACATTCACGAAGAATCCATCTCACTTCATACACTTTTTTAAACACCGATAAGACACCGATCTAATTGTGGGCGTGGTTATAGAAAAATATTAAGAATATGTTTCAGTGCAAATGTCGTTTATTATGCATGACAAGAGGACATTTTCGCCACACCTACGTACTTTTCAACGAACTGGTACCATCTTTATCACACTGCGGGTCAGAATTAATGGTGGTGGTTATACAGGGTGGGCTCGGTAACGTGCGGCGTGGGGTGGCGGGGGGATATGTTGTTCGCTGCGCCGCTTTCTGGAAATTTAGTCGCCATGGAGCCGTACACGGGAGTGCAGCGTGCATTTTGTGTCAGAGCGTATTACGAAAACAATAAATCGTTTGTATCGGCATGAACACGGTTTACACGATTTAAGTGAAGTTCCAAGCGCCAATGTGATACGAAAATGGATCAGAATGTTCGAAACAACCGGCTCTACAGTACCAATTACGGTTCGTGGTCGCCCAATTTCTGCAAGATCAGCCGACATTGTGGAGCGTGTTCGTGTTTCAGTTCAGCGAAATCCGCAACAGTCAACACGTAAGAGAAGTCAGTCTTTGGATGTCAAAAGAACAACTTTACGACGAATTTTGAAACGTGATTTGCATTTGAAGGCTTATAAGATTCAGATAGTCCAAGAATTAAAACCCGATGATGCCAATAACCGACTTAACTTTGTCAATTTGATGCTAGAGCGGTTCAACAATTTCAACAACGTGATTTTTAGTGATGAGGCCAATTTTCACCTTAATCGCCATGTGAACAAGCAAAATTGTCTGTTCTAGTCTCGGACCTTGCATGAACGTCCACTTCACAGCCCTAAGCTTGTCGTGTGGGCTGGGATAACGTCAACCGATATTATTGGACCATACTTTTTTGAGGACGGAAGAGGGCATGCGATGACGGTTAGAGCGAACAATTATTGCAACATGCTAGCAGACTTTTTGGTGCCAGCTTTGCAAGAACTTCAAGGCAATACCTCGAGGATGTGGCTTCAACAGAATGGGGTCACATGTCTTACGGGTAGGGTATCCATAGAGCTGCTGAAAAATGTTTTTCCTGGAAAACTCATTTCGAAAAGGGGCGATATTGAATGGCCCCCACGTAGCCCCGATCAAATCGGTAGTCTATGAGAATAATCCGACCAATTTAGAGCAGTTGAAGAGGAACATTATTCAAGAAAGTAACAAAATACCGAGAACAACTTTTCAACGAGTTTTCCAAAATTTGTGACTTCGGTTCCAAGAGTGTCAAGCAGCCGAGGAAAGACATTTGGACAACATTATTTTTAAGTCTTAAAAATTCCCATGCTTCTACTTTTTAAAAATACAAATATGTTTTTTTTGTGTTTCGTAGTTTTTTTTAATTGAATATTTAAACCCCCAACACCCTTATGGCCCACCCTGTATAAACAGCGACCCGACCGAACTTTTGTCACCTGTTCCCTTGTTTTTTTTTTTTTTCTTTTTATGTTATAGGTAAGGAATCTTGGTGGCATCATTTCGGATTATTTAGCTTCCTAACAATGCGATATTATTGTCATTGATATCGGGTTGTCATTCCTTATGATTTATTCCGAAAAACTTTCACATCTATTTGGTACGCATTCTAACAGACAAAAAGTAAAATTTCGGAAAATTTGTTTCTTCTTCTTTTCTTTACAGTTGAATTTATTTAAAAAATGGACAAAAGTTTCGCTAAATATTGTTTACAGATGTATAATAAAAATACTTGAAAATTAAAATAACTTATTTTTCTACGCGATCTACAAGAAATCTGTCCACGCAGAATGCGCTGTTTTAAACAAGATGAGTGCAAGTGAATTGTAAATAATTTATGCATACATGAGGATATGTTACATGATATACATATGAAGCAACGATTCAGAAGTCCTTCATTGCATAGATGGATTTCTAGCTAATTCAAATAGAAAACATGGAGTTTTTGTTGTCGCTCTTTGTAATGTTTCTGTACAAGTTTTCTTACATTGACAAAGTGGAACGATTTAATTAATAATTAAAATTATAAATTACATTATTTAGTGAGCTATCTAGAGATCTAAGAGTTGATTCAAATGTACAAAAGTTGTCCCTAATTCTTAACACATAATACTTAACATTTAATACTTAACATTTACACTAGACTACAGACAATAGTAAAGGGTTATCCTTAATATTACAGCTATTTAGACCTGGAAAATATTAAATATTCTAAATTTAATAAAAACTGACAGAGTTGGAGAAAGTATAAATGTTATAAAGTAAACAAATAAAACAATTGCATTTCATGGACTTTGAAGTAAGGGATTACGATTACTGATTTTAGATTTAGATATTTGGCTGTTGTTATGCAATGTTATTTCCCACCTGAGCGGGAGGTTGCGCGGCACCGCCGCCACCGCCTTCAACGGAACCACTTTCGGCGTCAGAATCCTTGATGGAGCTGGCTTCCTCGTCGCCGACCAACGCCCTGTACTTTTTGGCAATAGCTTCCCAGTCAGCCACATTCTCAATGCGATTTTGATTAGCAGCCGAGAAACTTGTTTGGGACCCCAAAGGTGAGAGATGCACCACCGACAAGGCCATCGAATCTGAGGAATTAAAAGAGAGTTTTCATTGCTGTTCCATAATGTGGAACTTCAAAATTTTGAGCTAGCTGCAACTAGTTAAATCCAATTATTTTTTATTTCCATTACAGGAAATGCGTCCAGTTAGGCCGAATAGCGAATCACCCTCCACCACCTGTTAGACATTTTCATTATCGGGTGAATTATGCTGTTTATTCGGACGCAAACAAAAATTTTGCATAACTTAAATTTTGGTAGAAATTAAAAACATGACAGCAGCATCATATTTGAAAGGCCACTGTCATTCAATTGTAAAAAGATTTTCATACTACAACTCTGTTATTTTTGAAGTATTACTATTCAACTGCATTGCAGATATTAAACTCGCTTTGTCAAAATCCGTCTTCCGATGGTGGAGATGAGTTCAGGTAGCTGCAAAACTTTGTTCATTGAAAAGCTCCTCTCGCTTCAATTGAAATTGCAAGAGGAAACTCTAGGGCATTACAGCGACACATACATTGCCTACCTTTCTTGATCTTCGAAAGCCATTTGGCACCGGCTTTTGTGCGTGGACTAGCCTGGCGTATTCCCATCATC
Source organism: Philornis downsi (assembly GCA_019455685.1). Taxonomy (NCBI): domain Eukaryota; kingdom Metazoa; phylum Arthropoda; class Insecta; order Diptera; family Muscidae; genus Philornis; species Philornis downsi. The sequence continues at coordinate 1,801,917 of JAHXMU010000430.1, forward strand.
TGTACCAGACTTGGACGCTTCTTTTTCTTCATGCGAGCCTACAGTTTTTCGTGAATTTCAAATTTCAATGCAAGAGCGAGACGAAAGACAACAGACAACAAACACAAATGAGTTTAAATATAAAGACAGACACGGCGATTGGTGCGAGAGAAAGAGACGGATGTACTATACGGGTGCAGAAAATTCATTGTGAAAACGTTTAGGATTTCCTGGTGTCAATTGTGTATTCCTGGTGCAACACAGAGTCGGGTGCAGTTTGGATAGTGTTTGTGACCAAAGCGGGGTGTTGCCATATTGCTTTAAATGAATTGGGGAAAAGGTCGCGTGCTCTCCGGCTGGATTAGACCAGTTGGGATAGTTACGTATTTCATTTAGATTCCATTGTGAAACCCAACTAAGGATAGCTAATGAACAGACTATTTCGTTTACCTTGACCTTCTCTACGATCCACATAAACCAGGTGGTAACTAAATTAAGCGGGGATGGCGCTGTTGTTGTGCGATGCATGTTGCGTATAAGCTTTGACAGACCGAATTTCCATTCAATGTCCGATTGGGCCTATTCAATTCATTGCAAATATTTCGTTTTCATTCGATGTTCGATGTTTTTTTTGTCAGTGGGTTCGATAATGGGAAGAGATGGCGAGAGTAGCATTCCGTGATAAATGAAATGAGATAGGAAAGGGACACGTATAATATGTAGAGTATGAAACCAATTAAAGCTGTATAGAAATGGCAGTCTTCCTGGCGCTGTAACATAAAAATAACACGAAATATTCTAATATCGCTAAAGTGTCATTCGTTTCAATGGCTGGAGTATAACAAGTTCCGAAAATGATAGTTTAACCAATAATAATAATAATAATAAAAACATTTGATAAATCATAAAATATTTTTGGGCAACAAATCTTTGCGCCTAGAATTTTGTCTTAATACTCGTATTTTAGTCAATTTCTTAAAGTAATAAAAATTTTCTGAAGAAAAATTCTTATGGCAGTGCAAGAAATTAAGCTTTATACCACTAAATCGTCCTTATTTCCTTTCTGCACAAAATTTCTCTCAGCGATATTTCGATTATTCAGCACATTTAATAAATAATTTCTTAAAAATCGTGTACAATTTGGTCTGATATCAAACCAGTAGAATGATGGATGTTAATTTTTCAATTGTTATCTAACCGTTTGTTTTTAACATAGAAAGTTTTTTGTCCCAGCAAATTCTATTAAATTCATTTCAATTTTACAGGGCGTTACATTTATAATTCTCCTTTATGTATGGATTTTCAGTCTTTTCGAAAATATCAGCTAACTATTGTATGTTTTTTCCTCTCTTCCGCGCAGTCGGGTTTGATCTTCCGAAGATGTTTTGCTTATGAAACTCGTGATATCAGAGCAATACGCGGACAAGTTTTTGACCCATTTATTATTAATTAGAGCAATTTCCGTTCTAAAATCCAGAACAAGCTTTTTAGCTTTTTAGTCTCTAAAATATCGTTGTGAATGAAATTGATTTGTTCCAGTTTTAACCCTCTTAAAAATGAGAAGCGCTAATATAACTAGCTTTTGTTGCTTAAAATTTTAGTCTTGAATTCGAATTAAACCCATCAATATAATGTTATTACACGTTTTTTTTTAATATTGAAGTAAAGAATGGGAATTGCATTTTTTTTAGAAAATTATTAACAGGCGGGCTGGCGCACGAATCGTGCTACAAACACCATGTCAATGTCTGTGGGAACCGTTGTTTAAAGATTTTGAAGGACTTTTTACCCAGCACTGCACCGAAATCGTTTCAACTGCATTTAGATCCAGCAAGATGGAGAAACTGCACACATAGCCAGTGTGCAGGTTATGGCGAAGCTCCACCAAACATTCCCAAACAAGTTAATATCCAGAAACTCCACTTTCCACATTCCCTCAGCATCACCTGACCTGACTGCACCAGACTTTTTTTATGGGGTTATGTCAAGCAAGAGATGTACAAAACGAAAGCAAGGAACTTGACTGAATTGAAACAGTTCATTGAAACAGGTGCATTGCAATCCAGCAATGAATAATATTTTGAACAGATGTCGCATATATGTGAATGAGCATAGAGTTCATTTACGGCCTATTGTCTTCAAAACCAATTAGTTATATAAAATAAAGTTGAATTTTCTATACAACTAGCCGACCCGGCAAACGTTGCTTTGCCTTCAAATTTTATTTTTATTGGAAATGTTTCAATGTTAAACAAAATTCTGTTTAAATACCGTTAGCAGGAGCAGAAATAATTGCTTTTTAATTTGTGGTTTGTATAGGAGGTACCACTCCCCATTATCCAATCTCGCTCATATTTGCAGCAGCACTTAAGATATATACACCAAACCGATGTACCAAATTTTGTTCAAATACCGTAAACAGGAGTAGAAATATTGGATATTTAATTTATGGTTTGTATGGGAGGTACCACGCCCCATTGTCCAATCCCGCCCATATTTACAGTAGCACTTAAGGTATGTACACCAAACCTACGCACCAAATTTTGTTCAAATACCGTAAGCAGGAGCAGAAATAATTGATTTTTAATTTTTTGTTTGTATGGGAGGAACAACCCCCTTTTGTCCAATTGGACCGAATTGTAAATATAAACCATCCCGGGCACCACCCAGACGCATATACAAAAATTTATGCAAAGCGGTCCAGCCGTTTAGGAGGAGTTCACTGACAACGCCCGTACAATAGAATTATATATATAAAGAAGATAAACAAAAATAAATGAAATACATTGATTAAAATAAAGTTAATATTTAACTTTCTTGTTGTAGCACAATTCGAGCGCCACCCTGTATATAAAATTTCTATTGATTACCTATACAGAAATGATAGTCAATTTTGATTTCTTAATGGTTTTTTTTACATTTTAAATCGATTTAACCACAAACAGTTCAATATGAGTAACTTCATCGGACCACTCTAGCCTACAGCCCTCATACAAAAAGTGGCTAAAAAATATAATTTGTAAATTTCTACATAAATCTTTACACCATCTATATTTCATTCAACATATATATTATCTATTATCGATAAATTCGTAAAACGTAGCTAGATTGAATTAAATTATTATGCAGTTAATGGAATATCTAATTGCCTTTAATTGGAAATAAAGTTGAAAGCCGGAATTAAGTACTTACACTCTTTTTTTAAGATCTAAAATTATGTCCTAATGCTAAATGTCAGCAAAATTCTGTCAACTGGTAGTAGTCGTATACAAACAAGGAGACTGATGCAAATTTGGATGCGGGTCGGACGAAGCTTACATACCAACCATAGTAGATTGCGGTCTCATAGAAGAGGATAATATTCTAACTCATTGTCGGCTAAGTGGGCGCTTCGAAAACGGCTTCCTCTCCATATAAGATATCAATTTATCTTACTTTTTGCAGAAGAAAATCTTATTTTTAAAATATTATTCAATAACCATGCTCACAACTAGGCTGGTCTCCTACAAATGCATTTGAATACGTTTGTCGAATGCCATCATAAGTTATTTTTAATTAAATCGGAAAAATTTTTGAAAAATTCTGAAGAGTATACCTTTTGGAATATTGTATTTAGGCCTTGTATGATTAAGTTGTTTCCTACTACAGTAATTGTTACCAATTGAAACATTTTCCAATCAAAGCATCATCGCCTAATTTTCGCATACGCATACAGGATACCCAGTTAGTTTTTCCCGCTAAATATATCATTTTCTCAGCCTGTTTTGCGAGCAAAAATTTGAATTAGCATTAAGCTTTTCTCCAGCTTTTTTCATAAATCTTTTAGATTATTTTTCAATTCTTTTTCGTTTATTATTATTGAATTGCAACTTGCCTTCACATAAAGAGTACTCAACTTAAAGGAAGACGATGTGACAAGGAAAAATTAAAAGGATGGCTCTGCAAATGAGTTAAAGAGTGCCAAAATTCTAGAAAAGCACGCAGCCATCCGATTTCAGAATTCGAGCTTTCTAGTTAAAGCTCACTGTTTTAAATGGTTATGAAATGACTTGGAGAAATCCTTACAAAGTAAACAAGTAAAAGTTATTCACACGCCGGATGCAAACATTTATATTTTTGTGTAGAAAAATTAATATTTCAATGTCTACATAGAAATTATAATGGAATTTATTCGTTAAACGAAGACAAATATATTAAAAAATATTAAAGAACTGAATCTGGTGCCTTAAGAGTGGCACTAAGATCTAATTGTTACTGAAAATCTAAGTAAAGAATAGGGTTTTGTTTAAACCTCTTGTACACGGGCCTCCCACAATAAGTAAAAATAAATGAAAAATTGCTAACAAAAAATAAACACTGTTAAGAAAACTAAATTCACATTTGGATTTTTGATTTCATGTTATGTTTGCATTTTCATAGATTTCGCCCCTGAGTAAAATGCTGCTTTTCAAATTTTAGCAAATTCTGACAAATTTTAACATAGGATTTGTTCCTCCGTGGTCTATCCGGAGGAACAAAGTTCATACTAACGTAAAGGGTGTCAAAACAAGAACGCAAGATTTAAATTTGGCGCCATTCGAAGTGTCATTATTTGACAATTGTTATTGTTTGCTAGTGGAAGGAACGAGGTTAGTAAAAATGGAGCGTTACACGAATGAACAACGCATTCTCATCACGAAATTGTTTTTTTTTTTGGTCTGCAGTTCGCAAATTGTGATCAATTTTGGGTCACAATAACGCTCCAAAAGAGTCAACTGTAAAGAGTTTAATGGACAACTTTGCCAAAACTGGGTCTGGGACAACAACGCGCGATCGACCAGGTCGACCGACCGAAAATGTCGCAGCTGTACGTGATGATGTCGCTCAAACTTCATCCACCTCAATTCGACACCGAGCTCAGCAAATTGGTGTCTCCAAATCCACTATGCAGCGAATTTTGATGAAAGATTTGCATCTTCATGCATACAAAGTTCAATTGACTCAGGAACTGAAGTCAGATGACCATGGACAGCGGAGGGAGTTCGTTAATTGGGTATTGGAGAGACAACATGAAAATGCTGATTTTGCCGATAAAATCATCTTCAGTGACGAGGCCCATTTCCATCTTGATGGCTTCGTCAATAGGCAGAATTGTCGCATTTGGGGTGAGGAAAATCCTCGAGTGATTCACGAGAAGCAAATGCATCCTCAACGTTTCACTGTGTGGTGTGGATTTTGGACTGGAGGAATAATTGGACCTTTTTTTATGAAAATGAGACATGTCAAGCGCAAACAGTCAATGGTGTTCGGTGTCGTGAAATGATAACCAGTTTTTTCGTGCCTAGAATTGAAGAAATGAATGTGGAGGGCATGTGGTTTCAACAAGACGGCGTCATACAGCCAGAGAAACAATGCAATTGCTGCATCAGTCATTTAAATCTTGCGTTCTTGTTGGGACACCCTTTATAATAAACAAAGCAAAAATTTCCGCTCATCTGGTCAAACATGAACTGTCCAGTGGAATACAGCTTTCAAATGACCATTTACTCTAAATTTTCATAACAATTTAGATAAATTCGATTCGTTTGCCAGTATTTAAATCCATGATAAATTTTTCATGCAACGCAATATTGCAGTTTGTTCTGATTTAGGAAATTATTTGATATTATTTGACACAAATCAGAATATAATTATTGCTATTTTTAGGGCTATTGTTTCACATATATTCGATTATTATTCGAATCTTTAAACATGCTAAATGAAGTAACTAAGTGGTTAATCACAAATTCAAACTTTAGAAAATGATCACATGGCTCCTGGCCATAAAAAAAACTACTTTATCGATTTGACTGCTCTAATAATGGATAATATTGCGCAAATAAATATTCTACATTAATTGAATCTAATGATAACAAATAAAGAAAGCGATGTAAACTGGATGAAGTTTCCACTTTTTTTGTAATTATTATGAATTCTCGGACTGTATTTGAATTAAAATCTCATCTCTCAGGTTTCAAGGTATCAAACACAATAAAAATTTATGTTTTTCAATCCAAACTACCTTGATTTTCTTAAAAAATATTTGTTTTTTCTGATTTTATTTTTAGCTTATTTTAGTTTTTTCTCGAAAGTTTTGACTTTCTTTCATTACCAAATTCTACCAACATTGTAAGTTAAATATAGAATTTGTACGTTTTTCCGCTAAAAATTCATATTTTTTTTTAGTAAAATTATTCGATAACCGCGCCCATAGTTAGGGCAGCGCCTTAACAGGTTTATGAAATAAGGTGGCCTATTCCGGTTTCAAAAAGTTCTTAAGTAATAAATGTAATAAATAATACAATTGTTGAAAAAAGCTGAAAATGTTATTCTAAAGCTGGATCTAGATCTTAGAAAGTAAAGTTTTTTCTATTGGATCGATTTCGTCTCCTAGTCGCACCTGCAGTCCATAATACAAGAGGCATTATGCCAACTTATCGGCGGGTATACAAAAAAAACAATACATTTTTGTGCAGAGAATAAAGTTCTGCATAAAATGCACGCAGAAAAGGAACAACAAGTAGTTTTTACATTGGAAATAGGAAAGCGTCGCAACATTTCAATTTTAAAAGTTAACAATAGTTTGCTATATTTGCTTTGGGACCTGACGTGTGGCTCTTTGTAATGTTCATATAAATACAATCTCCTTTAAGTGAAGATACTTAAATAACTATATAGGTAGGTATATATGGATATCTGTTGGTCCTGAAAATCACACAAAAATAATAAATACTAAAGTTCTGATTTGAAGGATTGAACACTCTGGTGATATTAGAATATTTCATGGAGGAAAATAAAAATATTTTTGTCTTAGTATTGTAATAACATGCAAATATTTGTATCGTGCTGCGACTCTTAACGTACGCACACAGAATAATATATAAATATTAATTTAATTAACTGACTTTCTTATTTCATTAAGGACAATCACAAAAGCTTTGTCAACAAAAGCTTAAACACAGACGGAAGCATTTTTGAAGACATTCGCACAGAGAAAATTTCCACAGGGATTTTTCATCAGAAAGCTCATCAACACTGCAGTAAACGACAAATTATTGTTATTTTCTTCGCTCTGTAAGACGTTCTTACCATGAGCTTCCTGACGATCTGGCTAATCCCTGTGTTAACATTTTCTGATCTATGTCCAAGCCGACATATAAACAAGTATATAAGCTTAACTATTGATTTGGTCTACATAAATAATGGGGATCTTTTGAGATCACTAACTAACTAATACATATGCGCCGTTTAGCAATGCTGCAACAAAAGGAATTGATCATCAAGATACAAAGGATTGTATCTTAAGGATTTTTCGTTTATTTTCTGTAAAATCCTTGCAAATATTGAGAGTACACCAAAGATGCAAGTCTGGGCAGTAGATGGAACTAGACAGATCTACTGCGTTGAGGGGGCGACATAGAGACAGGGGAACAAATATCAAACATTCCTTAAGTGTTTGTTAACTTCACTGCAAGATAACTTTGCACAACGTTCGTTCAGAGATTCCTTAAAGATTCTTTTATTTTATATATTAATTATAGATATGATGCTGTTCGAGCATAGTTGTTGATGCACAGTAAATGAAATTGATGGGAGTCGTTATAAAATACTACCTGTATGCGTTGGTACGTATCGGACATCATAGCAATGAGTAGATTAATCAGCACCACCACCGACACCAACATGTAGACGCCAAACACTATTTTAAACAGATACTCTACCCAGTAGGGTTGAGTGGGCGTAGCTAGATTTTTGATTTTGTCAACTTGTGTCTGTTCGGTCGTCGTCTGACCAAACACGGCAAAGAATAATAACTCAAAAGAATTGATCGGATGCATGCGCACTGTGTCCGTGTCCACGTCCATGCGTTCGTGACATTGTCGTGCACGACGCCACAGCCATTCACAGATGCACATTGGTAGTGTGCGAGGACGCAGTACATACACCCACACACACACACACACAACACGCACGCATATGGATGATAACGGAAATCATATTGTATTGAACAAATAAAAACATACTCAACGCCCACACACAGGATGTCCATTCGCGTTCCGATGACAGCAAGAGTGTGCAGAGGTGGTGGTGAAACGACGGTAATGGCGATGTTCATTCGGAGCGACAACGGACGGGTCGTGAAGGAGAAACAGAAAAATACCAAAAGAAAAGATAGTATTAGTTTTATCAATACGAACCTGAATACGTTGATAAGTATCCGACATCATGGCTATCAGCAGATTTATGAGAACAACCACAGACACGAGCAGATAGATGCCAAAGACGAACTTGAACAGGACCTCAGTCCATTCGGGACGCAAGTGCCTCATGGGATTAATGTCCACAGTCGTCGTTTGACCGAACACCGCAAAGAACAATCGCTCGAAAGCCAAGAATGGCGTCATTGGTCCTGATTTTGAGATTTAGCGATTTTGTCATTGTGTGTTTTCGCATGAAGCGTTTCGCATAGCGAGACGATCGCAGTTGAAATCGAAATGGAGGAGGGAAATTTGTTAGATGTTTAGCATAGGAAATTTCGATTTGGAATGGCTTTTTTGTTTTGGTAGGGGGAAAAAACATCATTTTGTGCTACACCTTGGCTTTGCTTTGTTTTGGATTTGTTTTAGATTTATGTGCTCTTTTGAATGTGTGGAAAGCGTCATAAGCCGAAATGTTGAATTATTTCTTAAATATTGTTGGTTGGTTACAAACATACATACATAAGTATACATATATATTTTTGTTTCTTCTTTATATGTTTTCTGCTATTAAACATCAACATGCGTTATTTGTTTTTATTTTGTAATCGGTTTCGTTACGACATCAATGTATAAATGAAAAGTAAGATCATTTGAAAAAAAGTGGATCTAAAACATGCAAAGGAATTGATAGAGAAAGAAAACATAAAGATTAAAGAAACCGAAAGAAAAGAAAAAGCATATAAAACACTCAGTAAAATAATTTGTTTGTAAATTAATTCATTCCCCCAAGTCACCACCCCCATTCTATTCCAATGCAGCGAAAATTAAAATGGACATCGAACGGACATTGATATTTCCTCCCCCGTCACAAAGCTTAAATCATAATGATGTGCGAATATTGAAATTAACATAAAACACGAGTGCAATTGTTTAGAGGCTTGTAAATAAAAACTCAGGTAGATCATGTCGGTAGTAAATGTTCTAGAAAAGACCACTGCACGGGATGAAGGAACAGACGAAACAAACTATCCTCTGCCGATTAATCATGTCCAGGAACTGAACGCCTAAGCCAATGAATACATTACGTCCGAATGCAAAAAAAGAAACAAAAATCCAGTAAAAATACTGTCGTTCGTACTGAAATAACACTTTTCCACAACATCAAGGATTGCACACAAAGTAAACAAACAAAAGAGAGAACACTTAAGAGCCCGCACAAAAAAAAAAAAATCGGGAGCCAACATGCCATGGCCCACGGTGGCCCGATGCAAGCTTCGGACTAGATCCCGCCAAAATAGCAGTAACATTTGGATAAAATAACGGTAACTGTAAAAAGACACACAACACTGAAGGCGTTACAAATCATTCACATTGAGTTACAACAAAGTAAAAAGGCTCAATGCCCCCAGCTAGCAACGGAGATTCAACTTACGATCATCTTTATGCTTGCGGCGGAATTCGCTTAGCATACTACGACTAGAGTCAAGGTAATTTTCCGGTGGCGGCGGACGGGGGGTAGGCATGTCATCTACATGGAAAATTTGGGAATAGATGGATATTATTATCTCAGGTCACAACAGTTTGCATGTAGAACGCTAAGCAGGATAACAACAACAACACACACACACATTTAGATTATACGTTCGGTTTTTGCCTTTAAGTGGTCTGCGTCTGTAATCGTTCGGCATGCAACGTCTGTACACACACATGCAGCTATTGCGATCCATACAATGGTCCGATACTTATCAAGTTGCGATTCGATTTAGACTGTGAACACATCATTTATGTGACTAATATTAATTCCACAAACAACATCGAGTCTTCATGGTAGGAATAAACCTTGAGGAGGTTGAAAAGAGTTAGAAAACATGAAACTTACCGTCACTGAAGTAGCCGCGATTACGATTTTTCTTTTCGAAAGATCGCAGCTCTTCTGGCGTGAAATTGGCGAAGGACTGATTGAGGGCCACAATATGCATGGAAAAGCCAAAGACGAAAATGGCCAAGACGGCTAAAAACCTGGCCAAATCTTTCAGCAGATCGCCAATAATGATGGCCCAAGGCCCGAAGAGATGATGAAATGAGAGGAAGTCTAGTATCTGTACACAGGCCAGCAGAAAGGCCAGGGCGAAGCACTGATTGCGGCAGTAGATGAGAGTCGGCCAATACTCCTTGGAGACGAAGCAGAAGGCCGTGACATGGACACCCACACCAGCCATGCCCAGCAGCAACACCATCAACTTGATTGATCCCAATCCTGATTTATCGGATGGATTCGTCAACTCGAACAAAAGCAGTCCACTCAACCAAATGAGTAAACCTATTTCGTACCAGTAGGGGACCAAACTGAGGCGCAGAACTGGATAGATGGGAGTAATGCCCACAATGCTGAGATGAATCATTAGATATATGTGGGAGGTAAGATATGACATGAACTTGATAATCGGCACTTTGTTGAACTTGTGTCCCATGGGGAACGTGAAGCCAATCCAGACAGGTGGGCAGACGATAAAGGCAACCAGCAGTAGTAGTATTTTCCACGACGCCCAAGTTAAAGAGCCTCGCCAGAGTTCCTGAAAGCGGGCATAGTTATTAAATAGTTGCTTCAAAACTTTACGTTTATTACCTGCAGATATCGTTGCACCACTGTGTGAGCTATAACTTCCTTTTGTTCATTCTCTATTAGGACGTCAAGAAACTCGACGTTTCTTTTATCGGTTGCCTGTAATATTTTTCCGGCCGAATCGGATCCCGCGGCTAAAGCCAATAACTCAGTGGCCATGGCTTCGCATTGTTTTCCAGCAGCTACCAGATCCTTAGCTCGTTCTTTTTCCTGTTGGGAGGTAAAATATTCATCTGAGTCCACAGCTGTGCTACAGTATAAAATTTTTGAAATTTAACTCGCATTTGCAAGGGTCAGTCGGATGTTATCGCCTAAGCAATATTTAATGCGTCCTTCTTAACTTCAACTGCAAATCGTTAAAAAGCTGACCATACTCTTATGCAAAAGAAGAGGTTGCGGACCCGCGGAAATATTGGCGTCTGGCCAACATTGTATACGTCTACTTATTATTTGTTCATATTAATTACTTTAAAAATTACATTGGTAGAATTCTTAATACTGGCCATGTTATAGTTTTAAATGAATTATTAATTTAGGAATTTTACCACCGGGAAAGGCTCGTAATTTTGCACCAAGTTAATCAATTTTATCAGATGTAGTATATTGCACGTAACAATTATTTGCAAGTACAAATCGTTCACACAAACATGGATTCTCGTATAGCAGAATTAAAAATCAACAGTTTAGTACAATTTTCTATAATAGGAATATTTAGCTAAAAACGATTCTTGCGTTTCTTTGTCGTTTCTTTCTTTCTTTTGATTTATTAGATTTCCCGAACAAACGGGAAAGTATCGAACATCCTAAAGTAACACCAAACTGTATTTCATTTTGCCTAAATGTTAAACAAAACTCATGTCACAGCAAGCAGTTGAGATCTATTACTAAAAAATATCTAGCCAATCCCACGAAACTTGCCGTGAATCCATGGCGCAAATCCATCCAAACTGTATAACTTACCTTGGTGGATAAATTTATATAAATGTTTGACAGTTTTGCCGCCGTATCCACTGGTGCGGGTGAAACCAATACGAACTCTTGTATTGGCTTGTTATTGTGATTCTTTGAGACGACCATGAGGTTGTAGACAAATCTCTTGTCATCCATCAAGCCGTAGGTGTCATGCTCCTTATTCATGAGGTAACGCAGCACATCGTTGTGGCCCTCGGAAGCAGCGAACCAGATGGGAGCACAACCATAGTTAGTCTCCGACTTCGGTGATGCTCCAGCTTCACAAAGGAGTTTCACCACCTCCAAGTGGCCGGCTTTGGCAGCACAATGCAGTGGCGTCCAACCATTCTTATCGGTTGCATTTATTTCTGCGCCTTGACCCAGAAGAATTTCCACCATCTGAAAGTGACCATGCATGGACGCTATGTGCAGACCGGTGCGTCCATGCCGATCGGTCGACTGGAGGAGTTCAGCTGAGCGACTCAAAAGTAAACCGACCACTGACATGTGACCACCGAAGCACGCCAAATGAAGTGGGTTGTAGCCCTGTAATCGCATTAAATCCAATTGAAAGAGAAAATCAACATGCCGTTAATAACACATACGTTTTCCGTAGTTGCCGCGTCCACTTGAACACCTGCAGAGTTAAGTAAAAGACGCACTACATTTTCATTGCCTGAATATGAGGCCAAATGTAGTGGCGTCATGCCGGATTCGGTTCCCAACTCCCCGAATAAACTCTGGCCTGTTGGTGTTTCCGATTTCACAGTGGCTGGCACACTCGTGAGCAGTTCTCGCACGGTGTCGGCTTGTCCGTAGTAGGCTGCCACATGCAACGGTGTCAGTCCCAATTTCTTGCTGGTGATCCTCAAAGAATTTGTACTCTTTAGTACATCCAATACCTGACCATGACCATTCTGGGCCGCGAGATGCACAGCAGTGAAACCAGCCTTATTTTCCTCCGTGCAGGAAGCTCCAGCGCGAACTAACGCCTTCACCACATCGGCGTGACCACCCTCGGCGGCCAATTGCAGAGGCGTGGCATCAGTCAATTTATTTCTAGCAGATATCACGCCAGATCGATCGAACTTCATGAGTTCCTCAATAACCTTAACGGAACCCTGCATGGCTGCAATGTGAGCGCAGGTGTTTCCATCCTTACTTGTAGCATTTACCAAGGACGGATGTTGTTGCAAGAATAATTTGGCCACTTCTGAGTAGTTGTTTTGCGCGGCGACGTGTATGGGCTTTTGTCCCAGATCGTCGGTCGCGTCTATGTTAGCTCCAAGTTCTAGTAGGAGCTGACATACCTCCATCTGCCCGCTGGCCGCAGCCAGATGAAGCGGCGTCTGCTTACGCAAAGTCAGGATGTCGATAACCGCATTGTGATCCTTGATGAGAAACTTCACCAGGTGGGTGAAGCCGTTCATCGCGGCCAGATGTAGCGCCGTTCGACCAACGCGTGACTTTGAATTTATAAAGGCTTTGTTTGTCAGCAGGGCATCGCAAACATGCAGATAGCCACGCTCTGCGGCCAAGTGCAGTGCAGATCGGCCCTCGGTGTCGAATACATCAACTCTGGCATGATTCGCTAAAAGGTTGTTGACTAGTTCCATATGTCCTCGGTGGCAGGCTATGAGCAACGGAGTCCAGCCCACCGACGATTGGCGGTTCATAGCCTTTTGAATGTCTGTCGGATTCATGTGGGCGATCATTTCCATCAAGACGTCGTTGTTGCCAGCCATGGCGCAGTAATGAAATGCCGTCTCCAAGGCATTCTTTGTCTGCAGCGCTACGTCTGCCCCATTTTCCAGTAGCATACTAACGATTTCCTTGTCGGATTCTGGAATTTTCACCTCTTCCTTTGTAATTTGGCATGTATAGTGCAAGGCTGTGGCGCCATCGTCATTCACAGAGTTTATGTAGGTAGTGGCTTTGTCGGGACCATGTTTCTCCTTCACCGTTTCTATCAGATGCTTCACAATCTCAGGATGACACGCGCGGCAGGCCATGTGCAGGGGAGTTTCTCCGGTCTGAAATTCATAAAGTTACTATATCAACCAACAAAATAAAATTTTAGCCGTTATTACATTGGACTTGTAGAGTGGATCTCCACCATCTTCGAGGAGCTGCATCAGCGTGGCCAGATTGCCATGACGGGCGGCAGCATGCACCGGCGTCAGGCCATCATCGGTAGTTAAATTGGGACTAGCACCGGACTTAAGGAGCATCAAAGCACATCGATCCCCATCCTTAACTCGTGCGGCTATATGCAAGGGGGTCTCGTGAAGTTTGCCGCCTCGGACATGCACATCGGCACCAAATCCCAGCAGCGTCTCAACGACGGCCGGCTTTGCTGATTCCACCGCTATATGCAATGCCGTGAAGTTGTCCTGAGGTGCAAAAAGAAATATACTTTAATATTAAGAGCTCTGAGGCGAGTTTCTACGATACCCACATTCGTTGTCACATCCACCTTCTCCCCTTTCTGCAGAAGCGTGTTTATGATGCCCGTGTGACCATATGCCGCGGCGGTATGTATGCTGCGAGCGCCGTCCTTGTTTGGCATGTGCAAATAAACGCCTTTCTTGAACAGCATCGTTGCACACTCGGCGTGGCCATTGAGAGACGCGATATGCATGAGAGTGCTGCCGTCTTTGGTCCGCTCGAAAATACTGGCCTTAAATTTATCGGCCAGTATTTCGATTACGTGGGCGTGACCATTCTCTGCCGCCAAATGCATCGGTGTACGATCTGAAAGATATGGAGACCACTTTAATAGGATTGTTTTAAACATACCGTAGAATACAGGATTTACCTTGATTATCAGCTATCGAAGCGGAGGCTCTGACACCATAAAAGTATTTCAGCAGGGCCTCGTCCCCCTCGGCTGCCGCTATGTGTAAGGGTGTTTGTCCTTCACCGTTTTGTGTATCCACATTAGTGCCATAGTCGACCAAAATACGCACCATGTCGACGTCGCGCCGTCTGGCAGCCAAATGCAAGGCTGTGTCTCCATTAGCTGCCGTTGCCTTCAATTCAAAGTAAACATATTCGATTAGAATCCAAGCACGCTAAACCCCAAAAAAATTATGCTGGAGGTCAAAGTTAACATGACCCGAATGCAAATCAGTCGTTGCTTTATATATTTAAAAATCACCGCACGCGTCTTCGCCTGCCAGTGGGCCGAAGAGGGCCCAAAGAGGCCGCTGCAAGAGAAGTCATGCGTGCAATGTGCACAACTTGCCATTGACTTGGAAAGTAAAAAGTTCTTAACCTATTTCTCGCAGTCGACAGAAATTATTTGGCAAAGTTGGCCACTGGGCCGGCTCAAGCAACCGGTGGATAATACGTGCAAATCATTTGGATAAAGTTTAATTATTTCGACATGTCCCCACTCTTAAAGCGAAAATTTGCAACAATTTTCGCATACATATACACGTACATTTTATATACACATGCACTGTTACCAACACGTACATATGTATGAGTAATTTTTACGACTTGAGTTTACTTGTCTTTTCAATTGAAACTTGCGTGATTTTCTTAACACGCACTGGAAAAAATCGTTTGCAGTCATTTGTCTACTCATATCACATTAGAAGGAAGGGCACTGATGCATAGTACTGATGACGTTTATAACGACTTGGAGATATTTATATGGGTTATTGTAAACCCACTTTAGGGAGAGTATACAAAATGAAATCTGTCATATGAAGAATTTTCTCATAAGGTTTCTTAATAGGATTGTTCACGTGATTTTACAGCTCAATCGTTTCTTGCAAGATATGGCAACATAAAAAATCGTCAATATTTAAGTTCTGTTGTTTTCTGGTTATTTTCCGGTTCTGGCTGTTTTCTACAATTGACCGTATTCTCTCAGTGTACAATAAGCTTGGAAGAACTTTCTCTCAGACTCATTTACATAAACATGCAAAATCTTCCCTTCCCCCCTGCTATTTTGTTTGCAATTATTGTGCCTCAAAACAAAAGCTTGTACCTGAGAATGACATCCTGCATATTCAATTGAAGCCGTTGAATGTGTGAAGCTCTTTAGTCGATGAAAAAATTGTTCTGCCTGATGTGGCTTATGAATTGCGTTACAGCAACAATAGTAATGTGTCATTAGCAATTTAACACTGCTCAGGTTAGACTCAATTATTCGATGAGCGGCGTTGAACGAATTAAAATATAAAAGTACAACTGATGGGAACGGCATGCAATGTTGCGACGATAAGTTGTTCCATTTCAAATGTCCGAATTTTGATCATTAGCAATTTACTTTGGAGAATTTTATACTGATTCAGAGGGACGCCAATAATTACAGTGTGGCATTGAGAAGCTTCGTCTGCGGCATAAAACCTAACTTTTAACTTAAATGCCAATCTGGTCAATATAAAAAAGAACAGCGAAACTTATAAATATGCGGTCACACTCGGTTTTTTCCATGCAGCACCTTAAATGTCTGTCTAAATCATGGATTGTAAGGAAATTCTCAAAATTCGAACAAGAGTTTATCAAAGAAACTTCAAAACCTAAACTCATTCAGCATTTTAATTTGTCCGAAACCTATAAAACGTACTCATTTTTGTCAAAGTTCAGGTCTTATCCCATAAACGCATCAGAAATTTACTTTGTTTTCAGAAATCGTGCTAATCATATTTTCTGATAGTCATCAGAGCTGAAAGCGGTTATGCAATTAAAAAGTTGTTACAGAAACTTCTAAATTTTTAACATCGATAGCTTAAATATTTAGAAAACGGTCTTATATAGAATAGTAAATACACATAAAATTGTTGCGTGATTGGTTAGTTGACCCAGGTTAATACCGAAACGCTTACCAAGAAAGGATGAATTTCTCATCATATTTAGCATCCTAAATAACATTAATATATTAAGAAGAAATTTTGAAAATTCGTGGTTTTGCAATTCTAATTGTTTATGAAAAAGAAGCAAAAACTTCTTCGCCACATATAAATGGAAAAACGTATTTTTTCTTTCATCAACCCAGAGATAAAGTATATTTTAGTCAAAGTACACAATTACACTAAAAACTCTTCAACAGGAAACGATATTTATAAACGTTTGATATCAATGTAATAATTGATGAACGCTTTACGTCTTCCGGCGGCAACACTAACTGAAACTATTTCGTCGTTAAATGAGGTCTCGATTAGTTAATTTGGCATGCATTTGTTTTATAAATGGAACATTGATGTCACATAAGTTTTCATAGTTTATAAATAAATCGAATTAACATTTATTAATCGAATACCGACTTCCTTGGTATGATTTTTTCTACATTTTAAATTTTTGCATGTCCATTACTTGGTTGTGCTTGTTTGGGGAACATTTTTGAAGTCATTTTTTAAACCGATTACACATTTTTAAATTAAAAATGTCTGCGAAGTCAGCATTGTTTGTGAAACCCATATGCGAAAATTTACGAAAATTTATGTGAAAACATTTGCCATGTGTATAAAGGCAATTCCATATAAAAAGTGTACACAAATGGTCACTTATTATAGAACGAATTTTTCGCAAAAGATGCTTGTAAACTTGCTTAAAGTTTGTTGATAAAAAAAACAGGCGAAATTTTATTTATTTTATTAAAATATAATATTAGTCCAATGAACGTTTCTACTTGTACACTGTTAACCATTTTTCGGTTCCAAAGGTAAATCAAAATAAAACACACATAAAATTATGATTTCGATGGATCTTTTTTTCATTATAATGCTTGGGCCGTGTACAATGTCATTTAAATGGCCTTTTGAGGTAGCTTCCGACCACTTTTCCGCACATTTCGGGCTATACGTTTGGGGATTGTCCGCGTAAAAACAGGTATTTGACTTAGCCCCAAAAACGTGTCTAACTGCGTCAAATATCATGATCTTAGATTTCAATTGGCCTCGCCAAAACGTGCAATTAAACTTTCTGGTAACTTTTTCCACGCTTTTCCGTTATTAAACGGTAACGATTCGTAAATGGCACACCTTTCACTAGAAATAACACTTTAGATCATAGACATTTAACACTTGACAACCTTGCCAGACCGTTAGTTTTGAAACCACTACCATGTACTACTTTTTTCAACAAGTATTTCATTTTCGTCCGAAATTTATCGTCCACATCAGCAAATCATTCAAAAATTTATAAAGAAGTAAATGCGTTTTGAAACTGAAGTTACTTTATTATGTTCGATTTCAAATTTATTAGTGATCTTACATGAACTATGTTTTTAGTTCTTAATACGTTTCAAGATCGTTTAGAATATAATTCAAGAACTTCCAAAATTGATTATATTGACAAAAGTGGCTGGACGCAATTAGCTATTTCGATATTCGCCACAATACCATATTCAGCGCCTTTATCTTTTTGTGCTTTCTTGAACATCAATGCCACCTCAGGTTAGGTTAAGTCAGTGTGGCAGTCTGAATAGACAGACTCAATTAGACTACATACCCATAGTCCATTGTGATACCACAGAAACTAGAGTTTTGTCTGTCCCTAGTTTCCCCCGTTGAACCATCCTGCGCGCCCCAAGAAGCTCTTAGGTCGGACAATATCTATATTGTCCAGATTTTCTAGGTCCCTAAAGAAATAAGAGCCCAGTGTTGATCCCCACCTGTTCGCCAGGGCGGGCAATTGCAGAGAAGGTGTTCTATAGACGCCTTCACAAAACACAAAACATTTGAGAAGTTTTGCCCACCAATACGAAAATGTTCTCAACGAAGAGCACAAGTCAATTGTAACTCAACTATTGCAAGTTCATACAATCTTGAACTGGATTAAGAACTAAAAATATGTTATTTTATTATGAAACCGGGCTCGTTTTTCAAGAAAGAAAATTTTGCATTTGAAGCTGAACTGTTCAATCATTCCAAATAGTTAAAATTGAGCATCAGAAACGATATTGAAGGTTGTAATTACATGAATTGTAAATTACGCATTGTAATATACTATAATTACTCAGAAATAGCATGCATTTGCAAAATTTTTTCTTTAGAAAAATATCTAAATTTCATAAATTCATACTTTTAAAATGGAGATAAATCCAAATGTTAGAGAAACCCTGTTTATGCTGATTCCTTGTTTACAGTTTTCTAGTAATAGAGATAAGTATACGTATGTCCTTATTAAGGAAATCTTCAAAATTAAAATGTACAACCAGAGATTCTAGTGAAATATAGCAAAGCGAAACGGTAGGATTCGATATAATAAAGTCGTTTCCATAAACGACGCCATGCTAATTGTGATTTAAGTTGACTTAAATTGATTAATAATTTTGATTTGCATTTCAATAAGAAAGTACGTTCTTCATTTTAAATTGAACAATAAATATTAAAAACAACAAGCAGTTACGGTTCAATATTATTCAAACGAATTAAATATTTTATTAATATTACGTACCTTAAGTTGTTCTGCCGTCTGGGCTGACAACAACTCCCTTACCATCGACTGATTGCCGGCCTCAACCGAAAGGAGGAGTGGAATTTTGCCTCTCTGTGAAAGTAGAAAGGGAAAATATTAAACCAAAATGATGTTGTAAATTAGCAACCACAAAGCAACCATTAACACAATAACTTCATTTGATATTATTTCTTGAAATCCACGGCCCTGGAATGTCTTCTTAATTCTTTGCGCGACTATTTTTTGATGATTCCAGGGGGAGGGAGAGCTGTATTTGTACCGATTACTTTGTTCATAGTGGTGGTGATAGTATTGTGTTTAAATTGTTTATTCTCGTATACGAACACTGTTAGAAAAGTGAGTGGGTCTGTCTGTCTGTCTGTGTCTCATTGCCTGTCTGTCTATTTGCAGAAGTAAAGCGGCATGAAGGGTTGAATGTCTGCGTTTTCTTTTGCTCCAAAATGAAACTGTTTATGTTTACGTTGGCACCGACTGATACCGTTTCACTCCAGCTCTATCAATCAATTTTTCCATATTTCTTAGTATTTTATTATTTTATTGTCTAGGGGTTGAATCACAACCTCAGCTAGTCCACTTGCAAAGTGTTTTAATTTAGATTACAACAATTTCTGGTCGTTCATTCGTCGTTATTGTGTTAGTGAAGCTATTGGTTTGCTCTGCTACATTTAATGGGCAGTTCTCAATGCAATGGCGATTGTACTTACTCCGTCTGCTTTTAGACGTATATCCTTCCCGGCAGCTGCAAGTAAAGCTCTGAGGATATTTGTAGCTGTCCCTGTTTGGCGACTCGACACCAAGTGGACTGCAGTTTGGGAACGAGACTGTAGGTAGATATGCAAAATAGTTTAATAAATGGGTTGGGATGAGAAAATAATTATTTGCAAACTTGTCTCCAGATGCGATTTCTTCAAAATCTCAATAACAACTGAATGGTGCCTGCAAAAACCTAAGCTCAATAAACCATTTTTTTGCAAAACTCTTAGCATTTAGCTGTTATTGTTATTATAAAACTAATTATAATAGTTATCAATATCTAAACGATTGACATGTTTTTACATTTGCCATCCCATTGCAATGCGCAGTGCAACAACGACATTCCAGAGTACTCGACCGAAGCTAATGCTCCTGTCTGCAGGCTAACACGAGTACATCATATCAGCGATCACGAGTCGCAATTTCTTTGCCTCTTCAATAGTTTTGAAGAACTTCAGTAGGCAGAGTAGTGTAATTTCTTTGCCAGCCAACTTTGTAATATTGCAACTGTCAGCTGTTTATACAAGGGTGGGTGACGAATGTGGGGGGAGTACTGCTGTTATATGCTGTCATTCTCTCGTCCCCTCTAGTTTTTATATGTTTGAAGCGAAATGTGCAATTCTTGGCGCGAAACGAAAATC
The DNA here is from genome assembly GCA_019455685.1 of Philornis downsi. Classification (NCBI taxonomy): domain Eukaryota; kingdom Metazoa; phylum Arthropoda; class Insecta; order Diptera; family Muscidae; genus Philornis; species Philornis downsi. The sequence goes on from JAHXMU010000430.1 coordinate 1,822,517, forward strand.
ATTGTTTGGAAAGTCGGGTAGACTTTATATTTGAGATTTCAGATACCAACAAGTTATAACGATCATCATTAAGGTCAGTGATAAAGGATAATAGAGGATACTTTACACATAGCTTCTACAAAATAGACGACGTTTTGCTCAATACATTTTGTCGCATAATGAATCGCCCTATAAAAACTCCACTTTGGAAGCGGTGAGTGTAATGTCCTTCTTCAGTGATCTTAGGAAAACGAAAATATTTTGTTTGAATTATGAGAATTCAAACTATGATCACATAATACCTACAACAACTGCTGTTTGGTGAGAGGCAATACGACGACCAGAAGTTGACTTATGCCATTATCAATTGAAGATGAGAAAACGAGAATTTAATATAATATTAAAAAACGATCAATTGAAAATGAGAAATACATTTTTAAGCTATAAAAGCTTTATTCAATGAACATAATTTTAAATAGAGAAATTCCTTTCATCTATTAAAAATTTTGATGCTCCGTATTGGAGAAATAACAGATGACATTGAATTTGCATTTGAATTTCTGTTGTTACATAGGGTGTCCCAACAAGAACGCAAGATTTAAATGACAGATGCAGCAATTGAATTGTTTCTCTGGCTGTATGACATGTGGCGCTGTCTTGTTGAAACTACATGCCCTCCACATTCATTTATTCAATTCTAGGCACGAAAAAAACTAGTTATCATTTCACGATACCGAACACCATTGACTCATTGCGCTTCACATGCCTCATTTCCATAAAAAAAGGTCTAATAATTCCTCCAGCCCAAAATCCACACCACACAGTGACACCTTGAAGATGCATTTGCTTTTCGTGAATCACTCGAGGATTTTCCTCACCCCAAATGCGACAATTCTGTCTATTGACGAAGCCATCAAGATGGAAATGGGTCTCGTCACTAAAGATGATTTTATCGGCAAAATCAGCATTTTCATGTTGTCCCTCCAATACCCAATTAATGAACTCCCTCCGCTGTCCATGGTCATCTGGCTTCAGTTCCTGAGTCAATTGAACTTTGTATGCATGAAGAAGCAAATCTTTCGTCAAAATTCGCTGCATAGTGGATAGGGAGACACCAATTGGCTGAGCTCGGTGTCGTATTGAGGTGGATGGAGTTTGAGCGACATCACCACGTACAGCTGCGACATTTTTGGTCGATCGACCTGGTCGAAGGCGCGTTGTTGTTTTTACATCACTAACAGAACCAGTTTTGGCAAATTTATCCATTAATCTTTTTACAGTTGACTCTTCTGGAGCATTATGACCCCAAATTGATCGCAATTTGCGAACTTCTTTGCAAAACTTTCACCATTTTGGTAAAACAATTTCACAATGAGAATGCGTTGTTCATTCGTGTAGCGCTCCATTTTTACTAACCTCGTACCTTCTACCAGCAAACAATAACAATTGTTCAAATGTCAAACAATGACACTTCGAATGGCACTAAATTTATATCTTGCGTTCTTGTTGGGACACCCTTTAGAACATGTTTAGTCATCTTCATGACTTTAAATAGCATAAGGACGACTTTGCGAGTCACCGGGTTGTGTTCATTTAATTTTTTTTTTCAATTTTTGTTATCTTTTTTCTTTTTATAATTCTAACGAACCTTTTCACTTCAAAATTTGAAATCGTTTATGTTCTTTATAATCGTGTTATTTGCTTTACTCTCTGAACACGTCTGTTTGCTTCGAAATTAAGTGTTGACTGGTAATTTCTCATAACTTTTGGCCACTTTTGTACATGATTAATAATTGCGTAACTGTCATGCTGACAACAAATGTTGGCCATCAAAATCGCTGCTTGATGAAGCAGAGGACACATTATTAATGACTTTTCATGCTGGACTGCCTTACTGTAATGTGAAAAATTACCATAATTTGTTTGGCGCTGGATAGGAACAGTTCGCTGACTTTTTGTATGAAGAATTACAAATTAAAGCCTCATAGATATGCATACGAAATCTTCTACTTTACTCATTATCATCTCTAGAGGAGAAAAAATTCGCCACCACTCCGGTGAACACTTCGTGATATCTTCCTCTTTTATATTCTCAGCCATCCATGTACATTTACAACGAAGTTGCTTCGCTCCAGGTTATTCGACATTACGAATATCTACATATTTTTATATACTTTACATACGTTCATGGGATACTAATGTTAATTTGAGAATTGAAATTTATGTTGCACTTATCAATTGTTAGCAAAAGTGAGTTATGCTAACACCATCCACAGGATAGATATTCTGCATGCAAACCTTGATAAGAAGCGACTTTCTCGTGATTCTTGGTATCGCTTTAATCTTTTCTAAATTAATTTTAAATTACAAGGAACGCAAAATGTAAATCTTAGTATTTTCCTGCCACCAAAGTGACCTTGTTACAATTCATTAAGTTGAACTTGACGTTAGTGACATGCTACATTCGACACAATTTTCTGCCAGTCATCTAATGGAATGTGGTCACACAACCCCGGGTGCGTCTAAGTGTGAGACATGCATCTTATAGAACATGATCCTTATGCAATAATCAACAGCAACAACACCAACAGACCAGCAACAGTAAAGAAACAAATAAATTATTAGTACCATTAAAATTAATGGTGCAAGAGCACCAAGTGTATTTGATGGCGAAAATAGTTGCAACGGCATGTTGCAATAATTTAAATTGTGCTGCTTGACCTTTGCCTAACGACACGCAGGAATTTCTGAAAAATTTCCTTTCTTCTGAAAAATACAAAGTGCAAAATAATAATAAAACAAACACGAAATTTGGATGACTTTCCTCATGGATTTCCCCCCATTGATTTTTGTTATTTTTTTTTTCTTTCCATTTAGGCGGGAAATTTTACTCATGGTAAAATACTTTTGCGTGTGTATGTATGTGTGTATATATATACATACATATTAATGTGTATGTCGACACTCACCCCACCAGTGGAGAAGGGATCCACGCCACGTTTGTTTAGCAACAATTTTACGACATCCTCACGCGAATACATAGCTGCGATATGCAACACATTATAATTGTCCTGAAAAAGAAAGAAAAGGAAGAAAGAATAATAGAGAAGCAATCAAATGGTAAAAATTGAAAGTTATCCCTAGAATGGTTTTAACGATGATTGTTTTCCAATTCGATGGCATAAGAAAAGGTATTATTCTCACTGGAATTACCAAAATGAGTTGACTTGAGTTGTGACCCAAACAAAACAAGTCTCACAAGTTTATAAATTTGGTGTCGAAAATAGTGTGTAATAATTTTAACTCAGATTGTATAATATAGTAATTGAATTTTATGTACAACGGTGCTATTTAAACACAAATTTCTACTAGTTGTATCCATTTCTTCATCTTCTCTTCATTTTCGAAATATTCAATTGCTGAGTTGAATTGCCGAATTAAATAACAATCGTGCCCCAATACAAATCAATTTACGAGCTATTATGTCTTTAGCTTACACGCCTTCCGCCAGTCCCTGTCCACCCAAAGGACATCTGTTGCAATGCGGTAATGTAGTGGTAGACTCAATTTTCGCACGTTATCACAAAACGCATGAAAATTGTTCCTTATTACGTTTAAACTGTTCCACACAGGGCTCCATATGATGTTTTTGGAAATTTGGAAATCGGTTTTCTTTCTCCCAAATTTTCATGCAAAATATTGAATCCATTGTTTATTAAAATCGTTAGGACGTTTAATAGCTCCTGCAACTTTTCTTTTTGGTTATCAGTAATAATTTTGAGATTTTTTTGGCGGTTTCTGGGCGTCTACTGCGCTTACTATAATAGGCGCAGCAGGTACGACCTCGTTTAAAATCAGCAAGCCATCATTAAGTTATGTTTTTGAAGGAGAAGAGTTGCTGTAGCACATTCCGAGCCACTGCAGTGTTTGACCGATATTTTTTAAATCAATATTTAAAATTAAATTTTTCCAGTGTAAGGTATACACAAGGAAAACGCAACGTCACTTGAATAACTTTCTATATGATCGAAATGACACAAAATTTTGGCATCTTCTGAAAGTTGTCGTTTTCTAAAAACAATGCCATTTGTTATTAGAGGGGGTACATATATGTATATATATATATATATTGCTAAATATTGCGGGCTAATGGAGCCTCAGCAATTGAAAATTTCAAAAATATATAATTATAATACTTAATTAATTAATTTTATATAATATTATATTATATAATATATAATTACATATTGCTAAATTTTGCATTTAATTACATACTAGTATAATATTATACCTACATATAATAATATATAAAACAATATAATATTCACAAGTCGGAATTTTAAATTTTTTAATTCAAGATTTATGCTTTGAAACATTAACTGTTTTGAACACTATTAAATAAAGTATAATAAGAACAAGACGGCCTTAAAACTAGGCAACCTAACATAGAACTCATATAAAATGGGAATACATTTTCTTTAGTTTTCAACATAATCTCTTTTTGGATTCATATCCTCTTCACCCGGTTTATAGTAAGAACTGTCAAACTCCTTAAAATAGACATCAATCGCAGACTCCACCTCTTCATTGTTGGCAAATCTTTTACCACCCACCCATTTTTTCAAGTTTATAAATAGAAAATAGTCCGAGGGAGTTAAATTCGGAGAATGAGGTGCATGATGAAGCAATTCAAACTTTTATTCATTAATTTTGACCATCTCAACAGCAGGTGTGTGAACTAGAGCACTGTCTTGATGAAACAACACATTCTCTTTTGCCAAACCGGCCTTTTTCCATAATTTCATCACTCAAACGCTGCAATAAATTAGCATAATATTCGCCATTGATGGCTTTTCTTTTTTGAAGATAATCAATAAAAATAATTCCATACGCATCCCCAAAAAACAGAGCTTTTCTTGGAGATGGAGCCATAGTCGCACGGTTCTGCCATTCTTGTCCACTGACTGTTTTTTTCTCTCAGGCATTAAATGATGGACCTATGTTTCATTCATCGTTATCAATCGACGCAAAAATTCAGCTTTATTACAGCAAGACATAACCAAACAATGTATACCATTATACTAAAGTTTCGATTTTACAAATTATGAGTTAAAATATTTTTATATAAGGGCAGCAATAAACAATTTGGGTGAAGTCTGCTTAACTTGAGAGTTACAAAAAAGGCTTGCAAAGAGAGTATTGACAAGTTGATTACTGAAATGTTAAAATTTTTCGAAATTTCGACAAAGAGGAGCACATTTTTTCCTGTTGTTTAGAAAAAAGCTATCCTCACTAAAACCTTTGCATAGGGAACAATATTATGATCTAGATGTAGTATAATTTTGCATTTGTTCTGAATTTTGATTTCGAACGAAATTTTATCTCATGCGAATGTACCATAAACTGTTCGAACGCCTATATTACATGCTCTCGTTTAAAATTTTGAATTTATGAATTTTGGCGGAGAAAAAATATAGGCATTTTTGTAGGTAATATTAAGTTTAAACAATGTACCATCTCGATGATCTAATGCAACAAAAATTTGTTATTTTATTTTCCATGACGCCCTCGAAATCTTTGAAAAATATATTGTGTGAAGGATCACTAAAGATATGCAGACATAGAAATAAAATTTAGTTAAGGATCAAATGTGCCTGCAACAAATTTCGTGTATATAAGAAAAAAGTCGGAGGAAATTTGGATGCAGTACATCTAGAAGTACGTTATGGCTATTGATGTCCCTTTTCCAAATATCTACCTACAACCGCAACTGATGCAATTAACTTTGCAATATGTAGACAATATGATTTTTTATATATAGAGTGCATTATTTTCATGAACTTGCAAGCGAAATTATAGAAGACTTCCATTTATTTTAGATTGTAATTTCCTCTAAAATATTTTGTATTTCAATGAAAATTGACGATGTTTTTAATAATACAAAACATTACTTTGTGTAAATGATTTTTACTTTGATTACAATTAATGTTGTGCGATTAATTGATTAAGCAATCAACTCGATTAACCAAAATCTGGATTAATCATACATTTGGATTAATTAACCTGATTAAAAATTTAGTTAAAGGTCGACCAAGCTTGCAACAAATTTCGTGTATATAAAAAAAAGTAGCAGGAAATTTTGATTCAACACATCTAGAATTTTATTATCGAATAGCTATTGATATCCCTTTTCCAGATATCTAACTACAACTGCAACTGATACAATTAAATTTGCAATGTGCAGACGGAATTTGCCTCGGATTAGACAATATGATTTTTCACATTGATTGTAAATAATTTTCATGAATTTGCAAGCGAAATTTTAGAAGACTTCAATTTACAATATTTCATGTTGTAATTTACGCCAAAATATTCTTAGTTTCAATGAAAATTGACGATGTGTTCAATAATATAAAACCTGACGTTGTGTGAATGGTTTTTAATTTGGTTACAATTAGGGATGTGCGATTAATTGATTAAGCAATCAACCCGATTAACCAAAATCTAGATTAACCAGACATTTGGATTAATTGATTAATTTGGACGATTAATTGAGGTATCGTCATTTTGATTACTCAAAACTCATGATTAATATATTAATCAAGAAATTAAATAATCAATAACTGAATATACTGTATTCCATATTTTGTATTCTGCGTCACTCAGAAGTTTTACCAGACATTTTTGGAACATTAAAAACATGTTCCTTGGATATTTCTTTCTTATTGTTCCTATTTACAAAGTATTTGAATTTTGGATACAATATTCAAATTTAGTTAATTAAAATTCAAATTATTTGATTAATCATTCCGATCCGAATAATTGAGCCGATTACTCTATTAACTAAATAAAAAAATATGGATTAATTATCAAGTTTGATTATCCAATTAATCGCATATTCTTAATTACAATAGTTTACTATTTCCAGTGTATTTTTTATCATATTTAAATCTTATAAAGCATTATTGTTCAGGATACATTACAAAATATATACCGATCAATTTAGAATTGAAATTGAAAATAAAGGGAAAAAATTAAAAAAAGAAAAATCGAAATTAAACGGGTTTTCTCACTTTTAAAAGCCGTAATTTTCATCACAATTCGATAATATTTGGCGCATACACTTCTTTTGGGGTAAAGAAAGTTAAAAATAGTCTTTACCGATCCATATTCTGATACAGGACTCCTTGAAATAGGTTGTACAAGTTGGCATCATCGTTTCCACTAGCTATAGTTGGAGTCACAATTTTTTTGCATATTATAGCTCCATTTCAAACGATATTTCAAGATAGTTTTTAAAGGAATGTATTACATCAGCTCATATTTCCACATATCATTCATATAATAGGTTCACACTCGTGCTATTGAACCTATTATAACGGAATTATTTAAATGTTATGGTTCACATCACGTATTGAAGCTTTTACAAAGTCCCTTTTGGATATGATAGTGCCGACCACCTTTGCGCCTTTCCGACTTTGCCAACTAGTTTCGTTTCAAATACGAATATTCCTGTTGCAGTTGCAACAGTTGCATTTGCTGAAAACAAATCAAATATCCAACAACTATGAAGTTATATTTTCTATTCATAAATTTCTTTCCAAATTTAAACAAATAGTTTGGAATTTGTCTGGTATTATTTTTGTAATGCACGTAAGTAATTTCGGTCATTGATTCGCATCTACTACCAGCAAATTCGAAGAAAGAAGTCGTGACGTACGTGTGCACATTTTATTTAGGATCTCACTGTACGTACCATAAACTAGGTACTTTAGTGTCCTGCCTTCCCGCACAACATTTTCCTAATTTTTGTTTTCAATCAGTGAATTACGGCTGCACCTTTTTGGGGAGGAAAATCGTGACCTACACCCAAACATGCAACAAATTCATCAACTTAAAACATTTTAACACCTCATGCCATCCTTGTGCTGTAAGAAACAATAGACATTAAGCAGCTCATATAATTTTTGATTTTGCACTATAGTATTTTTAGCAGAAAGACATGAATGACTTCATCCTGTGACCGACAATTCAAGTGCGTTTTCTTTTGCACGTGTAAAGTGCGCTGATTCACTACAAACGGTTGTCTAGGAATTGAATGGCCCTCTGCAGGCAAAGGAAGACATGTTAGAAACAGTTTACAGACAGATAATAAATATATCTTTCACTCGTAATTCATGACATTCTAGTTTGCTATGTTGTTGGACCGAAAGCATTTTGTGTGCTGGTGCAACGATTCCTTTACTAGTGCTATGTTAAGTGATTGCTAAGGTCGTCCTTTGATCCCGTTGTTGTTAGTGTTGGCATTTTTATTGTCAAAGAGCCCGCACCACAGCACGGTTGTAGTATAGCAGCAATGTGGAACGAGACCGGAAACAGTAGAACAACAAACGTTCCATCCAACTTGATTTACCTTTAAGTATTACGGTCGTTTTTCTCCATTCGTTTCCTTCTTCAACGAGCTATGTGGCTTGTTTCATTATGGCCTACTTTTTTTTGCTGATATGAGGAGGCCTACTACAAAGCAGTAACAACGGCCACTGTCAGTTTGTTGTTAGGTTATTTGTTTTTGTATCCTTTGTTTATTTGGTGTGCTAAACGTAGTCGATATCCCGAGCCCAGCTATGCCAACCACTGCAATATTGTACGGTCAATATTCATAAAGTTTTCCCACATTTTCTGTTCCCATGTTTGTGGCGTTTAAGGTTCAACAGCCTGGATTGGCGAGCAACGCAAAATTGTAATTCCATATTTCAGTCAAACGATTTGGATACTTCCAATATTAGTCATGCACGTCGCAAGGATATTATCCAATAAGGAACATTCATTCAACATTACTCATTAGCGTTTATTTTGGAAAACGTTAGTGCAATCAAAGTCCACACAGTATACCAATTACATTTGGATGGCACATTTTCAACGTGAAGCGGCATTTGAAAACTACACGTTTCAATGTTGGTCTTGCAATGGAAATACCACTTAAATGTCCATTAAATCTAATGGAATCTAAAGGCCACACGCCTTACGGGTGTGTAATAAACTATCGTCATCACTAACTAAAATGTAATTGTCATCACTTCCGTTTCTTGTTTTAGGGATGTGGCCTTCTCTTATAATTAATGACTTCGCGTCCATTGTGAGGATGGATACGTGACTCCAATCCGGGTGTGATGACATTTGATTTGCTCAACTATATCATCCATATCATAATGTATTTCAGTACGCTCCAAGGAAAGTAGTTGAAACGTGGATGCGAAAAATGTTGCCAAAACGCTGAGTTCTTACGTTTCCTTTTTTTTTGTTTTTTTTTTTTGCGGCAAATGACGCAGCCTTCGAAGGCAAGAAAACTCGGCTGGAAGACTTTCACTATTTTTATTATCAGCGTAATTATAGAAATTAAAAGAACCTAATTAGCCCCTACTGGGCTAAGGTAGGGCAGACTAAACCACAAGCACATAAGAAGTCCAAAGACGAGATCGGAACTCCTTCTGCTCTCAGTAAATGGTATGTGGAGGCAGAAATCTTAACAAGGAATTGATTAATTGTAGCTACACCTGCAATATGGACGACTCTTTACGCCCAGTGGTGGCATTTGTTTGAGGACGATTCAATGGCTAATGGCGTCATATGACAATCCAGCTTGCCCATTGTACGTCTGTAAATGGAGTGATGGAAATGTAAGAGGATTAATTTAAACATGCAGTATCCCGCGAATAATATAATTATTATTGAGATTACAATCATAAGAAGTGAGTGACGAATATTGTGAGTAATCACACTCATGTGAATACTTATTACATATCCAACACAAAATAATTGTATGTATAGGCTGATATGCAGTACAAAGGAAATTTTTGTTTGCTTCACATCCATTTATCTTTACACGAAAATTATTTTTTGGAATATTATAAGAAAAAAACCATCTTTTTTACAAAGGCCTTTAATTCGAAAACAAAGTTAAATAGTATAATAATATATCATAATAGTATTCATCAATGGCAAATTTGAAACAAATTCGAGATAAAAAAGGATTAAAGAACTATGAAACATTTTGCAGTGAAACAAATTGATGTTGTCCTTGCAAAATTAATGCAAATAAATTTAGAGGGTGACGCTCTAAAAAAATAAAATTTTATTATATTGCATATGAAAAAATTATATTATTATTATCATGTATTGTATTATACAGCATTATCCATGGTTTCAATACCACCGGTCTGGCAAGGCCGTTAGCTGTTAAACACCTGTCATCTGAAGTGTTATTTATTTAGTGAAAGGTTTGCCATTTGCGACTATAGATCGTTTAAGAACTGAAGAAAGCGTAGAAATAGATAAAACTGATTACAAAAGTGGTGATTCAAACGTGGCCACTATTCATGCATTACGGGGTGATTATGGCCGTCATAATTGACCTACTGTACAAGGAATTGCCAAGATTATAAAAAAAATTGAAGAGACGGGAAACGTTATAGGTGAAGTCAGGCCTGTGCACCACGCAATGTACGCACTGTCGAAACTAAAGCCTCTGTTAGTGACAGTGTAGCTGACGATCCGAATTTATCGATTCAACGACGTTCTCAGCAATTGGGCACAACTTACGACTCATAATGGCGTATTATGCAGTTGATTTTGCACCTTCATCCATATAGAGTCCAATTCACGTAGCGACTAAAGCTGGCTAAACATTTATCAACGCCGTAGATGTGCTGATTGGGTGCTATAGCAACATGATTTCAATTCAGATTTTTCGGACAAAATTTTCTTCAGCGAAGAAGAACCCAAAAATGATTGCTGAAAAGCCATTGCATTCGAAAAAAGTGACAATTTGGTGAGCCGTATGGTCTGGAGATGCCAGTGGGCCGTATTTCTTCGGAAATGACGCTAGAGAAACCGTTACCGTCAATTCAGAGCGCTATGGCCGCGTGATAACCGACTTTATTTGACCTGCAATTGAAGATTTTCAATAAGACGATGTTACGATCCACACAGCATAGCCGATTTTGGCTTCGTTGGTTGAGAAGTTTCCAGAAAGCATAATTTTATGTTTAAGCGACATCAACTGGCCACTAAAATCATGCGATTTAACGGCGTTAAACCCTTTTTTTGTAGGGCTGCGTCAGAGACCGTGTTTACACGGATAACGTCCAAACGTTGGAGCATTTGAAAACCAACATTCGTCTAGTTATCGCCGAGGTACTGCCTGAAATGTGCAAAAACTGCCTCAAAAGTATCCACCGCTGCAACCAATCCGGAGGCGGTCATTTAAATGAAATTGTATTTCATACATAATGGCAAGGTTCAAGCATTAGAATGAAATAAAAGCTTAATCAAAATCATAGCTTTACGAGTATTTTATATAACTTTACTTTTGAAACCGAAAAATAGATAACTCGGTATTTTCCAGTTCACGTGTCAATCACTTTGTTGATATTTTTCCTCAGTTTTTGGAAGCATTATAACTTCTAAATGAAATATTGAAATCGGCACCAGTTTTGTTTTTCTATATATGCGTATTTTCAAGACAAATATACAAAATATTTTAAAAGCGTTATGCTATAAAGCGATTATTAAAAAGAACTATGTAAATTTTTGCTAAAAATATTCTGTGTCCATGTAAAGCACATAGAATTTCCCATCAGCGTCTAATAAATTTCTGTCATCAGTCTAATTAATTTCGGTAATATTTCTTTGTCTTCAATATTTGAAATATCATTTCTTCCCCTGCAGTACTCTGATAAATTTCGGTAATCTTCAATATTTGAAAAAAAGTGAAAATTTTAAACTAACTGTATATATAAAATATGAAATAAAATATCTGCATCAAACATCATTTAATTTTGAAAAGTTCTTCAATATTTTTTAAAATTATATATTTGTTAGTTGAATTTTATAATGAAACGGAATAGTATTTGTTCAAATCTAATAAATATATTCATAAAGGGGATATGAAAAATCTTCTAAAGAAAAATAACCCATTTTTCTCGAAAAATCTACCAAAAATTATTGATATGAAATTCAGATAAAATTTCGTACGAAATGTTTCCCCAAATTGGCAGACACATTTCACCAAATTTTAAGATACGTTATGGCCTTGCTCAAAAATATAATATGAAGAATAACCAACTTCTTTCAGATAATTTTCCAAAATGAAATATTGGTCAAATTTATTTATACAAAAAAAAAAAAAGAAATACTCAAAATAATTTTGATTCATTCAGCAACTCAGGAACCACCTGCATTTCATTTGCATTTAAATGTGTATTCAACAGTTAAGTTTTATTTATCAACTACAGGACGGTGCCAGCGGTTTAAAAAAAAAATCATTTTGCTTAAAAGAGGCAACATTATGGTTTAAGTTTCAAGGCGCCACGTTATTTCGTATTTTTATTTGAGCCATCAAAAGAAACGATCTCTGTGAATTTGTAAATATAGAAAAAATTGGCCATCGTTATGTAATTCAATATTTCCATTTGAAAGATCTCAGTCCAGCCAATATTAAAGCCGAGCTAGACTCTACTTTGAGGGAGTCTGCTTCTCCGTTTACGACTGTAAAATATTGGGTAGAAGAGTTTAAACGAGGCCGTACGAGCTGCCAAGACGAACATCATAGTAGTAATTGAGGTGTCCACGCCAGACACGGTTAAGAGAATCCATTAAATGCTATTAGATGATCGTCGCCTGAAGGTACGTGAGCTAGCTGAAATATTAGGCATTTCAAAAACTACTACACATCGTATATTGACTGAAGATTTGAAATTGAGAAAGCTGTGGGCAAGATGGGTGCCGCGCTTGCTTTCAACACAGGAGAAATAGACAGTTCTTACTGTCATTCGGACAGAATATGGAGGAACTCCTTTGAAGCAGTTCCACCTAAATAATATCTTTAGTGCCTTTTTAGATGTTTATTTTGGCCAATCAAGTCGATTTTGGTCACTGAAGTTTATTTTGTACCAAATGTTTTTTAATGTCTCTCAATAATGTCGCTCCATCGAGAATACCGACTGAAACTAAAAGCCAAAATCAAAGTTCCATAAAAAGGCCTAAGACTCTTGAAAATCTGTTTAAATTAAAGATATTGTCAAAACGAGTACAAATAAGGCGACGTCTAACAAAATTAATCGTAGTTGCGAATGAAATGGTTCAATGATAGCGTTAAGAAGCAAATCACTTTTTAGTTCTGGGAATAACTTTGAAAATTATATTATAGCACTTATTGGTGGACTTCAGTGCTTTTACATGTTATGCTTTTTGCGCATAGTTTTTCTAATTATTGACCTGATTTTTGGCATGATTTTTGCACAAATTAATAATTATTTCTGCACAATTTTATGCAAGATCAATAGCCATATATCTGGTCCAAACTAGAGTCCAGTTGTTCTTGTCGCACTTAACAGTTGTTCTAGCACCTTAGTAAGAGTAATTGCGCAAGTGATGGTAGGAGCAGCGGTCGCTTAAATTCGGTAGTCATTTCAAAAGGAATTATTGAAAATGCAGCCATGAAATGAAACGTATTATCTTTTGAAACTTAGATCACTTTAGAATTTGTTTTTAGGCAAACAATCAAAAATGTACAAATAGTTCAAATATAATACTTATTCCGGATCTTTCTATCTACAATTATCTATCTACAGTTATCGATTTTTTTTTATTTTCTTACATTTTTAGAAATTGTTAATTTAATTGTATTTTAAATTATTACTTTAGTTCAATATATTAAAAAATTTCATATGTTTTCCAAATGTTGCGGTATGAAAATGGGTAAAGTATTAAAATTATAATCATCCCAGAAATTCTCCATAATGATACAAATATGTAAGTATAAAAATATACACATCTGCATATTGTTAAATATAAATCAATATTAGAATTAGATTTATTATTCGGAATTTCTGGAGTTATCATAATCTCACTTAAAATTTAAACCTATTAGAAAAAAACTAAGACTGATTTGCAATGTGCGTGAACTGAGCTTATCGTTAACAAATTTGCAGCTTTCTAGAATATCTGCGATTTCTTTAATTCGCAAAATATTCTAACATTCACTCGCAAATTGTCGGGAAGGTGGCAAATCTGTAGTGAAAACTCATAAGATGCATTCTTGACCAGACTTATTTCATTTCAATTTTATTTACAAATTTTGGGATTTAAAGCCTCTTGGCTAATGTTTAACAAAATACGAAATACGTGCAACAAATACTGCGCTAATGGAATAATTCTTGTATTCTGGTAATGTTTATGTATGCTTTAGAAAATTGTAAGTTCATACAATAAAAATTTTAGAAAATTCTATGATTTGGAAATTTCTAATATTGTTTATAAATACTTTTAGTTTATACATAATTTCTACTGCTCATTACAAGTTATTAGAGCCTAAACGTTTTTTTGCAAAATCTCAAAATTTCTACCAGTTACTGTATTTCAATCTATTCCCATATCGACATCTACAGAGATTAATTCATTAGATTCATTAATTGTTGCATATTAATTAAAAACCGTAGATAAACTTAATTTAAATGTCAATGAATAACAACATCGCGGTAAAAGTAAATTTTTCAAATATTTTCAGAAAATTGTAATTCCAATTAGCAATTTCAATTTTAACTTTTTAAATCTTCCTAGTAAAATTTTATAGTGAAAAGAAGACTTTGATCCAGTACAATGGGAGACTGATTGTTATTTATATTGTTGTTATATTGTCCGACTGCAGGTACAGAATCCCGTAATAAATATTTGAACAAGCAGTGCAAAAATTTCAATTAGCTGAACTGACATATGACTTCACCCAATGACCTTTTCCATTGATGCAAAAGTGAGTGGAGTGTTAATCGGAAGATGCGTGATAAATCGTCAGATTCCTATGAATAAACTATCTGAATTAATGAACAATACTGCATTTAGTACAATTGAATGAAGTATAGGGTGATTTTATAATCGTAATTTTTTTAAAAATCGAATAAAACACTCAATTTTGCATCATGCATTAACATTTTTTATTGGAATCCATAAATTGGCCTTTGCCATTTAATTTTTAAAGATAATTCGTGTAAATGTTGTCCAATTGTAAAGGTCCAATTTTTCGTCACTATATCGAGCATTTCAGTCTGTATTCCACGAATAACGCATGTTATGTTATCCTGTAAGGCTACAATAGTGTTCAGCTTGTCCACATAGACTAACGACTCGACACAAGAAATAATCAATAAATCGCACGATCTTGGAGGCCAACTCACAGCGCCAAATCGAGAGATAAGCTGCTCACCAAATTCATCCCTCAACATATCCATTGTTTCACGATTCACGGAGCATGTTGCACCGTCCTGATGAAACCACATGTCAACCCAGTTCAACTCAGCTAATTGGGGCAAAAAAAATCCTTGTGGTTAAGTAACACATGCCCAATCGCTGAAAACGGCGACGAATTGGCGTCGCTACGGCTGCAATGTTTTCTTCGGTACGCACTCTACGCATACGAGTCGATGGTTTTATGTCCAAAAAAGTAAATTTGGTGCAAAATTTGGAGATAACAGCACGAACTATTTATTCACAGGTCGATTATGACGACCATAAAATGGTTCTATCAAACGATGGACATTTGTCACCGAGCACGAATTTTGATAATAAATTTCAACGATTTGCAATCGTTGCTGGTTTGTTAGACTTCCCATGATGAAATAGCAGAATATACTGTACACTTTTCACTTTGACAGATGACGTGTGGACGCCATTACCAACCAGTGCTGCCAACCTGAAAAACTTAAATCTTAAAAAATCACATTATATATGAATCCAGGTATACGAGTATGTAAGTCAAATTATGCAATCCATAGGGGATGTACTAGAAACGACGCTGCTATTCGAATGGTTTTTTTACATTTTGCCAACTTTTAAATGCTGCTGAAAAAAATTCAAGTTCCTTCAACACTGGGATTTGTAGCTGGGGATATGTGGGTATGGATCATTTACCTATATATGCGGCTACCAAATACGGCAAAGTTAACCGATCGATTTTTTAGGTTTTGCCAAGAATTATAGATCAAAACAGTGGACAAAAATGAACGATGCTTCATCTGTGATATAGGGCTTATAAAGGAAAAATTAAATTTCGAAACAGAAATCCATGGTTTTCAACCTATTTCGACCTGAATGAATTTTTGCCACCTTTCCACTTGTTTGCATTGTTTCCGTACATACATTCTTTACTTGTTCTTGGCATAGGATTTTCAGTCAATTCAATTTCAATCGTAATAGATTAGTTTGTCAGAGTATCACTGTTTGTCATCAGTACAATAATTTGTTCGCCAATTCAAAAAACAAATCTTTTAAAATCAAATAAAATCAGTATTTTCTAATGGTTATTGCTAAATCTCACTCAAGGCTTAATATTTATATACCATTTCTATTCCATTTTAATCTCTGATAGATAAAATTCAACATTTTATACCATTGTTGCTGCTCTAACTCCAATTACAGACTCCGATAATATTAATTGTAATTTAAAGCAATTTTGGAAACACGACATAGTTATTCATTAGTTCGCACAGTAGGCTACAGTTCTTGCAACTTTGATATATCACACAATAAACATTTATATGGGGAAGTTTTGGCAGGAAACGCCACTAAAAAGTAGCCGGTAGTTTCTTCCAAAGGCCACTGGGTGAGGAAATGTTAAAATATTACTTTGTTTTTTTTTCTTTTTTTTCAAACGTGATGGTGGTCGTCATTCGGTGTTCCACAAAAATCGCCCTTGGTCAACGTAACTGTCGCTTGTTTGCCTGCATGTGAATGCGTGTGTATGTGTGTCTGTGTATGTGTATGGATACGTAATATACTGCTACAAAGGAAAAAACGGAATTAGGTCAAGGATTTTTACATTGTTTCAACAATTAAAGAATACTTCACAGAAAAAACACAAAAAAGGTACAAGTATTGCTTATTAAGGATTCACCTCAAATGAGAAAATTTGAAAGGGAACCCAAATATTGCTCAATAACAATCATCTTAGAATTTCAATTTTAACAATTGCCATAGACAAGTCACAACGTCACACTTATTATTGGAACTAAAGTTCATTCAACGTTATTTTGTTTGAGCCAAATGCTACAACTCCCGACGTCAGCGGCCATATGATTTTAGCTTAGAGTTCCATATCGGGGATTGAGGCAAATATTACGCGCTTTTCTTTGGTTTTTTTTCTTCCGTGGTTTCAATTTGCCAAGTACAGAAATTGTTGCGTGTGCAAATGCCTTTTCATTGTGCCAGACCGACTTCCTTTTGACCAACTTTGATTTTTGCTCTAAAAACACTTTTTGTATTGATTTATTTTTTGTTTGTTGTTTTATGCTTTAACCATATGCGGCTTCATGTTTAAGCTTAAAGCGGCTTTTCACACCGCCTATCACACCGCCTATTACTTAAATTAAATTATATTAAAATTATTCTACTTACATTATTTCTAGCTCCAACGTCGGCGCCCAATTCGATCATACGATCCATGATTGATGTTTTATTGTCTTTGGTAGCGTGCATTAGAGGTGTCATACCGGTATTCTGAAACAATAATAATGAATTGTTAATATAAATAAATATCAAATATAAAAATCCATCAATTTCTTTGCTATTCCGCCAATATTATAAAGGGATCAGATCTCTGCTAAAGTTTCAATTTAGTCATTCCAGATGATGAAGTCTTAACATTTCATGTTGCAGTCATAATTAGTTAAGCAAATGTAAGTTGTAAAAACTCGTTACATTTTACACTACAATTACAATACCTCCTTTAAATGAGGATTAGGCTTTTGTGGATTTCGCTCCTGCAAATATATATGTAAAATATATTTCCGTTCCAGCATCCGAACCTGAATCCTACAAAATTTATTTTATAAAATTGAAATGTCTTATATTTAATAGTTCGTTTAATAGTTTAATATTTCAAATGTCATTGGCGGTATAAAATGGAAGTAATTTGATCAATTTTGCGAATTAGATTGATATTAAAAAAAAAAAAAAAATACTCCGTTCCGAATTGTCTGCTTATCAGGAAATTCAAAAAAAAAAAAAAAAATTACCATGTATAAATATAATTTTAAAACTTATATCACTCCTACAGGAACTATTTTTGATATGGATAATCAACTATGCTTAAGAATGAAAATGGGGATGGCAGGTGGCCTTTATTATCGGCTGGTTCGGAAAGTTCGTTCTGGTTTTAAAAGAAATTTATTTACAAATTTATATACAGGAAAGTAATTATTCTGTTATATCTATTATATAATCTGCTCCTTTTTTAATAACTTTTTCCCACCTCTCTGGGAGCTTTTTAGTTCCTCCCTTATAAAACTCGCGTGGTTTTCCTGAAAAAAAGGAATCAATTCGATTTTTCACTTCAATTCAAATCCTTTAAATGGTTGCTCAGATTTCGAAATAGTTGATAATCGGGGAGTATGGGGAGTACGGTGAATGAGGTAAAACTTCCCATCCAAGCACTGACAGTTTCTAATGGATTCGCAAGGTCACACTGCCTTGCCAAGGTCACCTACATATCGAGGTTAATCAAAAATCTGAACTCTTTTATGATCCTGTGAACGGTTGAGACTGATTTTTTGATTATTTCAGTTATTTCTCTAACTTTTGCACGGGGATTAACACTAATTAAATCTCTCGCCTCCTCGGATAAATTTCTTTTGGTTGCCCTGATCAGGAAGCGTCCGTTACGGAAAGTCTTTTAAACTATTTCTGGCAAGTTCTTTCATTTTGTTCGTTTTTTCCATAAACAGATTTTATTTTGCGGCTGATTTCAGCAACCGTTTTTTCCTTTTTGGAAATAATACAGCATAATACGCCTAAAATGCTCTTTTTCGCTCATTTTTTTCAGTTTTTAAAACTTTTTTTAAAACGTTATAATCACTCACGACTAGAACGAGAATACGGGTAAAGAGTAGTAAAAAATGGTTGTTTAGAGAAGGTGTGGAAATTTTGATAGTGTCTGAAGGAATTCTACATCATGAGAAGTAACGTATGGTGAACTAACGAATTAACCGAACGAACTTTTTGAACAATCCAATATTTACGGGCTGGCTTGTAACCGTCGTTGACCATAGCAACGTAAGTCAGTATTGAAAGCTATTATTAACTATATCGAATAAGCGAAACAAATTTCACCGTCTCTCTACTTGTTGAATTTAACACCCTATATAGGAGATGAGATATATTTAATATCGCTATGTTATTACTGCGTTTAATTAATTAATTAGTTTAATTACCATCAAACAAATCCAAAATCAGGATTTTTTGTCTGCCCCACTTAGCTGTGCTTGACCCTTTATTCTAAAATACTATTATAAACCGATTGGTGGCATATATATTAACATAGTGTTACACATTTAAAACAGCCGGTTTAAGGCTGTTCAAGGCTGTCAGCTGTTAAATACCTGTCATCTGAACTGTTATTTATTTAATGAAATCTTTGCCAGTTACGAATATGTATCGTTTAACAACCAAAGAACGCTTAAAAATAGTTAAAACTTACCACAAAAGTGGCGATTCAAACGTGTTCTTTCAATTGAACAAAATTTTCTTTAGCGATGAAGCTCATTTTTCGCTCGGTGATTACGTCGACAAGCAAAATTGTCACATATGTGTCTGACGAACACTTTCAGTAGTCGAGTAATCGATAAGTGTGGTAGATGCTTCTTAAATTGTAACGTTCGTTATCGTCGTTAAGCTGCAGGTGCCGTTGAGTAAATCTAAAAATTAGGATGCATATAAGCTCGCTAAAACTGAGAAGCTCTCTCATATCTCATTCATGGGATTCAAGGGAATTTTTTTTTTTTAGGTAAAACAGATTTTTGCACATGCAGAATTTTTCTAGCATTGGTAAGTTGTGCCCATAAATATGTAATAGCATTCAAATTTCTTTAGGTTATGTTCCAAACACAGGGCCGACCCAATAAAAACGGTGTCAGCCATGTAAACTGACATTCGCTCTGTGTCCCTTTATCGGAATTCATTAGATTTTGTCAGATTAAATTGTACATTAACGAAACGGTCTGGAATGTTTAAAATAGAATTTTGCGCCGTTACGGTCATGTGATATTTAAGATATCATTGCGATGTTCAAGGCCTGGGTAGGTGTAATAAAAATATTATTTTTGGTTTAACCTAATTCTATTTTTCAGGTTGTCCAACCCGTCATTTTGTATGGGAAAACCCAGAACCCAGAACGTGGTTAGCTCATCCAGTTACAGTCCGAAACATATGTAGAAATTATTAGTGGACCAGTCATTTCAGTGCATTAGTGGTGTAGACATTTCAAATTATTATTAAAAAAAAAGAAACAATTTTTAGGTTCTAAAGTTATTTGAATAGTGAAGGTATCATACAAAGCCAAATATTACGATTGGACCCATCCGTATGATATGTTCAAACTGGAGTTATGCTCATCATAACTATTAGTAATAAGGGGACAGGAGTAAAATTGGTCAGGAAACAAGAGTTTGGCCAGCTGAAGGTTGTAAATGATGCTCCTGTTCATTGCAAGGTAAATGGTCGCGGCGTGTAAAAATGTCTCATCCACAATATTTCGATATAAATCGTAAACACTTGTAAACATTTTTGTGATTCAGAGTACTCTCACCGTAGGCCACTGTCAACATTTCAAGTGGTTTTGAGCGCTTAATTCAATTTTTTACACAAAATTTGATGCTACTTCTTTGATCCATTTTCTTCGATGGCAGAAAATCGCCGAACACACAAAACACTTGTCTTATTTATGCCTTTCACAAACAAACTAAGCACGCTATATGGATAAAACCGTTAACATATCTTCGAGATGAGTGTACCAACATAAAAAAAATTATAATCGAAAGTCGAATGTACGTAGCCAGCGAAATTTGAAAATTCCCCTTATTTTTTGAACACACCTCGTATGCTGTACTGACATTGACGGTTTATTTAAAAAAATTAAAAAAAAAAAGTTTTAACAAAATTTTGCTATTTCCTTTGTCTGTGGGATAGTCGCCTACATGTCATCATAGCGTCAGAACAGAGTAGCCAAAAAGAACTGAGTATTCACCAAGAACCCAAAACATTTCAAACAAACCATTAATTGACGTTCTTCTTCCACCGCTCCATATAAAATTGGGCTCTCTTAAGAACTTTGTCAAGGCTCTGGACGAAGATGGTGCAACATTTAAATATTTGTTAGCGGTTTTTCCTAAAATTTCATATGCTAAAATTAAAGAAGACATATTTATTGGCCCTCAGATCAGGAAGCTATTGAATGATGACAACTTTTCACAATGTTTATTGGAGAAAGAATATGCAGCCTGGAAATCTTTTAAGAACATCGTGAACAGTTTTGTTGGAAACAATAAGAGTGGAAACTACATATACAGACGAATTGTTGCTGATTTATTGAAAAATTATCATTAATTAGATGCACGAATGTCACTCGAAATGCATTTTCTTTATTCGCATTTAGATTTTTTTCCACAAAACATAGATGTGGTGAGCGACGAACAAGGGGAACGTATTCACCAAGATTTAATGAGAGTTGAAAGAAAGTATCAAGGATTTTGGGATAAAAGCATGGTGGGAGACTATTGCTAGACTCTAATACGCGAAACCGAACCAACAAAATGCAAACGACGTTCAAATAACGCCATTCACTTTTGAAAATTCATAGATTTTTAAATATACAAATGATTTTTTATGTAAAAAACGAATAAAAACATTTTTTTGGGTCTTAAAAACCTGATGTTATAGAGCAAAACCAATTACATATTCGAATTCAGCCCACCAAATTACCCTAGGAAATAAATTTGATTGCTCCAGTTCAAAATCTTGTTTGCTAGTATTATTGTGCCGATTGGTATACACATTTTTTGTTCGATACTTTTGACGAAATACGGTGCACGATCAAAAATTGTTTCACAGAAAAAAGTTTTTGTCAAAATTGTCAATTGTCACAATGTTTCACTTTTCCTAAAATAATAATTTTAGTTTTTGTTTTTTCAAAACAATCAATCAATGAAACAGTCAGGTTGTCCTGAGTTCAATGCCAACAAAGTGATATAAAAACTGCCGATCTGGCAAGTCTTTCAGCCGTTAATCTGTCATCTGAAGTGTTATTTATTTGGTGAAAGGTTTGCGATTTATAAATGTGGATCGTTTCACAACCGAAGAAAGTGTAAAAATAGTTAAAACTTACTACAAAAGTGGTGATTCAAATGTGGGAACTTTTACTGCATTACCGAGTGATTATGGGGGTCATAATCGACCTATTGTGCAAGGAATTTGTGAGATTATAAAGAAATTTGAAAAGACTGGAAGCGTTGCAGATGTGGCCAGGAATGTACGAGTATGTCATCGTAATGTACGCACTGCCGAAAATGTCGTTAAATGTTAGTGAAAGTGTGGCTGATAATCCGACATTGTCGATTCCAAGGCGTTCTTAGTAATTGAGCCTATCTTACGGCTCATTTTGCATTTGGATTTGCATCTCCATCTCCATAAAGAGTCCAACTCACGCAATAATTAAAGCCGGCTGAACATTCACAGCGCCTTAGATATGCTGATTGTGAGCTACAAGAACAGGCTTTCAATGCTGATTTTTTGGACAAAATTTTCTTCAGCGGCCAAGCTCATTTCTCACTCGGTGGTTACGTCGATAAGCAAAATTGTCGTATATGGCGCTCTGATGACCCAGAAGTGATTGTAGAAAAGCCATTATATCCGGAGAAAGTGACTGTTTGGTGCGCATTATGGTCTGGAGGCATTATTAGGCCGCATTTTTTCGAAAACTACTACTTAAGTCCAACTCACGCAACAATTAACGCCTGCTGACCATTCACAACGTCTTAGATATGCTAATTGTGAACTACAACTACAGGCTTTCAATGCTAATTTTTTGAACAAAAGCTCATTTCTCACTCGGTGGTTACGTCAACAAGCAAAATTGTCACATATGGGGCTCGGAAGTAATGGCAGAAAAGCCATTGCATCCGGAAAAAGTGGCTGTTTGGTGCGCATTTTGGTCTGGAGGCGTCATTGGGCCGTATATTTTCGAAAACTACTACTAGAGTCCAACTCACAACACCGTGGGTACTACAGCAACAGGCTTTTTTTGCTGATTTTTGGCACAAAATGGTCTTCAGCGATGAAGCTCATTTCTCGCGCGGTGGTTACGTCAACAAGCACAATTGTCGCACATGGGGCTTGGAGAACACAGAAGAAATTGGGGAAAAGCCATTGTATCCCGAAAAAGTGACTGGGTGAAGGTGTTATTGGACCAAAATTTTTCAAAAACTACCTCAAAAGGATCCACTGCTGGCAATGTTCAAGCATTATAATGAGATAAAAGTTCCATCAAAATCATAACTTTATGTGTATTTTATTTAACTTTACTTTTGAAACCGAGAAATGGTTCACCCGTTACCAGCACAGCCACAACAATCAATTTTCTTTTATTGCATATTTTCTTTATGTTTCACTTCCCTATTGCGGCTGCCCGCAGTTTGTAGATTTCGCCATATATCAGTATTCAAATTTCAAGTATATTGAACTTCATCAGCATGACTTGAGACTGAGGCAATCTCATGATAAAACCCAATTGTCGCACCACCAAAAAGGGTTACTGGCCCCCCTACGTGCATAAATATTTATGAAAAAATCAAAAGAAAGACCCTTTTTCTTTAAAACGGCGCCATTTGGTAAGGAGGTATCGAATACCATCTGTGTATGTATTGATGTATTTGTAGACTAGGACGAAGATACCAACAGTGAGACAGACGGTCGCTGTTGCTGCTTACTATTGATAGCTTTTGCGGCAATAAAATTTAATACAAAATCAAAACCAAAAGCCTAACACGAAAAAAGATCTACATGACTATACAGCAATCACAACAACTACAACGACAAGCAGTAATAGAAGCGAAATCCCAATCGAACGAAGGGGGAGGGGTTGACTGCAGAAACACTGGTGAAATTATGGAAATGCCACCACTTTTCATAGATATTTATGCAGATGTATTTATTGCAAAGTATCGTGTTGCTTTTTTGTGGGTCGCTTTGGTATTTTCGGTTATTTTGTCAAGTAAACAAACGAATTTGTGTGTTGATAATGGAGACGCCGAGGGGAGACCAGGGGTAAATTTGCTATGCAAACGTTCTTCCATCGGAAAGGATGGATTTTTTCAATTGATTTGTTCGATTTGCATTAGAGGTACAGAGAAACAAACGCGTTGTCAGGCTAAGTGGGTGGTTGTTCGTGACTCTTTTACTCACCGCATCATGAACGCCCGCCAGGGGGATGGTGTTACCATCTTCGCCTTGGTTAGCCACAAACTTCTCCAGTTTCTTCAGTTCCTGCTCGATGGGCGTCCATTCCCCCTTCATGGATAATGCCAGCACCTTATTGGCGGTATCACGTATGGAGGCGCCCGCACTAGGAGGTTTGGGCGCGGGTGCCGCATCGGTATCCTTGCGATCGCCATTACTAGAACTATCATCCTTGGGATCAGAGTCCGCTTTGCTGGCGGGTGTGTTGCGTTCACTGGCTGCTGCCAAGTCATCGGGCGTACTGCTGGCGACGGTTCCAGCAACGGAAGAAGGTGTTTTCCTACCTACTCCAGTGGTTCCGCCACGCCCTCCACGTTTACTAGGTTGCGACATGGTAGTGTCCTAATGCTCTAACATTGCTCAGAATGTCCGTCGTTTTCCAAAGGATTTCGGGCACTCCTCGATGGTTACACAACACTTGGCATTGGAATCCTTTTCAAGTTTCACTTCACTATCTCCAGAATGCGAACATAATGGATTCACTTTGGTTATCTTTTGCTGGCCCGTTTTTTTTTTTGGTAATGAATGCACTTTTTTTCGTTTAACTCATTTCATTTCCTGCTTTTAATTTCACTCCTTGTCGTTGGTGCTTTTGTTGTTTAACCGAAATTTCAACGGACAAAGCACTTCTCTTCTGATGTTGCCAAAAAAATTTACATATTTATTGCCAACACAAAAACACAAACACAAATGCACACGAACACCAACACATTCGCGCTACCAATAATTCAACCAACACTTGCATTCGTTTTTATGGTTGTTATTTTATATTTTCTCTAACCGCACCGCTTCCGTTTCCTTTGTTACTATATATTTCTCACTCTCTGACATATACTAGCTAAGCGTTGGGCTTTGTTTATTCTCTTCTCGTGCGCTTTGAATGAGATCCGCTTTTAATTTTCAAACTCAACCGTTTGGTCCGCCAGTCTAAAGTGTTCTGATTTGGATCCGGCATTCCGTCAACGTGCAGACTATGTTTGAGCTGGCAGCTAGAAAAGTTTCGTTGGATTCCTTAAGCTATCCTCTGCTTAGCAACCCAACGAAAGTCTTGCGCAACTGAAGACGCTAAAATCTGGCGCGCTTTTGGCCCACAATCACTATTGTTTGTATACAAACACACATGTTGCATGCCCCGCCAATAGTTTGTGAAGTTAGCCTGCCACTATTAATTTGACGTGAAATAACAGCAAATACAAAACTCCAAACTCCAGGCTCAACACACTCAACTATCAAGTGTGGCTAAGAAATTTGACAGTGTGTAAATTATCCTGACGTAGACTTTTGCATTACAAGGAAAAGCAATAGCAAATGATACTGTGTAAAAATCTTCTTAGCACTGTAAATGTTGGTTTGTACATGATGTACTTTCGTATGTACGTTTGATGAAAAAGCTGGTTCAAGTCAGTCGATATTCTAATTTATATTTCAATTTTTAGTCGCCATCATATAAGAAATTAGTCAAAAAATTATCACACACAATGTATGCCTGGCGAACCAAACCCACTCCAAATTTTGCCTAGAGTTTGATCTACACTGTACAATAAGTTAATAGTAAATCAACAGAAAATTATTTGCCGTAGTCTATCTTTGGTTTTTATATTGAATTTCCTTAAAATCTATCATCTCGGTAAGAATATTTAAAGTATTTATTAAATAAGAGGGCAGATCGTTTTTTGTTATACAGTCCCCAATGATGGCTTTGTAAAACTATAGAGCTCTAATGATGGAAAAATCGGTTATACATTTTTTTAAAGTGTTCCAGAAAAAAAAGACAATGGTATTTTTCCACTTTAATTAATGAAGATATATATTATATATACTATGTAGTCCACTGTTTTTCAACAAAAGGGACGGACAAACACCTAAAATATATTGTCCTTGCTTTCGCCCCTGGCAACAAAACTTAAAGCAAACATACGTACTTGATCTAAGCAGGTTAAGCTCGATATGGAGCAAAATTGGTCCAGCAGAAAAAATTTGCCAATACCAATCTTGAACCCATATCTAGCCGACTTGACGTATAGATGGTGCCAGTAGTTTGAAAACTAATTATTTTGGTGAAAAGTGGCAACTCTATAAAATACTTGTTTTAAGTTTCAAAGCGCCACGTTGTTTAGTATTTTTATTTAAGCTATCAAAAGTAAACGATCTCAGTGAATTTGTAAACATGGGAAAAATTGGTCACCGTTATGTAATTTCAATATTTCCATTCGAAAGGTCTCAGTCCAACCAATATTAAAAGCGAGCAAGATTCTACTCTGGAGGAGTCTGACATCTCATTTACAACTGTAACACACTGGGTAGCAGAGTTTAAACGAGGCCGTGTGAAAAATGGGTGCCGCGCTTGCTTTTAATAGAGCAAAAACAGCATCGTGAAGATATTTCAGTAGAGTGTTTGCCGATTTTTCACTGCAATAAAACCGAATTTTTGCGCCAATTTATAACCATGGATGAGACGTGGGTCCACCGCTTCACACCTGAGACAAAGGAAAAATCAAAGCAATTTACTGTATTCGTGTCCAAAGCAGGCGAAGACGGTTTCATCTGCAGACAAGGACATGGCGCAAAGGATTGTTTTTAGTGATTATCTTTAGAAAGAAAAAACTGAATATTATGCTAAATTATTGCAGCGTTTAGGTGATGAAATCATGGAACAAAGGCCGCATTTGGCGAAAAAGTATTGTTTCATCAAGATAATTCTCCAATTCACACATCCAATATTGCGATGACTAAAATTAAAGAATTAAAATTCGAATTGCTTGGCTCAAATTGACTGAGATCGTTTACTTTTGATGACTCAAATAAAAGCTTAAGATATATGCTTTATAAGTTTGCCACATTTCGGCAAAATTTTTTTTCCAAACTACTGGCGCCATCTATACGGCTTTTTTTCGGTATACGAGTATAGAGCAAATATATACTTCTTAAATAGAAAATGAGTATTTTTTTTTTGTACAAAAATTATTTCTGTGCAAAATTTGTAATTTTTTATTATTATATTAGATGACATATTATTAAACTGTAATAGGTCAGTGTGGCAGCCTGAATAGATAGACTCACTTAGACTGTATAGCCCATTGTGGTATTATACTATAATAGAACTTAATAAAAGTACGTACATTATATTTAATATCTTTCAATTCTCAAATTACTGTCAATTATAAGTATAATTTTTGTGAGATTGCGAGGAACAAATCTTTTGAAGTATTCTTTACATTATCCTTAATGTATTAGCTAAATATTCAAAATTTGTTTGTGGAATTATCCACAGGTTTAATAAAATTTGTAAACATAGAATATACCTAAATTTATTATTAAAAACTTATAAAACCCTATGTATATGTTGCTTTAATACGAAATCAAGATATATTTTTAGGCAATGTTATCTCCACTTTTTTGCGTGTGATTATTTATGCAATCGAAGATGTACAATTAGCATCGATCCATTCACAAAGGGGTTTACAGATGGATCTGTTATCGATTACAAAAACAATAACATTTTATCTTTGAAAATATACCCAAATTCTAATAGCCAATCTGGCCGATACACTCTTACTCTTGGTCACTATTAAACAGTACTGGAAATTTATTATCCTTGGACAGGATATGGAGGAGATCAAACTATCGCCGAAATATTGCCTAAAAACATTATTTTTTTTTACAAAGTTAAGGGTGAAATGAACTCAAAAAGCAACGGAAATGAAGTTTCAAACCTTTCCTCAGAAAAGTCTAAATAAAAACAAGACTTTTATTAATTTAAATTTTTGTTTATTTAGATGTTTTTTCTTTAATTAATTAAATTTAATATTTGTCCAATGAAAAGCCATTTCGTTAGCTAAAAAGAGGGGAAAATATTATTTTCTAATTTGGAGTTTTTTAACCATAAATATTCTTTAGTTGCCATTATTACGGAACCAGACCTTACTGCAGTTCTGCTAGTGCCGAATAGAACAAATACCCAAATTCTCATACAAATGGCAGACATTGATATGTGATATGTGATAAACAGACATGCTGCGTTACTCCATTATGATACATAAGATCATTCTTGTTCCTCTTTATTTTTTCTTTATTTGGTCTCAGTTTCAAACATTTGTTGTAATTTAAATTTCTGTATTTTTCCTGATGTCGTCTTGGGAAACTCTTGCACTATTCGTAGATGCGCGGGAACTTTGAAATACGCCAACTGTCCTTGACAGAATTTCTTAACGTCCTCTAAGGTCAATGGCTTTGCATCACGCCTAAGACGGAGATAAACACAAACTTCTTCACCCAAACGCTGGTGTGGTACGCCAATAACCTAAATATGAAAAACATAAGAAATTTGCTGGAATTAATACACCGATCGCAAGCATGGACATGGACTGTTATTATCGATTATACTGCCCGATAATAAAAGTAGAAGTTTTTATATTAATGATAATGCCAAAAGCAGAGACCACACGAATTGTTGCTGTATTAAAATCGATACGCGTGTTAAAAATTTTTCACTATACATTGAAATAAACCAGAAAACAGATTTTTTTTTTTTGGAAGTTACTTGATTTTTCTATGATAGTTGTAAATATTTGTCTGTAAACACTTCTGTATCCATACATATTTTCTACAAAGTTTAAGAGAATTTCGAATTAAAGAATTTTAATGGTTTTCTCTGATATTTGTATTCAAAACGATTATATTGCAAATCAATAATTTGTATCAAAAAGTCTAAATATTTATATACTGTTTTTGAAATAATTTCTATTGAATCCAATTGGGATGGAAAACTATAGCTTTCGATTTTGAATACAAAAAGGAAATTATCTCAAAACCCTTAATGTTGTCTTGAATCTTAAGATATATTGGAATGACTCATTGTAGTGCAAGTATATTTTTGTAATTTAAAAAAAAAAAAATTTAAAAAATATCAAATATTCAAATATTGTCATCTTACGAGACATAAAAAATAATACAGCATTAAATACTAGCAATTTTATACGGCTTTTGGGTCACAGAACTCTGCATATCAATAATTAAAATGTGGTATTCGTAATTATAGGCTGTATTGATAAAACGTATTTTCTACAATAACAATTTCTCAAAAAGTAAAACAGTTCAATGCGGTCAGGGTCTAATGCGAATGCACACTATTAAATTTCAATTAAACTGAGCATTATTTGAGTTGCAATTGAAGACAATTCAAAATTGCTATGCAATTCGTTGAATATTCCTTTAAAATATCAAAATTTCTTATTTTTCTCATAAATTTATCAATGTTGCATAAATTAAGCTTATTCTTTGATTCAATTCTTTCTATTCTTTTGATATTTTCTAAGGGAACCATAAATGCTGGCTATTTATGGTTAAAGGACGAAATGTACCTGAAGAGGAAGTTGAGTTTGCAGACATTCTCTTAGTTACCTGTGACTCCAATACACTTGGATGTGTATCGATGAAATTTTCAACTTCCTTGGGAAATATATTTTCGCCTCCACGTATTATCATATCCTTTTTTCGTCCTTGGTAAAATGCTGTTCCACACGGTTGCAATGTAAATTGATCTCTAATAAAGGTTATGAGCATTTTAAGAATATTTTTTTGTTTTCGTATGTCACACCATACCCGGTTTTTAACCAACCATTAAAATCTATTGCTTTCATTGTACTCTGCTCATCCTCAAAGTAGCCCATCATCGTGAACCATCCGCGAACCCAGAGCTCACCCACTTCACCAAACTGCAAGGTCTTTCCATTTTCGTTCACAATTTTGGCTTCACCATGTTCGCAAAGAGTCCCACAAGACAGGACGACATTCTCGGAAGATTCAGTGTCATCGCTGGCAAAAATAGCTCCAGTAGCTTCGGACAATCCATAACCCAATCGAACTTCTGGAACTTTAAGTATATCCTTCGTACGGGACACAATTTCCGGAGAACAAGCCGAACCGCCCATCAGGCACAACTCCAAACTGTCCGTATTCTTTTGTAAATGCATTTGATGGTCTACTAGGTCCACAAACATCGTGGGCGTACCTATAATAACATTGCATTTCTCACGTTCTATGGCTTCCAAAGACGCTTCCGCACTGAAGGTGGGACTAGGTAGACAAAGAGTGCTGCCAAATTTGATGGCACCTGCCATGACAATCAGCCCGAATGCATGAAACATGGGCACCTGCAAACATATGGTTTTGGGACCTTGATCTAACTTCAAAGCCTGTCCTATATACACGGCTTCATTGACCATGTTGAAGTGGGAAATTAGCGCCGCTTTTGGCTGTCCAGTGGTACCGGATGTAAACTGCACCAGAAATGGACTTTCAGGTTGTTGCTCGCTCACTTTAAGTTTACAGTAACCGATTTGTTGTGAAGAAGGTTTTCTTTTAAGCCACTCGTCATAGTTTAGGAACTTGTCTATTTCCTTGTCAGTTTTCATGATGACTTTGCAGCCTGTGTCCACCACCTGCTCTACAGTGGTTAAGAAGTCACACTTGCCGTAACTATCCATTGTTATCAACATTTTTGCCTTCGCCTTTTCCAAGGCAAATTTCAGTTCCAGTTTTTGCAAAACTGGATTTATACAAACCAGGGGAAATCCACCTAAAGCCGACGCTAAAAAAGTTATATACCACTGCATAGTATTAGGAGCCCATACCGCCAAATGTTGGCCCTGCTTCAAACCCACTTCATTGAGTTTTACCACCATTGTAGCTGCCTCCTCGTATAACTCTTCGAAAGTCAAAGACTTTTGATCGTACCAAGATTTGATGGCAGTTCGTTTACCGTATTTCTCCACAGACCTTTGAAATTGCTGACCCATACTTTCGTAGATAAGGGGGTTCTTTCCCACTTTTTGAATGTAGGCCAACCTGCCAACTCTAAAGCATCAACACATGAGTCTTATGAAAATTATTCCATAAAATTCTTATGAATACTTACCCTCCGTTGCCATTTAGGTGTCTTCGAAAGAACAAACAAATGTTTTTATTCCTTACAATATGTTGCAACATTTTTAATTTCTTAGTCGATCTTTTTCGCTAATGTGCGTTGATGGTGTACTGATGATCGAATGATGTTACTACTGCTTATTACACTCTGTCTATACACATATGGAGGTATTAGCGTTTAATCCATACATTATCGGAGAGAATTTACTTGTATTTGAACTCACCCATTCTCTTCCAGTATTCTCTGATACAACGCAACGATAGTGTTCACAAAAAATACGAGTCCCACATATATTTGGTGAGATAGAACACAAAATCGCGTCACTCACAATAATCTAACATTTCGTTTGTAATCTAATTTAATTTCTGATCACATCAAGAGCGATGTCTGAGAGTACACTCTATAACAATACAGTAAGGTAAAATAAATATTACTGAGACGAACCAAACAACTACAAACAGCTATCGACAATCATCGTTTGTTTACGTCTGGTGATTAGTTTTTGGTTCTAAACTAAATTGTTTTCACTGTGAATCTGCAGCATTCGGATTTTAGGCAAAGCAAAATTTGAGGAATAGAATTTTCAATCGATTTATGGAGCCCTAAATTATATCAGCTATTGCAATTGTAAAAATTAGTTTGTTTGCATCACATGAATTTCCAATGTACTCAATAAATTGAATTTGAACAATTGTTTGTCAGTTTATTTCACGGTTTACAACAGTCTTTTCTGTTTCACGGCCTCTTCGGTCTCTTCGTTTAATATGACAGAATAATAAATTATATGGTCACCTGTGAACTCACAAAAACAAAAATGACGTTTTCGAATTCAAATAACCGCAAAGTAAATATAAATTGGGTCAATGTTATCAAAAGAAAACATTACGTATTATTAGGTAAGGGAGGGCATAACATTTAATACGACAAAAGAGCAAGACATAGGTGAGATAACCGGTTTTTTAAATATTTCATATTGTTTTTTGCCATATAATCACATAACAGCAAGGGGTGATACATGTTTGAACAATAAAACAACCCATACTAGTGATGGATAACAGTCAAATGGGCGCGCACAACTGCGGCTTTGTTAAAGTACTGGGGATCTATAAAGTTTACACCCATATGGAGTAAAAAAATCCAATAGTAAAGTAGTTTCACCAAAACACACAGTAACTTAAATCTGAACCTGCCCAGTATACTAAATCATATATAAGTATAAATATCACGTGAGGAATCATTTGGAGAATGGTGTAAATCCCTTTAAATTTTTCCATAACGTGCTTACAGTTCTGCTAGATTTAAAACATATGCTGTTTTATTATCCAATCTCATTTTTTTTTTTAAATTGACTTACACTACCTTCAAAATATATGACAATGCATAATTCCCTGAGATTGATGCTTCTGATTAGGAGCGAGAGCGTTTTCGAAACTTTCTGAGCTACTGCTAAGGATTTGCAGCGTTTTCATAAAACGCTTATGGAAAAATATGCCTCCACTTGGGTTCTGCGCTCCTGGTATTTATTGTTACAACTCAATTCATAATTCCCTGAGATTGGTGCTTTTGGTTAGGAGCGAGAGCGTTTTCAAAGCGTTCTAAGCTACTGCTTAGAATTTGCAGCGTTTTTATAAAACGCTTATGGAAAAATATGCCTCCTCCTGTTTTCTGCGCTCCTGGTATTTATTGTTACAACTCAACTCATAATTCCCCGAGAGTGGTGCTTTTGGTTAGGAGCGAGAGCATTTTCAAAGCGTTCTAAGCT
>JAHXMU010000431.1:0-12145 GCA_019455685.1 Philornis downsi
GTTTTTTTCATCTTTCATTCGAAAAGGGCGTTTGGTGCTGTTAGAAGATACTGCTTGTTTCCCTTTTTTATGGGATGACTTTGATGTTTTCGTTTGTTGTATTGAAGTGGCTGTAGGTGGTGGTGGGTGTGTGTGTGTGGTGGGGCAAATGAGTTATTTTTTTATTTTTATGGTTTTAGCTAAATTGTTTTTATAGACCCATTGTTCGACAATTGTGTTTTTAAGCAACATTATCGATAATATGATGGAGGAAATGGTTTACATTTCGATGAAAATAAAAACATTAAAGGACTCCAGTTATAGGTTAGAGTGATGTCAATGTATAAAGTGATGTTAATACATAACTGAAGTCAGTGCTAACAAAAAATCGACATCGTTTTTAGAGAGTGATAACCTTCAGACAACTCCTATCAAAATTTCGTTTAATTTCGATTATTTGAGTAGAAATTACAGTACCAAAAGTGAAACAGTGCCGAGTGCTTATTAAACATTGGTTTTGGATGGGGAGAAAACACCGCCTAAACTCAGTAATGGCTTGAAACGTGTTACGACTATTCTTCCTTGTCAAAAACAACCATTTGCCGATTTTAACAGAGGTGGTATTGATTTCGATTACGCCGAATGCAGTGATTGCCCAAAAGAGGAATTGTCCAAAACAAATTATTATTTATAATCAAAAAATGAACTTGCAAAAGATAGCTGACATCCTTAAAATATCACCACGAAGATTTCAGCATAAGAAAAACATTTTCCAAATGGACGCCGTGTTAGCCAGCTACGGAACAAAGACATCAACGTGTTAATGATTGGGAGTGTCGCTTGTAGGAGTTTACATATAAGTGATTTTTTATACGGGATGTGGAACAATGAACGAGACATGGTGGCACAATTGCATGAACTAAAGTTGGAATTGGTGCCTCAATTGTGGCCTTCAACAAATATTATTTACTTGCAAACCTCAAAAGGATGCTTTAGATTTGGAACAAATTACCTAATAATAGGATTTATTGGCCGATGTGTGTGGAATGATTAACAAACTACCATTTGGTGTTGAAATGTAAGTTTTCAATTTGACATTCTTCTAAAGCTTACGTCCTGTTTACACAGCGCCTGAAATCGCTCGGTCACTCTCTAATTTTCATGAAAATTGTTGGCTGTTACAATAGCAGCATTTATAGCGATTCGGGAGCAATGCAACCTATTTCCAAGCGCTAATATAAATATGATATCATGCCACTGAAACTATATCTCCTACAATAAATTTTGTTGTTATATTCAGGGTGATCCAAGAGAGATCCAACTTCAACTGAAGTCTGAACAAATATTCATTTTTAACCTCAGTCGTAAGGATGGATACATATACCATTTGATATAAAAAAATATAATATGAACGGCTGTCCGAAACCTAGCCGACTTAACAAAGAAGACACAAAAAAGTTGGGAAAAATTTTATTTTTTTTTTTCAAGATAATGTCATCACCTAAACGCTGCAATAGATTAGCATAACATTCACCGCTGATTTTTTTTTCTTGTTTGAAGATAATCAATAAAAATAATCCCATGCGCCATAGCCTTGCCCGCAGATGGAGCGGTCTTCGCCTTCTTTGGGTTCGATTCTCCCATTCCAGTCCACTGCTTTGACTGTTCCTATGTCTGATGTGTGAATTGGTGGACCCATGTCTCACCAATAGTTATAAATTGACGCAAAAATTTGGCTTTATTGTGGTGAAACATTTTCAAATACTCTAATGAAACATCTTCATGACGCTGTTTTAGCTCTATTGAAAGCAAATGCGGCACCCATCTTGCATACAGCTTATTCATCTTTACACCTTCGGTTAATATACGAATTATAACACTTTTTGAAATGCCTATCGTTTCAGCCAGCTCACGCATCTTCAGCCGACGATCACCCAACACCATTTTGTGGATTTTCTTCTTTTCTTTCATTTCATTTGTTCAACCACTACGCTGTTTGTCTTGGCAGCTCGTACGGCCTCGTTTATATTCTACTGCGCAATATTTTACAGTCGTAAACGAAGGAGCTGGCTCTTCCGGAGTAGAATCTAGCTCGGCTTTAATATTGGTTAAACTGAGACCTTTCAAATGGAAATATTGAATTAGATAACCATGACCAATCCTTCCATGTGTACAAATTCATTGAGATCGTTTGCTTTTGATTGTTTAAATAAAAATACCAAACAGTTTGGCGCCTTGAAACTTAAAATGTATGTTTTATAAGGTTGCCACTTTTCACCAAAATAATTATTTTCAAACTACTGGCAAGATCTATGAGTCAGATCGGCTAGCTTTGAGACCGCCTTGTATCTTGAAACGAAATTCGATTTCAAGTTGTTTAAGGCTACTGACCCACATCCGTCTATCCAGGTGTTTGAATTATTTGATATTTCCCACTCAGAATGACAAATTTGGCAATAAATAACATTGATTTCCATCGATTTTACGAAAAAAATTTACACGGTTTTACTAAGTGTATCCCTTAATAAACTCTTGCCATTGAGGCTATTTAACCCAACCCCGTTTAGCGCTCCATACAAATGACTCCAAACCTAAAAATCTTATTTTTATTATAACTTTTGGAATGCTTACACAAATCCACTAATTCGTATATTGATATGATTTCAAACTCCCCAACAGGAACGCAAGATTTAAATGACTGATGCAGCAATTGAATTGTTTCTCTGGCTGTATGACATGTGGCGCTATCTTGTTGAAACCACATGCCCTCCGCATTCATTTCTTCAATTCCAGGCACGAAAGAACTGGTTATCATTTCACGATACCGAACACCATTGACTGTTTGCGCTTGACATGCCTCATTTTCATAAAAAAAGATCCAATGATTCCTCCAGCCCAAAATCCACACCACACAGTGACACGTTGAGGATGCATTTGCTTCCCGTGAATCACTCGAGGATTTTCCTCACCTCAAAATGCGACAATTCTGCCTATTGACGAAGCCATCAAGATAGAAGTGGGCCTCGTCACTGAAGATGATTTTATCGGCAAAATCAGCATTTTCATGTTGTGTCTCCAATACCCAATTAATGATCAGTTGGCTTCAGTTCCTCAGTCAATCGAACTTTGTATGCAAGAAGATGCAAATCTTTCGTCAAAATTCACTGCATAGTGGATTTGGAGATACCAATTTGTTGAGGTCGGTGTCGAATTGAGGTGGATGGAGTTTGAGCGACATCATCACGTACAGCTGCGACATTTTCGGTCGATCGACCTGGTCGAAGGCGCGTTTTTGTCTTTACATCACTAACAGACCCAGTTTTGGCAAATTTATCCATCAATCTCTTTACAGTTGACTCTTTTAGAGCATTATTGTGACCCCAAATTGATCGCAATTTAGGAACTGTAGCCGCAAAACTTTCACCATTTTGGTAAAACAATTTCACAATGAGAATGCGTTGTTCATTCGTGTAGCGCTCCATTTTTACTAACCTCGTACCTTCTACTAGCAAACAATAACAATTGTTCAAATGTCAAACAATGACACTTCGAATGGCGCCAAATTTAAATCTTGCGTTCTTGTTGTGATACCCTTTAGAAATCACTTCACGTCAATCACTTTTGTAGTGTATCAAAAAACTGGTAGGTCCGAATTATATAGAATTTAATATTATGTTCCGCCTCAGGAAGTAGGTATCATTGGGTAGCATATCTTAACCATACTGGTACCCCCAAGTATATGAGTTTAAATTTCAATATATTGTATTTATCAAATAGATCTGAAATGCCAGTGTGAATCTACGGAAATCATGGCACCGATAATGTTTTCTCTAAGCTTAGTCCAAGACTGTAACTGGACACACACATTACGTAATTTTCGAAGTAGCGGATGTGACTAAAATCACTCTTTACACCCTCCACCAATGAATGGTTTCATTCCATTTCTAGTGACAAAAAAAAAAAAAAAACAATAAATGCCGAACGACTTGAGCTGGGAAAATGATATTTTGCACGAAAATGATAGATAGTCATGAGCAGATCAGAAAAAAGTTTTATTATGTGCGAAAGGAAACCATTTATAGAAAAATCAATGTAAACCTATAGCCAAAGTCGATTTTATATTTTAAAATTGTATATAAAACTCCATACTGAAATACTACAGATTTATGCATTTTTCGGTTTCAAAACTAAAGTTAAATAAAACACAAGTAAACCTATGATTTCGATGAAACTTTTGTTTCATTATAATGCCTGGACCTGCTCATTATGTACGAAATATAATGTCATTTAAATGAACTTTGGATTGGTTGCAGCAGTGGAATCTTTTGAGGTAGTTTTCGACTACTTTTTCTCACATTTCGGATGGTATCTCGGCGATATCTGGACAAATGTTGGTTTGCAAATGCTCCAACATTTGGGGTTTATCCTCATGTGCACAGTCTTTGAAGTAGCTCCACAAAAAGAGTCTAATGGCGGTAAATGCTCGCATGCTCTTAGTGGCCAATTGATGTCGCCAAATCGTGAAATTACGCTTTTTGGACATCTGGGGTTCTCATGCAATAAAGCCAAAATCGGTGGTTTTGCGTGGTTCGTGGCATCGCCTTGTTGAAACCACATGTCGTCCAGTTTATAATCTTCAATTGCAGGCCAAAAAGATTCGGTTATCGTACGTCCATAGTGCTCTGAAAATACGCTTTCCGGAAACTTCTCATGTAATAAAGCTAAAATCGGTCGTTTTGCGTGGTTCGTGGCATCGTCTTGTTGAAACCACATATCGTCCAGTTTATAATCTTCAATTGCAGGTCAAAAAAATCGGTTATCATAGGCCCTACCGCTCTGAATTGTTGATGACAGTTCATCGGATTATCTGCCACACTTTCACTAACAGAAGCGTTATTTTCGGCAGAGCGTTACATCTGTAACGCTTCCAGTCCAGTTTCAAATTTCTTTATAACCTTGCCAATTCCTTACACAGTAGGTCGATTATGGTGACCATAATCTCCCCGTAATACACGAGAAGTTCACGTTTGAACCACCCACCACTCTTGTAGTGGATTTTAACTACTTTTATGCGTTCTTCGGTTGTTAAATGATTCATATTCGTAAATGGCAAACCTTTCACTAAATAAATAACACTTCAAATGGCAGGTATTAATTAGTTGACAGCCTTGCCAGATCGGCGGTTTTGAAACCACTAAATGGATAACCCTGTAGAAGCACGAATTCAATGTATCGATCGTCCGCTGTATGTATACGAATCAGAGTTAGTCTAAATCGTATATTGCGTTTTATTAATAACCCTGGCGATCACATTGAAATCACTAAATGGATGACCCTGTCAAAGCGCGAATTCAATGTATCGATCGTCCGCTATATGTATACGAACTTGAGTTAGTCTAAATCATATATTGCGTTGTATTAACCTTGGCGATCACATTGAAATCACTAAATGAATAACCCTGTAGAAGCGCGAATTCAATGTATCGATCGTCCGAAACTTGGTGTGACGAATTGGAGGAGAAGCGCAGAAGAAAGAAGCGCTTGGAACTATTTTCTATGGGCGGCGTATAATAGATAAGGATGTCTATTCCAGTCGCCACCTAAGAAGAAGAAGAAGATCGTTCGCTGTATGTATACGAATCAGAGTTAGTCTAAATCATATATTGCGTTGGCGATCACATATTTTCACCTCATTATTAAATTCCTGAAGTAAAATGTTATGTCCCCCAAACTCATTTACCTGGTCTGTTGAATCTCATCTCGGCATTTTACGGGTCCTGTTAAAAAAATTACAATGGAAAAAAAAACAAAATATGAAAACAAACTCAAATAAAGTAATAAAAACGCATTCATCAGACCATAAAATTTTCAACAATTAACAGAAAAATGCACAATCGCACCCGTTTACAAGGTAAACATGCCCAACGAAGTCATTGTGGAAACCAACGAAATGCAAGCGTAACAAAAAAAAAGGAGAAGAGAAAAAACACAAATAAATCGCCTTTGTATTTTTTCACTTTAGATTTCTACATTTTTCCATTGTTTCGATTCAGATGGTGAACAAACGAAACAGAAAAAAAACACAAAAAATGACATGATATTCGCGTTTGGGAATTACACGAAAAACAATTTCCATCAGCAGAGAATACAAAAAACACTGGCTATGAGAACGCGAATTGCATAGAATTGTGAAAAGGGCCCTTTTGATTTTTTGCTCGCGTTGTTGTAGGTCTCAAAAAGATTATGAATGTGGATTTGTCATGCAAACATTAGTATCGCGTTTGTCGATGTTTCCCCAGCTCTAAGGGAAAGGGTTGCCGACAACCGACTCTTTAGGCAGAAGACCACAGTTGTGTGGAACCGCAATTATGGCTGGTTGGCTGTTATTCTTTCCTCCAAGCAACAGGAGCGAAAGGACGGACATGCCACCAGCGTACTACTTACTATTGGTGCTGCCAAGTGGCATGGTTGACTTGCATGTGTTACCCGGCCAATGTTGGGCTGGAGTGAGGGGTAGTATCATGCCGGTGTCATGTGAAGGCAGTAGGGTGAACATGAACATACATAACTTTGTGTGTGTGTAACAAAAATCCAAGCGAACATTGTTGAAATTGTATGACATTCTTTGGTAACAGCCTCGAAATAGGAAACGAATGAAAGAACACATTTAACATTTCACTCACACACTCACACTTCAGAATGGCTAATTTGAGGCCGCATAAAAATGTACGAAAACATGACTTTTTATAATCTTAATATCTTTATTGCCAACAATTGAGATCTTAATCTAGAAAAGCACACATTCAAACATTCACTCTCGCACTTGAACAGAAAGCAGCAGAAGGAACCAATCAAATTTCAATTTCCATATTTATGAGTTTTTGAATTAACATCCATCCAATTGGCTGTTTGTTGTTGGACCGCAGTTCAATTTGTTTGAAACATTTAAATTTGTTCTCATTGATTGATTGATCGAACGAACGATTAATTGCCTTTATAGAAATGGCTTTAGCCTTCAAATGTTTTCCAATAAAATCCATCGTACGCTTTATGAGGCCATTAAATAGACTATTAAATAAAAAAATTTATAGCTAAGAAATCAGCAAGTTTTGCCAATGTTTTCTTAATTTCTTAGTAAGTGGAAGTGTCAACATTCCTGCATGTGATGGCATTATAAACCTATGGCGGGGTCGGAATTGGGAATAAATTTTCAGTAGAGGGCCTCGCATTGTCTGGAGAAATATTACTAGTTTTAAGATGTTTATGCCAAAAAGCGTTACTACGCAAAAGTGGTATAACCACAAAGCTAATAAAATGGAAATAAAATCACATTGAATCTGATGATAGATTACCAAATGAGCTGCTTCAGAGTATTCACATACTTAGCTAGATATGAAATGACGTATGTGGAAAAGATCTCTAGGCGTTTCGATCTCTTGCGCTCCTTCTCAAAATGATCACACCAAATATTGAATGCATCTCAGAAATCTAGCACTTTCAAAAACGGCAATAGCAGTATGTATATAAAAAGGATATCAAATTACGAATTCATAAATGACATGAGCGGTCGGATCACCTCCTTGACATCCTACAGCTAATTATGAAGCAACAGCATTAAATGAAAAAGATATCAAATTACGAATTCACAAATATTATGGGCTGTCGGATCAAGGCACTGATATCCAACAACAGGCCGGCATTCGCATAGAAAATATTTGACCACCACCTTGCTGCATTGTTGTTGCTGATAGACATTTGAAATCTTGCGAATGTTGATCACCGCTGCCCTTTCCAAACATTAGAATATACTTTTATGATGACTAGTAAATAAGTCATAATATTGTTAGCAAATAAGATTAGTCAATGATTTGACAGGAGTTTTTCCAATAATCAATATTATTTGTATGTATAAAAGAGAGAAGTTTTTCTCTAATCATTAACAATCAAAATAAACAGATTCCCGCAAAAGATCATAAAATCCAATAAGCAAAGTACAAACCTAGAAAACAAATTGTTTTTTCATTTTGACAGTTGTTCAAAAAAATTTATGTTTAGAAAATCCAACCATTGAATCACAAATTAGTTGAAAGAAAGCTTTGTTTCCTATTCGCTCCTTAATTTTCGCTTAAACTTACAATTTTAACTTATATATGTGGAATTTTGTTTGAACTTCTGGAGCACAGCGTGGCTCTAATTCAAGTGGAGCCTTTATTGTGAAGGCCCTGTAAAATGCTGTAGAATTCATCCCTTTGAAGGTGTCTGCCTTTCCGTTCGCTCTCGTGAACAAAGTTTGACAAATGCAAACAAAACCTTTTTACACACTGCTATTTACTATAAATATGTATGAATTTGCAATAAATGTGCCATAATATATTTGTTTATAGGCTTCAAATGTTTACCAAAAGGGACCTTTGTAAATATGTTTGAAAATATTACCACTGCATGCGTAGACGACATCAAATCAATCAGAATTTAAGTTACAAATTAATGAAAGATTTGTAAGGGGATGTCCTTTTTTTTGATACATTTAAAGCTTCATATTAGAAGCGCATGATTTTAAGTAGCTAAATTAAACTTTATGTTATGTTAGGGAAATTTCTGGAAACTACTGCTAAAGCAAACATTGAATAATTATATAGCCATATGAGTTGACGAAATCCCAAGAATATTCATCCTTTAAGACTTGCTTATGTACCTGTTATAATACTAATCCTTTGTATGCCATTATATAGAAGCAAGTTTGTAATTATATTAATATCAAATCATAGAGTAGAATTGAGTGATCACCTGTCTTTCTAATTGAATTCTATTACCAAACTAAAGTGGGTAATAGTGCGATATAAAAAAACATAATAAAAGTCCAACCTTTTGAGTTAGGGTGATGAAATTTGCACAAAATTTCTCAGTCACAGACTAAGTTTGAAATTGGTTAAAGCCAGTCTAGTGGGGGAAAAAAATTCGCCCATGAAAGACTGAACCCACCTCCATAAAAACAAAAATTTTTTATTAGGTGCACAACTAAGTTCCCGCTGTTTGCCAATAGATAGCGCCAGCTGTATGTGCTAGTCGAGTCTGCCATAACCTAAACGTCATGAGTCAAGCTTATGCATATGGTAAACATAACGCCTCGACACAATAGTGATTTTCTTTAGATGTCATATTCTTTTGGCTGTGTGAATATGTGCGAGTATGATTTTGTACCAAATAATCGTCATATGCAGGTGGAAAATATTGATTTTCTTCTTTCAATCGAAGAAAACGGCGGCTGAAGCTCATCGAGAGCTTTAAAACGTTTACGGAGATGCTGCTTTAAGTGAAGCAACTAGTCGAGATTGGTTCCGTTGCTTTAAAGACGGTGATTTTTATGTTTACATGCAGTTCGCGTGAAGGAAGTCGAAAACCCTTCGAAGACACTGAATTGACGGCATTGCTTAATGGAGATCCGTGTCAAACGCAGGTAGAGTTTGCTTCAGTATTAGGAGTTACACGCCAAGCCGTTTCCAAGCAATTGCATGCATTGGGAATGATTCGAAAGCAAGGAACTTGGGTTCCTTATTAGTTGAAGCCAAGGGGCGTTAAGCGTTTTTTTTTCGCCTATGAACAACTCCTTCAGCGACAAAAAAGGAAGGGTTATTCTCATCGTATTGTAATGGATGATGAAAAATCGATTCATTACAGCAATCCAAAGAAAAGGGGGTCATGGGGGCTGCCCGGTCTTGCTTTGACATCGTCGCCTCCACCGAATATACACACTGCGAAGATTATGCTCTGTATTTGGTGGGACCAGGTCGGTGTTATTTATTACGAGCCACCAATTAAAAAAAACAAATCTTCATCACTGGGAACCCGTTTCGACTTCTATTAATGCGATTGAGCCGAGCTTTTCGGGAGCAACACCCACAATATGCGGAGAGACACGCAAAAGTGATTCTTCAGCATGGCAACGCCCGGCCTCATGTGGCCAAGCCCATTAAAATCTACCTGGAAACGCTGAAATAGTAAGTCTTACCATATCCGCCATATTCTTCAGATATTGCGCCGTCCGATTATCACTTGTTTCGTTCGATGACACACGGTCTAGCTAACCAGCAGTTCCACTCATATGACGACATCAAAGAATGTCTAGTTTCGTGGATAGCCTCAAAAGATGAACAGTTTTGCTGTGACGGAATTCGAGCTTTGCCGGAAAGATGGGAAAATGTAGTACCTAGCAATGGGCAATAATTTCAATG
Organism: Philornis downsi; assembly: GCA_019455685.1. Lineage (NCBI taxonomy): Eukaryota > Metazoa > Arthropoda > Insecta > Diptera > Muscidae > Philornis > Philornis downsi. The sequence continues at coordinate 10,212 of JAHXMU010000431.1, forward strand.
AGTCATTTGTAAACATGTTTTCAAATAAAGTTTTATTTTTATAGAAAAAAAAAAACAGCGAGAAATTAGTAGCGCACCTAACATTTACGTAAATTAAATTTTATGTTATGTTAAAGAAATTTTTGGAAAATATTGTTAAAGTAAATGTTGTACAATTGTATAGCAAAATGAGGTTTAGAAATCCCAATAATATGTATCCTTTTGAACTTGCTTATGTACTTACGATGATCCTAATTCTTTGTATGGCTTTATATAGAAGAAAGTTTGTGATTATACATGTAATAAATCGTAAGGTAGTATTGAATGATCACGTGTCCTTTTAATTGAATTCTGTTACCAAAGTATAAAAAGCATGATAGAACTCGAACTCGAATGATGAAATTTGCACAAAATGTCTCAGTTATAGACTAAGTGCGAAATTGGACAAAGCCTAGTGGGAGAAAAACTTGCTTATGAAGAACTGAACCCACTTCCATAACAATAGAAATGTTGTAGGTTATATAAAAAGTTTGCTATTTTATTTGTAAGAACTATAAATAGTCATCTGAGACCGAATGAAATTCGTATGTTCTTGATCGTCATGCAAATCTATGTTCGTCCATGGGTACGACCAATCAGGGTGTGTTGTAAAAAAAAACATCTCATAGTCACGAGTAGGATTAGTTCGAAGTTGGATAAAAAAGATGAATGGAAAATTTTCACTTTTTCGTAATATACTTAACATTGTTATTGATGATTTGTAACAGTTATTGACAATGGAAATAGGAAAAATTGCTGTTAATTCCACACGAGCTTTCAATTTTCAATTTTTCGTAATTTAACATTGTTAATGATGATTTTAAACAATTATTGACTATGGGAAAAGGAAAAATGAGTGTTAATTCCACACGAGATTTTTCATCAAGTATTTAATTTGTAGTTGTATAGAAATTTTGGAATAAAATGTGTCCCAGCCGGTAATTGAACCTGCAATTTCAGTGGATAAGTTTCGCAAATAATTAGGTCAATTAGTCAGTTAGTTAGGTTTCGTTGTTAGTTAGGTTAACTTGGCCACTGCGACATCTTGCATTTCAAGTTCAAATAACCAGTTCGTTATATATGCGTACACGAGAAGCCATTTTATATCCACGACCATATGATGACACCGATAATCACGTCCGTCTATCTGTAGGTCTGTTAAAAATACGATGTCGCATCGCTTGGTATAGAAGGCTAAATTTTAACACAAAAATATCGCATAGATTAAATTCGAAATTGGGCAAAATTGGCAAGCTGGAAAAAACTTGCACATATAAGGTGTGAATCTATCTGTGGAAAAATATTCAACAATTTTACCACTTAAATAACACTGGTCTACAAATTTGGAAAAAATTGACTGCAGAAACAAAGCATGTTTTTTAGCTAATCTGGGTGAGCTGAATTCGAATCCGGTATAAAAATTGGGCTATAACGTCTTCTTCATATTTTATCGCATGCTGGCAATACTGCAAAACAGCCAATCAACAGTAATTACAATTTCACAATTATTAATTTAACAGAAGCCCTCATTCATTCTAAATCTTCATAATAGCAGCGTTTAAACATGTCCGGGAGGGATCGTGTGTTACTGATTCAAGCTATTTTTGCTTTGTATGCGGTGAATATTTGGTTGAAAAAAAGGATATGCAATAATGTCCCATCGGTTTCTAAACCAGTTCAATGTCCACCAAATGATCCATTACCAGTCATTCCCAGTGCAATGAGGAGTGAGTCCGTAAATCTTTCACCAACAATGGTAGTTTGTATCAGGCTGATGATGAACGCCATTTAGTGACTCGAGCTGAGCTGAATGATCTAATTCGGGATTTACATTTAACAAAGCAAGACGCAGAATTATTAGCTTCACGCATGCAGCAGTGGGAACATCTTGCAGTTGGGACAAAAGTAACAATCTA
>JAHXMU010000431.1:12155-25919 GCA_019455685.1 Philornis downsi
TAGTACGCAGCTATGTTTTTGACTAGAATTTAATCGCAGTGATGCCGTTTCATCACAAAAGTACTCATGCTATTTACATCCAAAAGAACGGATGTAATATAGGCGGTTAACAAATCAAAAAACGCTACGCTTACCAAAAACGTGATATAATTTAGCCGGTATGGCGGCAGAATCAATCACCCGTCATGGCACAGAAGTGAAAAGAAAAAAAAACCAAATTTTCTGAGACATCAGATGAATGAGATATGCCAGATATTCTTACACTCCGTGAACTGACACGCATTCTATCACTTCACGGGACCTAAATTTTAACAATGATTCCGAACGTCAGTATGAGAAGCATTTACTAGACTTGTTGACTAATCGACTACCCGTAGTGTCCGTCAGACACTTCGAAGTGACCGCCATGCAAATAATGTACTGGGGTTCAAACCCACGATCATAAGTATGGTAGTCGTGCATTCTAACTATCATGCTATGTCCGGCCAAAAGCGATCACCCAAATTGTTAAGATTATAGGGTTTTTTATAAAGGAAAAGTCGACTCTGTGAACGTTTGTTTTTTTTTTTTTTGGATCTTTAAATTTGTTTCATGTTAATTAAAGAAAATATTGTCATCTAAGCGACCGTCGCAAAAGTTGAAGCATATTGGGCGTATTTTACGTAGTTTCCCCAATATTTCAGTCCCCAATATTTCACCGAAAAATTTGTCATTTCTTCTTCTTCGAAAAAACACGAAGTTTAAAATATCTCCCAAAAAGAATCCTCATCGGGCATTTAAATGATTATTTTGCGCTACCCAGTATTTATTGAAACCAGCTGTAATGATAATTTAATGTTAAAACAAAATCTTCCCATATGATTCAAAGTGACTACCGAAGTATAAGTATTGAATTTAAATATATTGAAACATCTCTCTATGACAACTATCGCCACAAAATGCCTTACAGCTTTAATTTTTCTAACTTTAAAATAATATCAGTAAATACGAGGATAAAACTACCGAAAAAAAAATAACGAAATAAAAACTATTTTCCACACAGCATCTTTTGCGCATGAGGAAAATATTTGCTGTTTTCTTTTTTCCCCTCTGTGCCAACGGGGGGGGGGGTTTGAGCTTTTATTTTTGTGTGTTGTCGTATCCAATGGAGCTCCTCCTATTTTTCACGCACGAATCACACAACGTAGTTGAGAGAAGCAAAGAGAGACGGCAACGACGAAAAACAATAACAACGACAGTAGTGATGAACATATACAGAGATAAAAGCATGCAAAGAAACGACAGCAAAAGAAAAAGGAAAGGCATAAGAAACGAATGCAGAATGCAATGCAGTTCAACGATTCACATGGGAGTTTGTGAGGTCTGCTTTTAGGAGTTGAAAGTCCTCCTATTTTTATCGAGGAGATTATTCGAAAGGAACTGTTAATGTAATAGGACGATTTTTATGTACTTCTATGCACATAGAAATGTATGTACTTACATGCACATATACATATGCAAGTACCTACATATATGTGCGATATATACTTATGTACTTTTTTGTATATGTATGCGTACATGTACAATTTTTATTTGTGTACTGTCACGTTGGCTGTCTTTTTTATGGCCCCGGTACTACATAAAAATGTTATTGCATCTTTCTCTGCAATTTGTCTTGTAGGAAATTACGTTTTTTGTTTGTGTGCTGGTGTTGCTCATCAGATGCAGCAACTTTCCTACTCTGCCATTCGCTTTTTATGTCTTTTTCTTTGCTTTTTTTGTCATAGTTTGTCGTTGATGATGAAAATGGCATTTTCTCTGTGGGCTTGTGGATTTGCTTTGTATGTGCGCGTGTATGTGTGTGTGTGTGTTAGTGAGTGGGGTTTGGAACACGTCTCTGAATTTAAATTGAATTTTATGTTTAGCTTTATTAAAATGCATTTCATCTGAAATTAGTTTTGCCAAGGTTTGTTGTCTTTGTTGGTCTTCGTTCGTTCTTATTTTTAATAACAAAAAGTGCTAAAGCGAAACGTAAAACTAAAGACGAAAAAACATTCAAGCAATGAATAGAAAATCAAGTATTTTTTCCCCCCCCACAATCTCAGTAATTAAAGTTTAAAATTTCATTAGCAGCTTATTCATTCCTATGTAGATACAAAAAAAAAAAACAGAAATCTAAAACCAAGCAAACAAATGTTTTCTAAAAAACTCGATAAATTACCCAAACCATCGTTAGACTGGTATAGAAATGATGCAGTTTATGCCACAAATCCTTTGTTAACTTTTCGCATTTCGAAACTGCATCAATTGCAACATGCTGAACTATTAAAATTGAAAGCCTCACAAGTGAAATTGAAATTATGCCGTTCACCTTTGCCATCGGAACAGGAAATGCAACTTTTACCTCAATCATATTATATAGAGAATTTAAAAAGTTCTTTGCATTCGTCAGAGAAGAAAATTGTATCCTGTTTGCCCGAGAGAAGATGCAAACAATCGCACCGTAATTCGGAAGAGTTTAAGAAGCAGACCAAGAAAAGTTTTCAGTACATACGAGCGACGAAATCATTGTCCCGCAAAAAATATCCTGAAAAGCATCTAAATCATATTGGCGAATACGTTAGACCTCCGTGGTTTCAGGTGAATAATAAATCATTTTGAGGTAAAGAAAAGCATGAGTCAAAATTAATAAATTCCACACAATGTTGAAACGTGCAATTTTTCATAAACCTTGTTAGAGATGGTAATCGATGTACCAGTTAATGGAAGAATTTTAACAAATAAATGCATTTTAGTTTGGGATTTGATTTCATCTGACGGTATGGAGTACATATTAGTTTATATCCAATTTGTTCTATACGAAGAAATGTTCAAGTTAAGTTTTGTGTGAGAAAATCGTGGCCACTAGTGAGTAAGTTGTAGTCGTTGCCGAATTTTCAATACTGGCGAACATTTTAAAAATTTCTGCATTATGCCTGTTGTTTCTAAGTCTGTTCTATTGTTTTTCTGTATTGTTCTATGATATTCAATCGGTGGCAAAATTGAAAAATTAAGCAAAAATTGGAAAAAGAAGTATAGCAATAGTATCGACGTCCATCTACTTTCTAACTTCCAACATATCTAAAGGGTGTCCCAACAAGAACGCAAGATTTAAATGACTGATGCAGCAATTGAATTCTTTCTCTGGCTGTATGACATGTGGCGCCGTCTTGTTGAAACCACATGCCCTTCACATTCATTACTTCAATTCTAGGCACAAAAAAACTGGTTATCATTTCACGATACCGAATACCATTGACTGTTTGAGCTTGACATGCCTCACTTTCATAAAAAAAAGGTCCAATGATTCCTCCAGCCCAAAATCCACACCACACAGTGATACGTTGAGGATGCATTTGCTTCTCGTGAATCACTCGAGGATTTTTCTCACCCAAAATGCGGCAATTCTGCCTATTGACGAAGCCATCAAGATGGAAATGGGCCTCGTTACTGAAGATGATTTTATCGGCAAAATCTGCATTTTCATGTTGTCTCTCCAATATCCAATTAACGAACTCCCTTCACTGTCCATGGTCAGCTGGCTTCAGTTTCTGAGTCAATTGAACTTTGTATGCATGAAGATGCAAATCTTTCGTCAAAATTTGCTGCATAGTGGATTTGGAGACACCAATTTTCTAAGCTCGGTGTCGAACTGAGGTGGATGGAGTTTGAGCGACATCATCACGTGCAGCTGCGACATTTTCGGTCGATCGACCTGGTCGAAGACGCGTTGTTGTCTTTACATCACTAACAGACCCAGTTTTGGCAAATTTATCCATTAATCTCTTTAAAGTTGGCTCTTTTGGAGCATTATTGTGACCAAAATTGATCGCAATTTGCGAACTGTAGCCAATTTTGTAAAAGAATTTCACAATGAGAATGCGTTGTTCATTCGTGTAGCGCTCCATTTTTACTAACCTCGTCTTCAGCTTTGTCCCTTTAATATTTTCAGGTTAAAACCGGGTCTTCTTCTCTCATTTTCCTTACAGTAAATTCTGTGTAGTCATGGCCAAATTTCTATCATTGTCTTTACAGTAGTGATGTCCCGAATCATTATCATTTCTTTGTATTCTTGGCTTAAAATTTGGACCTCACCTTTATTCCTAACAATTCTCTGAAGAGGCTCTTTATAGAGTTTCCTCAGAGAACACGGTACAATTGCCTGGAGCACTGTCATATATGTGGCTTAATATTATTTATAATACCAATGCTTCTGTGATCAAAATTTTTAATAATAAGTAAGTTTCCAAGTTAGGGAGCTCATTTGTGTTAAAGACAATATTTGAAATGCTCACGATGTAAATATTTTGATAACGAATATTCTAATTTCTAAGTAATTCAGTTCTTCATTGTTCTGTCCAAATCAAACGCATTTTATTACAAATTTAACAATTTTTGGAAATAACATGTAAAAAGCTTTAAAAGCACAAAAAATATTCCTAAATTGCAAACTTATAGGCAATAATTTGGATGTCAAAAATGGTGCAGTTTAGGGGCAATAATAATCAGGACGTCAAAAATGGGACTTGTTTAGGAACAAGATATTTAAGGCAATTCGAAACATCGGACATTTTCCTAACCTAAGTTTTGTTTTTTTTCTACTAATTACAGAATGCGTAATAAAATCTCAAGCGTCAAGCTTCAAAATGGGTAAAAGAATAAAAATGCCTTGTAAATATCAACCAAATTTTAACCACTCCTCTAACACAACGAGGGATAAATATAAATTTGATAAATGTAAGGACAAAATTGCAAAGGATAGTTCGCATAAACACAAGGAACAAGTATCTGGTGCACGTGAAGATATTCATTTGCGACCATGTTATTTGCATATAGAATCAATTGATAGATAAAATGCATCATAATTACCTATATTTTGGATAGGATTTGAAGACCGACTGCTGGGATAACAGCAAAGTCTGTTGATTCGAATACAATGTAAGTTTAGTGTATTTATCTTCAAAAAATTACCGTAAACAAATAGACTAAATATTTATAGCAAAACTGTTAGTTTCAGTATAAATTTTTATAAATATAAATATTGCAAATGGTCCACATATTTTACAAAGAACTTTCCGTAAGAAACAATCTCCCTACAGAATCGATTGGCGAATGCCCTTGGTAAATAATATAATGCTGACTTTACTGCCATTCAGTAGATGCAATGGCCTGGATAGGAATGGACGCCACGTAACAAGTACGACATCTTTAAAGAGCACGAATTTGAGTATAACCAGAAACTGACTTCCTGTCTCGCGGTTCGGCCACTTTACGCGGCCGAACAGCCCCAATATCCAATAAGGCAAAGTGTTATTTTCTTTACCCTGATTTGTACCACGGTCGACAAAAGCCAGACAATGGACTTAAAAAAAAATATCGGGGACCAAGAAAAAATATACAACCGCTATCCTGGACATGACTTTTTTCCGAATATTTTGTTTGCCAAAAAAAAAAAAAAAAATCGTACGATTGTGATTTGTACCAGCCCTACAGTTTGAATGAAGCGATTTATGCATTATTTTGTTTGTAATTCCATTGTGTTTCTCTCATGGAGGTCTACATCCCTATTACAAGCAAACTGGAATAGTTGATTTGCATGCACTTCTTTTGAGGCGAATTTTTCACCAACAAAATCATTCGTCGAAAGGAACAGATAGTAATTACTTTGTGTCAGGTCATTAGCCAAAGTTAGCGGACCAGTATAGGTCCGAATTAAGAATTTGACCGAAGGGGACCAACTCATACCAGATGATTCCCTGTCAATCCCACGTAATACACCAAAAAACTTTCCTCATCGTCAATCCTGGCTTAGTCATCGATCGCGCTGACTCACGGCGATTTGACCATTGTCATTTTTATTTAATGATGTCGCAAGTGGTCCATTTTTCAGGACGTGCAGCGTATCCGCTTCAGAATTAGGTCGATTTTGTTGTAATTCAGCAACGGTTCCCAGGTGGTAATTCGATTCATGAGGCTTTTCCTGCGCAAACGGTGTGGCACCAAAACGTCTAGCTTGTTTTCTCATCCAGCTTTCGTCAATTCCACCACGCTGAAAGACTAATTGTCGAAAATTTCGATAGAATAATGAAAATCGTCAAGCTCTACCGCCTATAATAACGGATTCGATTGTTCAGCTCAGCAACTAAACATTGTACAAAAAAGCTTTTGCTATGTGGGGTGTAGCGGATGTTTGGACAATAAACACTATTCACATTTTCAGGCGCCTGGTTTACCACCAGACCTGGAAAATAGGTCTGGTGGTAAACGAGGACAAAACAAAATTATTGGTTTCAACAAACAAACAGTCTACTCGTTTGGGGCGCTGTGTGAATTTTGACAACTACAATATTGAAGTGGTGGAAGAATTCATCTACCTCGGTTTTGATGTAAACAAAACGAATGATGTCACAAGGGAGATAAAGAGGAGAGTATTGCTTGCTAACAGATGTCACTATGGGTTAAGCAAGCGATTCAATGACAAGTCCCCCTCTCGACAAACAAAAATCCGACTGTACCAAACGTTGGTTCTAGCTGTCTTGTTATATGGCGCTGAATCCTGGGTTATGACGCAAGCGGATGAATCAGTATTGGCAGTTTACGAGAGGAAAATACTCCAGAAAATATATGGCCCCTTCATCATTAACGGAGAGTATCAGCGTCGCATGGACAAAGAGCTGTATAAGTTATATGCCTACATCGACGTAGTCAAACGTATTAATATACAGCGATTGCATTGGCTGGGTCATGTTGTGCGGATGGACCCAAATGCTCCGGCACAGAAAGTTTTCGACTACGAACTCGATGGATGGCGTAGAAGAGGGTGACCAAAAGTCTGTTGGTAGCACCAGGCTTTTGAAATACTATCGAAATTTTGCATGACGAGTTGGAGGAGAAGCGCGGAAAATCGAAGTGTTTGGAATTATTTTCTACGGGCGGCATATAATAGATAAGTATGTCTATTCCAGTCGCCACCTAAGAAGAAGAAGAAGATATTATATACTAATGTCGGCATACAAATTTTGCAGCTTCTGTTTCCTACGCCATCGGAGTTCTCCAACAACGTGATGCGCCGTATATTTTTTTTTCTCGAAAAGATCTAACGAAAAAAGTTGTACCATTCTAATTCCCCTCAACGATCCGTAACAAAATTTAGCCTATATTAGACAATAAAGTTAGAGCAACATTTTGGGTAAAAGTGTTTACAAAACGAGAAATTTGTGGCCAAATGATACAAACGCGGAATTTTCATCTTACTATCAACAATGACGATGGAAAAGCAAAAACAAAGGTATAAACTCTGTAAATTCTGAGGACATTTATAAACTCTTAATGGAACGTGTTTTATGAATATTTACGTGGATTATTCAAAATCTTTACGGAAAAGATGTCACTATGCAATGCCCCCGATACAGACTTTCAGGGACAGGACAGGGATGGACACCTTTTAAAAACTGTGAATGTCAATTTGTAGTCTGAAGGCGACTTAAATACCATGTATTGCAGTTTAAGTGATTAAATAGCCACAACCCGTACTAAGTACGATAGAGTACCGAGTACCGGGTTATCTATTTTCCGATTTCAAAAGTAAAGTTAAATCAAACACATGTAAAGTTATGATTTTGATGAAACTTTTATTTCATTATAGTGTTTAGACCTTGCCATTATATACGAAATACAATGTCAATTAAATGATTGCTTCTGGATTGATTGCAGCAATGGATCCTTTTAAGCTAGTTTTCGACCACTTTTTCGCACATTTCGGGCAATATATCGGCCATAACTTGACGGATGTTGGTTTTCAAATAATCTAACGTTTGGGGATTATTCGCGCAAATATGGTATTTTATGTAGCTTCACAAAAAAAGTCTAATGGCGTTAAATCGTATGATCTCGGTGGCCACTCGACGTTACCAAAAGAGTGAAATTACGCTACCCAAAATCGATTGTATTTTGTGGCCCATGGCACCAACTTGTTTAAACCACATATCGTCCAGTCCATAATCCGCAATTGCAGACCAAAAAAAAAAAAATCGATCATCATACGGCCATAGTGCTCTGAATTGAAATTCAGATTATCCGCCAAAAGATATTTTTGGCAATGCGTACATTGCTATGATGAATAGGCCTGATACATCTGTAACACTTTCAGTCTTTTCAAATTTCTTTATAATCTAGCCAATTTTTTGCGCAGTAGGTAAATTATGACGACCAAAATCGCTCCGTAATGCATGAAAAGTATCCATGTTTGAATCCATGTCCATGTTTGTAGTAAATTTTAACTATTTTTATTCGTTCTTTGTTTGTTAAATGATCCATATTCGTAAATACCACTTTTGTAGTAAGTTTTAACTATTTTTGCGTGTTCTTCGGTTGTTAAACGATCCATATTCGTAAATGACAAAACTTTCACTAAATAAATAACACTTCAGAAGATAGACATTTAATAGCTGACAGTCTTGCCAGAAATCACTAAATGGATAAACTTGTATTACATTCACCATGCTGACTAAATTCGAAGGCAATGAGACTAAAGTTACATTTTAGGGGCCTAGAAAATAGACATGGAAGATCTTCTTAGTGCAACAGTAAAAAAATTGACAATAAAAATATACTGATACATTTCGTAGCGGACATGTCAGCAGTGCCCAACAATTTATGTTCCAACGAACTTCGTACCTGTCTTAAAGCGATGTTAAAGTTTACTAATCATTTAAATGGCTCAATGTTGATGCAGCACCATGTGTATTTATGACCAGTTTCTAATGCCAAGTGATATCTCAATCCTCTATCTTTTGGTAACCAGGACTTCGCGACATCACAAGCTCTTTTGGGTTACTCTCTTTAAATTCGCCCATGAGTGAAGGGTGTCCATGCTAGAACTCAGTAAACCTGTAAAGCATTTTATCGCAAAATATCCGATGTGAGCTGCTGACAATCAAAGTTTTAAGTCGTATTCGTTGCAAATCATTACGAAAACCTTTTGGCGATGTAATTTCTATGTTTGCTTGAGATTTTTTTGCTCTCCCCGTAAAATGTCAGGAAAACATTTGCCACAGCTGTGTTGGCTTACAAGCGTTCTCTTTAGCCTTCTAAAAATTTTATTTCTTTATATAAATTGCAACAAATGCTAGTGGTTACATATTCCGACTTTTTTCTACCTAAACATTTTTCAAATTAACTTCAAATATTCGCTACAAAAACTGTTTGATACATAGATAACATCTAAGAATTCGACCGTTTTGTGCCTCCAAATTGACAAAATCACAGAGAGAATTTGACCCGAATTGATAATGCTGAACAACTGAACATCTGTTCGAATGGAATGGAATAATGTTCGATTACCTCTGCGCTACGGACGGGAGAACACAAACGCAATTACGGACAACTCAAGCAACTTAACAAATGTCACAGATATTTGTCGTGGATCTTGTTAAATGTCTTGAAACAAGCGGATGCTCTGTGTTACGCACATGTAAACATATGAATGTTGGATAATGCATACACACATAGTTATGCAGGGTTTTGACAGTGGGAGATATTGGTATATAAATCAGAAAATAAATCCCCTACTTGATAATGAGTTACTTGTTTTCTTAAAATTTGTTACAAACTGCTGAATTGCGACTAAGCAATTGTCTGCTCATACAAATTCATAATTCAAACTTGACTTTTACAAAAAAATGTTCTTTGGCTACCTCGTGTTAAAACTGGGATAGCTACAGAGTGACATTTAACAATAGGTAAATAGTTTATGAAAACTATCGCTTATCTCTCAAAACGATAGTCGTTTTAACAATCCCACGTTTTCAAATGCCCACAAAGAAATTTTCGGTATACAAAATTAAGGTCTAATTTTTGTCATGACATTTTTATGCCTTCCACCACAGCATAAGGTTATACTAAACTTTTTGTTTTGCTTGCATTAGCCAGAAATAGACATTTACTAGTCATATTCCGGCATCTTCACGAAGGTTCAGTTTGGTTTCGAGTTAGGGGTTTTTTAAACTAATTTAAAGTACCATTAAAAATTTGTTTCCAATTCATTCGAAAACAACATTCGAAGCAACAAATCACTTAATTCATTCATTAGTCTTTTACCTGAAACGAAATTAGAAACCTACATTGATTTTGTTTCTCTATCGAATCATAGAAAAACAGACGTTTTGTTTCTAGACCTCTAACGAAAGTATAGTTTTATGCTGTTTCGAGTTTTAACCTGAATCAGAATTGAAACCAAATGTAGTTTCGTTTCTTGGCAGAGAAAAAAGCCCCAGCGCCAAACTGCTTCAAATAATTTACTTTCTGAAATTTTCACAGCTCCTCAAAAATCTTGTCTGTTTTTATTAAATGAAAAATTTCAAATGAAAACCAAACAAAAGGTTTTATAAATTGAATCAGAATCAAAATTGTTTCTAATTTCGTTTCGGGTATGAGAATCAAAATCAAAATTGTCTGTAGTCTGGTTTTCGATGTATGAAATAGAAACAAAATTTCAAATTTAGTGGTTTCAAAACCGCTAATCTGCAAGACTGCCAAATGTTAAATACCTAAAGGGTGTCCCAACAAGAATGCAAGATTTAAATTTGGCGCCATTCCAAGTGTCATTGTTTGACATTTGAACAATTGTTATTGTTTGGTAATAGAAATAACGAGGTTAGTAAAAATGGAGCGCTACACGAATGAACAACGCATTCTCATTGTGAAATTGTTTTACCAAAATGGTGAAAGTTTTGCGGCTCAGTTCGCAAATTGCGATCAATTTAGGGTCACAAAAAGAGTCAACTGTAAAGAGATTAATGGATAAATTTGCCAAAACTGGGTCCAAAAGAGTCAGCTGTAAAGAGATTAATGGATAAATTTGCCAAAACTGGGTCTGTCAGTGATGTAAAGACAACAACGCGCCTTCGACCAGGTCGATCGACCGAAAATGTCGCAGCTGTACGTGATGATGTCGCTCAAACCCCATCCACCTCAATTTAACACCGAGCTCAGCAAATTGGTGTCTCCAAATTCGCTATGCAGCGAATTTTGACGAAAGATTTGCATCTTCATGCATACAAAGTTCAATTGACTCAGGAACTGAAGTCAGCTGACCATGGACAGCGAAGGGAGTTCGTTAATTGGGTATTGGAGAGACAACATTTCCCGGTCGTGTTATTTTGCGTTTTGGAGACCAGAATTGGCCGTCTAGATCGTGCGATTTAATACCATTAGACTTTTTTCTTTGAGGTTTTTTGAAGTCGATGGTTTACGCGAATAAGCCGACAACGACTCAAGTCTTAAAAGAAGAAATTGGACGTTGCATTAATGAAATACCGCAGCATTTATGCAAAACGGTCATTCAAAATTTCATTAAAATATCGCGTGTGTGCCAGCAAAGCCGCGGCGGTCATCTGCCCGATGTGTTATCCCATACATAACCTCATTATGTTTACTTTACGATATGATAAAGTTTCACAATTTTTTTTTAAATATCTGTGTTTTAATTAAAAATTTAATCTTGCGTTCTTGTTGGGACACCCTTTAACGTACGCACTTTTCTTGCATTACAGGGCGATGGTTCGAATAATGTATTTTCTGAATTTACGATGCCAGGCTCTCAGAAAATTCCACAGCTACTCAGAAAATGTGTCTGTGTTTTTTTAATTGCCAAATGCAATACAAACAAAATGTTTTATAAATTTAAACTTTTTCTGAATTTACTCGTTTTTATTTTTTTTTTTTTTAAATTGCCAATTGCAATACAAACGTTTTATAAGTGGAATCAGTATTAAAATTGTTTCTAATTTCGATTCGGGTTTGAGAATCAAAATCAAACTTCCTTGTAATTTAGTATTTTGGATGTATGAAACAGACTTAAAATTCAATATAATTTTGAAATTTTTCTCTTGTCAGAATGAAAACTGTGTTTATTTTCTTAATTTAGATTCCAGAAATTGAACCAAATCAAAATGACGGTCGTTGATTTACACAATGCATCCTTAGCTTTATATCTTTCAAAAAGTTGCACTGAATGCAGCCAAATTTGCCAGAAATCATGCGTTTTGTGGACTAAATTCTAAGGATGAATATGGAAGGCATCGTCAAATGCCCCATAAAAAAAGTCGAGCTTCTATGATTTCTACTCGAAGAATTTTAGATAGCTATATTTTTTCTCCTTTTATAGTAGTTTAATTCAGAGCATTTTTATAAGAACATGGCGGTGTATCACGGCTTTTCCGGCACGCGTCGCTCTTTTGCATCAACGCGGCTGATTTAAATTTCTACACTGGTGTTTTTCTTTAAAAAACGGCTACTGTTTTTTTTTTTTTTTAATTTATGATCTTAAATTATTTTCATTAAGGAAATATCTCCACTAGGCAACCGTTTAAACTGTTTTTCTTTTTAAATAGTTTTTTCGAAAACCGAGTTTTGGGGGAAAATAATTTTTGTACGATATGAAAAACTACCCGATTTGTTTAGGTTATGCTTATAGGAACAACACCAAGCTCTCTTTCCAATATCTTCCACTGTAAACTCTATGACTATGTCCGTCTCTCTGACTGCCTGTCTGTTCTTCGAACTACTCCAGTACTCATAGCGTTGCCATGTTGTTTGCCATTAAATAGTTTTATCGATTGTCCACTTTTTACAGCCTTTGTCTGTCCGCCGATCATGTTGATCATGTCGTTTTTCCTTGTCACTGTTTGTTGTTGTTGTTGCTGTTTCGTATAGAATTTGTTGGGTTTTATGTAAGCATTTTCGATACCAGCAACAACAACACCGGCAACCACATCAACAACAGGATCACAAAAACAAAACAGCCAGAAAAACAGAAACAGAAACGCATATCGTATGTCATGTAATTACTTTGTAACTGATTCATAATTAATTGATATGGCGCTGTTGTGGTCCGTTCATTGGGCTGGTACAATTTTGTAAAGTTTCAGTCAGTTTCTGCAGATTTGTTATACCTCAATTCTTAAATTGACCACTTAAACGTGGACAAATATCGGTGGTGTTGCTGCTAGAGTTGTTGCTGAGGCAGCAACTCCTCCTCTGCTTGATTTTGAGTTTTCATGATGAATTAATGAGATTCTTCCTCACAATTCCGTTTCGTTTGCTGTTATGAATGAATAATTTCTACATGTATTGAGATTTGTATGATTGCAGTTGATACTTGCCGGGGCTGTGGCAGCTTCAGATTGCCACTTTTCTATTTCGTATTCGAATCAAAGTGAAATATTTCATTGGAAAACGTGTGTTATGCGTATTTCATTGAGGATCGTTACGTATTTTGTACGTCTTAAGAATGTTTTCGCTTATCTATTGCATAACTTCAAATTGCTATTGACTGAGTATTGTTTTATGTGAAATACTCTAACAACAAATAAGTTGATTGAACAAATATTATAAATATTTGCAAAATTTGAAATTTTTAGATGACAGAGAGCGACAGGAAAGATATTTCATTTGCCATTAAGTTATAATCGCAAGCCTGCTATAATGTCAGCCTATTTTATAAATTATCAGAAAAACTAATAGTAATGTTGCCGTACTTACTTCAATATATAAAAGCCAATGTATTGGGAAATAATTAAACTTGAATTTTTTTAAAGTGTAAAATATTTTATTTATATGAAAGGTGACTTGTTTGATACGCTTCCATATGAAAGGCGGCTTTTCCAACACTTAATTTTGGTTTCCTTAACACTTTTTCATACGAAAAGTGCCTTCCTTAACACTTTTCCGTAGGAAATGTGCTTT
>JAHXMU010000431.1:40358-62476 GCA_019455685.1 Philornis downsi
GTCATCATCATCAGTCATCGTACTCGTCCCGTTCATCGCCCTCGTAAATCCTTAAATATAATTTTTCTATTTCGAAATTGAGTCTTCTTAGTTTGACGTAAGGCTAAAAAGAGAGGACTGAAATCTGCATACAAATAAAGCAACATTGTTCGTTGTGAAACCCTTTCATGCCATTTGCCACTCGCACGAACTCCTTGTCGGGGTTTTGCCAAATGAGAAAGGGATGACAATTTCCAAGTTGTTAGCACCGAGTATTTTATCCAACCACAAAGATATAACAAAGTGCTCCTGTGCGTAGTTGGCGGTAGAGTTCATGAGAGCAACGTATAACCCTAAAGCAAAGGACATCATTTATCATCAAAATATTTTGTGGCTTGTTAAAAGGATTTTCAAATAACTCTTGTTGTGGTTGTTGTTTGCATTCGCTTTTTTTATCTCTTCGTTACGCTTTTTGAAGGTATTTTTCCCAAAACTTTATTTGCATGTGGTTTTAATAATGAACTTTATTGTTCTGCCTCTGATGAGAACGATTCAGATCTTCACACCTCGTAGCACAAGAAAATTACCGATGTTTTTTCAAAAGGATTTTACATTTTTTTTTTATTTGTTGGTATATTGAGATTTGATATAAGGCCTCTGCTTACAATCATTGTGTTGATGTCGATTCAATGCTAGCTAATTTTAGTGAGGACATGATGAAAGTGTAAAGGCAAATGAATGTACTGTCCCCACTTTGTTCACTTGACAAAAGGAGAATATCCACAAATGACATCCTTTATATGGTAAACTTTGTATGCAGTAGTCTTAATGTATAACTTAAATCGGGGAGTAGTACAATGCAATCAATTAGCATATAGTATGACGACTACATTGGTTGGTGGTTACAATCTCATGGAATATTAACTGCACATAGGAAAGAAGTCTAAGCGCTTTGGTCTTCTGCAATCCTCTAATTTGTCACACCATCCTCTAATTTTATAGGGTCTCAAGCACATGGCTCTGTCGACCTCTTATATGCTCCAAACGTTGATTTCACTGCCGAAAACTCTTATGCATTTTGATCCATTCAAACAATGTATGCCAGTCAAAACAATCGCTCCGTTTTGGTGCGTTTGATACGATACCGATATACAGCTTATAATTCATAAGATACCGATACTGTTCATAAACGGTTATGCCTGCATATATTTAGCGGAGAATTTTTCTCTCGAAAACTTCTAGGTTTCTGCGCCATATAGCAAAACGGGTGGAACTAGTGTCTGGTAGAGCTGGATTTTTGTGAGTCAAAAAAGCTTTATCATTAAATCACTTGCTTACCCCATAACAAGTCCAGTTTATAGATAATACCCCTCTTCCACCTTTACCCCTTTATATTCACGGCGGGGCCTAAATAAAGTCATCCATTATTCCACAGTTATAGTTTTCGACTTTCGGGCAATATTTCAAACGACATAACATAACTTTTTGATTTCATCGTTTACCATGAAATCTTTTTCAATGCTTGAGAAAGCTACAGAGTCCACGGGGTTTTAGCATGAGTTTCGCTGTGAAGGCCTTACCCACGGTGTGCGACACACTGGGCATATTACAATGCGATTGCCAACACCCCCTGGAATAGCCAAGTAAACTTGGACTATCTAGGAAAAGGAGTTTACAATTTTGTTACTACCGCAATTGCCAATCGTGTCTTCGCAGCCAGGATATACCAAACTGATTATATTAATGTGCAACATAATCCCCATTGGCAACATAATCCTCCATATTCAACCACAAAGTCTCTACCAGTGATTTTGGTATCAACCACAACCCACTTGATGCTCCCCTAGGGGTCCTACACCAAATGATCAATAATGAAATTGGTCCGGGGGCCTCCTGATCCCCACGTTACCGGCCAATCTCACCGGTTGGAGTTGCGTAGCAAAACAAAAGTAAAGCTACTTCCAAATTGTAGTTTATACACCATACTCCACGGGATTGGTCGCCCTGTGACAAAAGAGCACAGACTGGACATTTTTACATACCTGCAGGTGCGGAGACCACAGTTGGATGAAACGGTCAATACTACATTGCAAGGATGCAGTATCCTCACCGGTGTGAGGCGGGGAAAACTCCAAACCTCTTCCGTTCGGCGACGACGAACGGCAACCGTGAAATATAGAGAGATTTGTAAGGATTTAAGTTTTTCAGGTTGGCAGCACTGGTTGGTAATGGCGTCCAAATGTCATTTATCTAAGTGAAAAATGTACAGTATACTCTACCATTTCCACATGGAAAGACTAACAAACGAGCAACGATTGCAAATCGTTGAAATTTATTATCAAAATTCGTGCTCTGTGACAAATGAGCATCGTTTAATACGACCATTTTATGGTCGTCATAATCGACCTGCTGAATCAACAATTCGTGCTGTTATCTCCAAATTTCGCACCAAATTTACTTTGTTGGACATAAAACCATCGACTTACATGCGTAGAGTGCGTACCGAAGAAAATGTTGCAGCCGTAGCGACCAGTGTTAATGGCGACCGTGAAATGTCAATTCGTCAACCACAGGGATAATTTTACACGTCGATTTGGGGTTGAAAGCCTATAAAATTCAACTCACGCAAGAATTAAAGCCGAATGGCCTACTACAACGTTTAATTTTTGGTGAATGGGCCTTACAAAAGCTCAATGAAAATCCGCTGTTTTATCGAAAAATTGTGTTCAGCGATGCTGAACGGATACGTAAACCAGTAAAACTGTAGCATCTGGAGTGATGAACAACCACATGCCATGCATGAATTACCGATGCATCCCGAAAAAACGACAGTCCGGTGTGGTTTATGGGCTGGTGGCATCATCGGTCCATTTTTCTTCAAAGACGACCGTGGAAGAAACGTTACCGTCAACAGCGAGCGATATCAAGCCATGATACGCGATCTTTTTTTTTTGCCCCAATTGGCTGAGTTGAACTTGGTTGACATATGGTTTCATCAGGACGGTGCAACATTCCACACTGCTCGTGAAACAATGGATATGTTGAGAGATGAATTTGATGAGCAGCTTATCTCTCGAATTGGTCCTGTGAGTTGGCCCCCAAGATCCTGCGATTTAACACCTTTTGATTATTTATTGTGGGGTTATGTCAAGTCATTAGTTTATGTGGACAAGCCGAACACTACTGAAGCCTTACAGGATAGCATAACACGCGTTATTCGTGGAATACAGGCCGAAATGGTCGAAAAAGTGACAAAAAATTAGACCTTCCGAATGGACATTTTGAGACGGAGCCGCAGACAACATTTACATGAAATTATCTCTAAAAATTCAATGGCAAAGACCAATTTATCGATTCCAATAAAAAATTTGTATATTTGATGCAAATTTGAGTGTTTTGTTCGATTTAAAAAAACTTGAAAACTACGATTAAAAAATCACCCTTTATAAACATAGGAAAACCCCATGCCTAATGCTGAAGAATGGTACAGTAACAACTCATCGTTTTCAAACTACGAAGTTTTTCTTGGCCGTCATCTCCCAAATGACCTGTAGATTACGTTAAAACTGGTACAAGTTGCGTTTACCGAAGCTTCCCCTATCATTTCACTTTGAAGCAGATTAAGGAAATTAGATCCCTTTGATTGTTAAATAGGGAGACACATTCTTACCGTCTACGAATTCACTTTCAAATTCATGCATCTCCCGGGTGGTGACGTTAATCTCATATGCATTGGAAACATTTGCCAATCAAATACACAATAAAAATGCGCATAATTCCGTAACCATTTTCTTCAATAAAGTTAAATTTGATATTTGAGGTATCGTTTACGTTACACCTTTTCGGTTTAATTTTGCTTTGTTACTGCTGAAATATATATGATGGCTGGCATTAAGCTCAACCATCTGGTTTTTATATTAGTTCAATCCAATTTTTCAATATTAACGGGATTTTTAATAGGTCGTGTAACACTTTAGGCCTCCCAGTTGTCCAATTTGCCATTTATCATTTACCAGTACCATTTACCATTTCTCGTTGACTTCGCACTTTAGTCATCGGACAGTTGTCCGACGACTTTATCAGGGAATACTTGTATGAAAATCTATCTAAAAGTTTCTAGTTATTCTTAAGTGAACAACTTTCTCGTAGTAGTATTTTTATGAGAAAGAATGGAATTGGAATTAATTGGATTGATGTGAACTTTTGCATTGATAGACCATTAGAATTACGTACGAAGAAAGTAGTTAGTGGCATACGGAGAAGGGGCAAAAGCGCCGCAGTTGAAAAAATTGACTAATTTTTAATAATTTTTGTTAATGTATTTAATTTGTATTTTTTGATGGTGTCAGTTGTTTTGCTAATAAAATTGAAAAGTGTATTAATTGTCAAACATTATCTAATCAGTATGATTACTGAGTTATATAACTAATCCGCAGTAGCATCGTTGCCTTTGTAAGAATAGGAGTTTTTTTTTTTTTTTTTTTTTTGAAGATACTTAAATATGCTTTTCAAATAATTTTTATTTTTTTATGTGTACATAAATTGCCGCCATCACATGTGCTGGCCATCTTGAGAATACATAGAATACATATTTTTAACATTTGCAATAAATTTCCGATTTAAAGTTCTTACGTTTGGCACGTCCTCTGAGCGTAACTAAATTCTTTTGTACAGGGTGTCCGTCGGGAGATTTTGTTTGTTTATAATTTTTCAATAAATGACAGAGAATGGATCTTAAATTGATAAATGTTTTATTTACTGTCGGCAATTATGTATGGAATACAATATCAGATAAATGTCCGCCTCTGTTAGCCTCTCAAATGTGAGCCCTTTTGAGCAAATTTTTCATTACACTCTCACACATTTCAAGCGGTATTTCATTAATTTCATCATGAATATTTTGTCTGAGTTGCTCAAATGTTTGTGGTTTGTTTACATAAACCTCGATATCCCCACACAAAGAAGTCCGGCGCAGTCAAATCAGACGATCGTGGAGGCCAATCAACATAACTATTTCTTAAAATAACTTTTGTGTGCAAAGAGGCTTCGCAGTAATTCCATTGTAATCCTGGCTGTTTGCATAGAGGCACCGTCTTGTTGATAACACATGTTAATCAAGCCCAAAGCATGCAGTTGTGGCGTTAAAAAGTTGTCAATCATATCACGATATCGCTCCCCATTGACAGTTATCGTTACGCCGTTTTCAGTTTTAAAGAAGTTAGATCCAATGATTCCTCCTGACGAAATTGCATATCAGACTGCCAATTTTAATCGATGCAAAGGTGACTGATGAATAATTTGAGGGGTTTCCATTGCCCAGAACCGACTATTCTGTTTATTCACATATCCATTCAAATGAAAACGTGCCTCGTCCACTCATTATGATTTTTTTCATGAAAATCGGGGTTGTTATGAGCGAGCTGTAGCATCCTATTGGCATATGTACGGCGGCGTAAATGGTCTTGTGGAAGAAGCTCTTGTGTCAACTGAATCTTAAATAGAAACAAATGCAAATCCTTGTGCAAAATTGTGGTTAAAGTTGTTCTTTGAAGACCAAGCTCCTGAGCACGGCATCGAATTGAGGTTGATGGATTGTTTTGAACACTTTCTTGAGCAGCAGTAATGTTTTCACCCGATCTTGCAGTACATTGTGGTCCATGCTTGGCCCTATCAGCTACAGACCCTCTTTCTTCGAATCGATCGATCGATTTACTACATGATAAATAGTGCGTCTTGTTGGCGCGTTGTTTCTCCCAAAAATTTCACGTAACTTTCTCATCGTCACAGTAATCGATGATTGATTTTGATAAAATGTTTTAACGATTAAACTACGTTGGTTTACCGAATATTTTTCCATAATGAATTTGCCACGTCTCTACTTTACGGCAGCCAAAAATGAACTGTCAAGACTAATGTTGACCAAAATGGCGGTAAAACAAAGTAGTATACCTTCCCGACGGTCACCTTGTAGTATATCCTGTTAACAAAGTTTTGGACAATGGTTATTTCCGATAATTGTTTCTTTCTTAAGAATTTTGTAAACAAATTCCATTTTCGAAACGTCATGGGTTGAGCGGACTTTAATTTTTCCGTTAAATTTTTTTCATTTTTCATTTTTCTAAAATAACCAAAAATTCAATTGTCTGATTGAGAACGCTCATGTGAAGGGTTGCATTCCATTTATCCTACTCCTGCTTATACACTACGAGCGTTGAAGAAAATATGTTTTTTTTTATAAATAAAGTCTGCGCTCTAATGCTACAGATAAGTATTTTAAACTATATGGAATATTACAGTTATTACGTAACCACTTGAATTCTCATTAAACAGGACAATGGGCAAGGCACTACTACATTCATAAATGATTTCCAGGCCTATACTTTATTAAGAGAACATTCTCTGTAGGCGTGTGTGTGTGTGTTTATCTGTTAGTTCTTCCGACAAAGCTAAAGTTTTGTATAAAAAGTTATGCCAGCCACATTTGCATATGGAAAAACTTTTGTGAATGACACTTTTTCCGACTTTTCCTTACACACATGAATTGACAATGTGTTGAACTGATTTGTATGTAAAAGTATGTCTGTCACTGCAACAGTACAACTTGTCTCATCCAGCTCATACGCATCTTATACGTATATAGGATGAATACGTGTTTGACATTTCGCTTCAGGTTGCATATATTCTGATTAAAATAATATTATCTATCTGTCTATGCAGTAAAAATCTCCTACCTGCATGTAGTTGAACGAGAGTAGGACACTTTTTTTTTGTATACGCCATTATTTTACAGCACTGAACTCTTATGCGGAATATGTTTCTTCTTTCATCATGAAGTCCACACAGTGCGCACAGTGATTTGCTTACTGGTTTGGTACTAGTATATATCTAAAATCGGCTATATTTTCATAAACAAAACTAAAAAAATCATACTGTATTTATGATGTACAGGTGCGATATTTTTGCATCGTATGAAGTAGTACGACTTGGGGAAACTACGATAATTTTCAACATCACAGCTTGGGACGTTTCACATGTTTTGTATGTATCGAAGAGCTGTTTACGGGCAGGTCAAAACTTTTTTTTTGAAATTTCAATACTTTAGTTTTTCTTGGAGGGCATACTTTTGGCCGCTTGGCAAAGTAAAGTGAAAACACAAAAAGTCTACAAAAATCAAGTTGGGAAACACAATTTTTAATCGATTTTAACAATCGTTTTTAAACGAAATGAAACAAAATCTATACATTTCTATTTTGACATTCATTATCATAGCATGGGACTATCAAGTGTATTCAAAAAATAAGTTGAATTTTAATTTTTCTTAAAAAATATTAATTTATTCATCAATTTCTATTTTATCTCCTTCAAAGTATTCCCCATCAGATATAATACACTTGCGCAAGCGTTTTTTTCCAAACCTAGAAGCAGTTCTGATAAGCACTTTTTGGTATGTCCTTGAGCTTTTTCAGCGATTCGGTTTTTATCTCCTCAATCATCGCAAAACGCCGCCCTTTCATGGGTCTCTTCAATCTTGGGAGCAGGAAAAAGTCTTGCCCCCTGGGACTTTTTCCTGCTCTCAATACGATAGCTTAGGCATAATAACTGTGATGTTTTTGGCCAAATAATCTCTCACAAGCAAAGATGATTGAGCAGGTACATTATTATGATGCAAAAGCTGTGCACTTTTTTCCACAATTCCGGGCGTTTTTTTTTCGTATTGCTTCACGCAAACGGCGCATAACTTCAAGGGAATACTCCTTATTTACCGAACGACCTTGTGGTAAGAACTCCTGATGCACTACGCCATGGTACTCGAAGAAAACAGTGAGCGAAACTTTGACATTTGATCGAAATTGGCGTGCTTTTTTTGGTCTTGGCGCTCTTGGACTCCTCTATTGGGAGTCTTCTATTTGGTTTCGGTGTCATAACCATATACCCATGATTCGTCACCAGTTATGACCCTTTTAAGCTAATCTGGATCATCGTTGACGTCATTCAACAATTCCTGATTAGTATTTCCTGCAATTTTGCCACAATTTTCGTTGCCACACGCTTCATGCCCAAAATTTCCGAATAGATTGCATGGTATGAGCCAACCGATATGCCGACATCCTCAGCAACTTCTCTAACTATGATTCGGTATTGTGATTCTCCATAACAATTTTCTTCACTTTCTCAACATTTTCATCGGTTGTGCTGGAGCACTTAATTCCTTTTTTACACAAAATTTGATGCGACCTCTATGATTTATTTTTTTTGATAGCAGAAAATCGCCGAACATGCAAAACACTTATTTTATTGATGCCTCTCACAAACAAACTAAACATGCTGTATGGATAAAACCGTCAAAAAAAATATGAAGCGAAATTCGAATGTACGTAGTCCGCGAAATTTTAAAATTCACTTTATTGTTTTAACACACCTCGTATTAATTTTATTACTTCGTTTGCAACAAGTAGAAAAACTCTTCTGAGACCCCATAATGTGTATACCTTACATAAATATTTCAAATCGCCGTAAAAATCTACGTCGACTTAAGTGCATCCATCCTTCCGACAGCATGTCTATTGAAAGAACGTGAGGAGCCGCACCTGAGTGTCTTTGTTTGGAACAATCGGAAAGACTTATTTGTGTGTACGAGTATATTCCTCATAGGGTGTATATATTCCTACTGATGATAAAAATCGATGTCGATTTAAACACGTCCATCCTTCCGTGTTTATTGAATAACAGGCTCAGTTTTTTTTTTCTATATAAAAGCAAATTTTTCACATTCCGCTCGTGATAAGCAGCTTTTTATTCCTAAAATAACCACACTCATGGGTCGTGCTTTTGTAGTAAGAGTAGCACGAATTTACAATTTACTACCAAGCCGTTTGAAATGTTTTAAATTATGTCCTGATTCCTACAAAAGGCACATTCAGCAACACTTTCAGACTTTACTGTAAAATTTTGTTTTTAATTTAACTGTGAGCAACCTATATCACATACCGATTATCTTATATTTCCACGTTATTATTATTTCCACGTTATTACGATTAACTTCTAACTTTTGAATTAGTATTTTTTTTAATACTTTTTTTTGTCTTCAATGATCATAATTTCTTTAAAATCATTATATTATATTTTTATAAATTTTATATTTAATTTTTATTATGTATTTTTGTTTTAAACTTATAATATTGAGCAGATTAAATATAATAGATGAATTGTTGCATATTGTAATTTACTTATAATTTAATAATTTACTGGCCGGAAGGCTTTAAATTACAAGCCAGAAATAAATAAAAAAATATCGTAATCATATTCTGTGTGGGTTGTAAATTGGGCAAAATCGACCTGGTTGGAAAACTTGCTCATACAAGGACTGAAACCACCTGTAGAAAATTGGTAATTTTGTCGATTTTTTTTTCGAGAATTTTAGTCTTTATTCGCTAATTAAAAACGAAGAACTCTGGTAGTGTTCAGTATATGAGTTGTCATTACTCATGTACATTCCTAAGAGGCTGCCCTAATCGTGGCCCCAATCGTAATAATTATTGAAAATTACTAAAAGAAACGAACTATTACTGATAAAAATGACAAAATTGATATGTATTATGTATTATAAAAGGATATTTCTGGCACCCAAACTTATATAGTAATGAATCGATATGTCGCAGGGCAAATTGGTCCAGTAGTAAAAAATTTTGTCATACTAGGAATAAATACGCCTTTTGAAAATTCGCTTCTCTGAACATTTTTCTATTATTTTAACCATTTATTTGTTGTATTATTAAGAACAAGTATAGAGTGATAGTTGATTAATACCAGAAGAAAGCTTACCATTTTGTGTGCAATTGTGACAAAGTGCACTGGTTTTGGACGTAGTCATTGAAAAATACTAAAAAAATAAATATGATATTTCACTTTAGAACGGAGATAAATCGACAGTCGACAGTATGGACTTCAAATGTAATAGATGGAAGAACCTACCCCAAATTAATGAACCTTATAAGAACCAATCCAATGGTACTGATCTGTGGGGTTAGCTGTTAAAAGTGAAACAATATGAGGACACATTCTGTGTGGTAAAAGGACGTTTGCGCCAAGCCCAATTAAGTTGGATCAAACTTGTTAAACGTCAATGGCCGCAATCCATGTTAATGAGTACAATATTTTCTGCCTGATGGACCTTTGACGATTGTTTACAGCCCAAAATTGAGTAGATTCTTGTTTTTTTTATGAGGCTTTTAGAGTTTGATTCGATGATTTGATTTTTAGATAGATTAACTCGAAAATAATTTGTCTACAACTGAAGATTCAATCTCTAAGATGTTTTGTGAATAACAGAATGATAAGACCACAGAACAATTTTTTTTTCGATTATTTTATGAAAATTATTTTTGACAATCAATAAATGAACTTATCGGGCGGTTTGGAAAGTTCGTTCGGTTTATACAATGAATTTATATACAAATGTATATACAAGAAAACAATTATTTTAATCTACTATATAATTTCCCCTTTTTAATAATTTTTTCCCAATTCTCTGGGAGCTTTTTAATTCCTCTCTCATAAAACTCGCGTGATTTTTCTGAAAAAAGAGTTCAATTCGATTTTTCACTTATCCGTCGTTATAAAAATTCAAATCCTTCAAGTGGTTGCTCAGACTGTGGAATAGGTTATAGTCAGACGAAACGAGGTTTGGTGATTACGGTGAGAGAGGTAAAATTTGCCACCCAAGCTTTGACAGTTTCTGACGGGTTATCAAGGCAGTGTGAGGCCTCAGTGAGAGAATGAGGTACATCGAGGTTGCTCACAAATCCGAGCTCTTTTATGACCCCGTGAACGGTTGAGACTGATTTTTTTGATTATTCAGCTAACTGTTGCACGGGGACTAACAATAATTAAATCTCTCACCTCCTCGGACACAATTTCTTTTGGTCATCCTGATCTGGGAGCCTTCGTTATGGAGAAGTCACCCGTAGAAAATCTTTTAAACCATTTATGACAAGTTGTGTCATTTGGTCCGCTTTCTTCATAAACAGACTTTATTTTTCGGCTGGCCTCAGCAGCCGTTTTTCCTTTTCGGAAATAATACAGCATAAAATGCCTAAAATGCTCTTTTTCACTCATTTTTTTCCGCCTTTTAAAACTTTTTTTTTAAACGCTGTAACCACTCACGACTAGTACGAGTACACAAATAAACAATAGTAAACAGTTTAGAGAAGGGGTGGAAGGAAGTTTTGATAGTATTTGAAGGAACTCTACGTCATGAGAAGTGACGTATGGTGAACTAACGAATTAACCAAACGAACTTTCCGAACAACCCAATACAAGGAATAGTTAACATCCTAATGATTTCAATGTTAATATTTTGTATTGAGAATGTGGTCATAGAAAAATAGCGTCCACAGATTTATATTACTCGTATTTGCTAACAGTGGAATAAAAACGTTTGGTACAGTTTAAATGCAATAAAATATTTATTGTTCTGACATTTGACATTGATGGTCGCCACTATATTGAAGAATCGAATCGGCACTTTGTTGAGTGGGAAAGTCTCGGTGACAGAATTGCAATATAACTCAAAACCCAACAGTTTGCTGGTGAGATTATGGCCTCCGGATTTTGTTATATTCAGCGATTACCAGGAAGGAAGGAACTGCTTTAAATGGCGAAAACAAATGTACACCTTTGGATTGTCTGAATGGAAAAAACAAGAAAAAACCTCAACCAGACGAATGTGTCACAAGTCGATAACAGAGTCGTTAAAATTTTATGAATTCAAATTCTCATCCATCGTATTCTCCGCATCTTCAATCCTTCTGTTGAAAAAGCATCAAGATATCAGGGAAGCGCTAAATGGACTACATAACTCTTGAGAGGTATAATGCTGGTGAATAAAAGCGAATTTCGCAATATAAAATTTGTTTCTTTTCCCCTTGGTGCTTTATTCGCCTTGGTATATGCGCCTCGATCGTCTTTGGCAGTGTCTGCACAATATTTATTTTTGGATTAGGTGAGGTTTTTAATATGCAAAACATTACTGTTTTTTGGTGAACAAATAAAATGTACTCTCCTCCATTTTTTCTCAAAATTTCAATTTTGTAGTTATTCGTTCACTGCCTTTGTTTTTTAATTTTATCAAAAATCAATCACCGCTGTTTCTTGTAGAATTATTTAAATTCACTCGATCAATTCGCACTAATCAATTGATTATTCATAACACAAAATATTATATGAGCAGATCTTTTCAAGTAAGAGTAGCCAGGCAGTTTAACACATTTCCAAACACATTAAAAATTTGTTCTTCATCCCAAAACACTTACAAGAAGAGACTTCTTGCGTCTTTCAATGATATTCCTAATCTGTAATTATCTGCTTGACCGCTTTTTTTCTTTGATATTGCCGTCAGATAGTTTGCTGTCCATCTTTCTTTTTATTCTGAACGGGGAAATGATTATCGCTGAACTTATTATTTTTTCCCTTCCGTTTTATTTTTTTTTTTGAGCCATTACTTGTATAGCATCTCAATTACTTAGTTAAGTAAATCCTAACAAAATTACTTGAAGTTATTAATTTTTACCTAATAATCTGTTATTAAATTTTGCGTTATACAGGGTGGCGCAATAGAACGTGCATATTGCATCATCTTTTTTTGCGTGGTAGAAAAGACGCGGGCGGGGGGGCGCCTACATCGTTGGGTTGGCGGGCTCATGGAGTTTTAGTCGCTATGAATCACTTCGACGGGAAGCGTCGCGCATTTTGCGTGCGCGCATTTTACGAGAACTCTCGTTCATATATTGCTACTAGGCGACTATATTGTGCTGAATATGGACTACGGCGAATTAGTGAAGCTCTGAGTGCTAATTTAATTAAAATATGGGTAAAGCGTTTTGAAGAGACCGGTTCAACATTTAAACCACAAGCAAATGGTCGCCCAAGAACATCTAGGACCGAAGACAATGTTGAGAGAGTTATGGAGTCAGTACGAGGAAATCCACAAATGTCGACTCGCAAGAGATCGTCTGTCTTACAATTATCGCGACGAAGTTTGCAATGAATTTTAACATTGGATCTTAAACTGCATCCATATAAGCTGCAATTAACACAAGAATTGAAAGAGTCTGACTTCATAGCAAGGCTCGCATTTGCTAATAAAATGCTTAATCGATTTTCCAATTTTGACAATATCCTTTTCTCTGACGAGGCTCATTTCCTTATGAATGAGTTCGTAAACCGTCAAAATTGTCGCTACTGGAACAGTGAAAATCCCAAAATCAAACACCAGAAACCTTTGCATAGTTCAAAAGTGACAGTATGGGCAGCAATCTCTGGCAGAGGAATAATTGGTCCTTTTTTCTTCGAAAATGCGCGGGGCCAAAACGACACGGTTAATACGGAACGCTATGTTGAGATGTTGGACGGATTTTGGGCTCCAGAAATTGAAAGTTCAAGAATAATGAATTTCAGAACTTGGTTCCAACAAGATGGAGCTACCTGTCACACATCAAATGACTCCATAGCGGTGGTGAAGCAGATGTTTCCTGGCAGACTGATTTCGAAAAGAGGTGATATCCCATGGCCTCCACGTAGTCCATACTTGACTTTTTTTTGTGGGGATACCTCAAACACAAAGTCTACAGTAATAATCCAAGAAACATCGTTCAGCTCAAGGAGAATATCCGTGGTGAAATGGCAGCCAATTACACCAGTATTAAAGTTTTCAATAATTTTCGTTTGCGGTTAGAGGAGTGCCGTCGTAGAGAGGGTCACCATTTAGATGATGTTATTTTTAAAAAATAAACTCCATTTATTACTCTACAATGCCTTAGATTTATTTTAACCATACCTTTTGCATTTATTTTTTAATCTATTTTTTAAATATGCACGTTCTATTGCACCACCCTGTATTATGGAGTAGCTCTAAATTCCAATTAATGTTATAATTCCGTATTTTAGGATGGAAAACATATATAGTGAAAAATCCTAATAAGGGAAGTAGATCATCATATTGTAAATCATATTTTTCTACATACATTAACTTTTTTATAACATTAGTATTGTAAAGTTGTATAATGCATTTGTTATTGAATTATGAAGAAGATACGTTGAAATATTGTAATTTAATCAAATCGGCCTTAAGGCTTAAAATTACAATCCGGAATAAATAAATTAAATTAAATTAAAATTTGCAGTACTGCCAGAAAATAGCTTCTAAAAATTTGACTAAATTTGGGGCTTGTACGGACTTTTGATAAGCTCACTTACAAGAAAAGCTTTACTTTATAGCTTGAGCTCATCATTTCAAAAGAAATAATCATACCTTCAACAATACTTTTCATTTTATGCGCTCTAAAAATAACTAACTAATTAACTGAACCGAATACATTTTCAAATCACTGTTTGCTGCAGGGTCATTTCAATATTCATTACATGAAAATGTACTCTCCAGCGGCTGTATGAATTTAACTGGAAAAGGATATATGGTCACAAAAAATACATGCGTACGATGGAAAGTGGTCGGGCAAAGTTCTTACTTTTAACCAACCTTTATGTGAAGTTGTCCAAATTTATGCTTGAGAATTGTTAATGGCTTTTTGCACTTTTCACGTAATATTTCATATATTTAATGTTTGCTTTTTGAATACAAAAAAAAAAATGACAACTGATTTGCATAACATTAAAGTCAATGCTCTGTGATAAGTCTGAAAAAACATTTGTTACAATTTGCTGTGAGCTTTAGTTTAAATTGAAAATGTGGACGGGGTCATTTAGTTGCTTCCTATTTTTCCTTGGTTTTTTTTTACATTTACTTTGTCTTTTTCGACAAATCACCGTAATCGCTAAGAATTCTTAAACACACACATACAGTCATGCCATGACACAAATAATGTTTATTTATTTGCCTTCATTTACAGTGTTTGTTGTTATTATTGAGGGATTCGTTAGGCCTGTCAATTTGTAACTACCACTTCTGATTGTCAACATCTACGTTGGCCTGGAAGTAGGGGATCTTTTTCCTAATCTCACTACAACTAAGTACTACGACCACCACTACCATGATTGAACGAGCTACTATCTCTTTTCTCTGCTAATGGTGATGACGATGCCACCAAATGTCCTTTTTGGCCACAAACGCTTATAAACAATGGAAAATGAAACGAATGAAGCCAGAAGACCAAAACCCAAAACCACAATTATTGTATAAATTAACGTCACAAACAAATGTTGCGAATGTTTTCAATGAAGTGGAATAAAATCCTTGAGTCCTCAGTCATTGGTAACTACTAAGTGTGTCTATGTGTACGACGCATCCTTATGCTGGCATTCTGTGTGTGCTCTACTCGTTGCCCAACCCCCCGTCATTGCTGCAAAGGTCCTAATTTAACAGTTTTGTATGTCTTTTAATAGCGCGTAAAACTTTAATGCCCGCACGACAAGTGATTTTCAGATTTATGGGACTTTTGTGGCGTTTACAGCTACTGGAACATCTACGGCAAGTCCTCAAAGTCAGCGTGGCAGAAATGGATGATATAGTACGGTGACTTATGAGCTTTCTGTGAGTTCAACCATTTTTGCCAGATTGCATTTGTTAAATGTTTTGGCTGTGTCTTATGTTTTAGCATTAAGTGATGTCATCTCATTGTTATTAATGTTGCTGTACGAATATTTTATCATTATGTGAATTTATTGCCACAGATCTATAAGTTTCATAAATGCTGGTTAATGATGGCAAATTTGAATGTCGCCATTTTCACTTTCCTTTTTCCAGGATTTGTTTTAGAAAAGAAAATAGATCAGAAGTTGAAATCACTGCTAATAGTTTGGAAACTGGGAAACCGTTGACACAGATATCTAGCATCGTTTTGTTGCGAAAATAATACTAGCCAACAAAGATTTGGACTGCAACAACCAAATGTCTTTCCTAAGGTAATTTGGTGGGTTGAATTCGAATCTGTAATTGGTTTTTTCTATCACGTCAGGTTTTCGAGATACAAAAAAAGTGTTAAATCGTTCTTTACATAAGAAAAGTTTAAAAATCAATGAATTTTCAAAAGTGAATGGCGTTATCGTGAACGTTGTTTGTCTTTTGTTGGTTCGGTTTCACGTATTAGAGTCCAGCAATAGTCTCCCAGCATGCTTTTGTCCCAAAATTCTTGATAATTTCTTTCAATTTTCATTAAACCTTGGTGAGCAAGCTCCCTTGTTCGTCGCTCACCGCACCTAGGTTTTGTGGAAATAGAATCCATGAAAACTGTTCGCGGTGTTCTTGAAAGATTTCCGGGCTGCATATTCTTTCTCCAATAAACATTGTGAAAAAGTGTCATCACTCAATAGTTTCAATAGCCTGATCTGAGGGCCAACCAAATATGCCTTCTTTGATTTTAGCATATGAAATTTTAGGAAAAACCGCTAACAAATATTTAATTTAAATATTTAAAAACCATTTTTGTCCAGAGCCTTGACAAAGTTCTTAAAAAGGCCCAATTTTATATGCAGCGGCGGAAGAAGAACGTCATTTGGTGGATCAATTAATGGTTTATTTGAAATGTTTTGTTTTTCTGGTGAATATTCAGCTCCTTTTGGCCACTCTGTTCTGACGTAATAATGGTGTGCAGCTCGACAACCCCATAGATAAAGGAAACAACAATATTTTGTGAAACCTCCTTGCATACCAGTCAACAAACCAATGACCTGAAACAGATTAATTTACAGTTATTTACGATGGTCTATACTATATACAAGTATACAAAGAAATTTAAATCACACACCTTGAGGTCACCACAGATCTTCCATTTATTATCATTGTATTTGAGTAATGTCAAAATTTCAGTATTGATTCGCAATTTTCCTTTGTTAACGGCAATAACGACGTGAACAGTTTGTATGGATTTCATTCCCACTATGCAAAAGAAGAGCCTTTAAACTGTACTTAGATCATATGAATGGCTGGTTCATTTTTTGAAATAAACCATCAACATCACTAGAGTACAGAATAGAGTGTTTCTTTTCAAAATATGCAGCCAAATCCAAGCTTTTATCACTATAGATTGTTACTTTTGTCCCAACTTCAAGATGTTTTCACTGCTGCATGCGTGAAGCTATTAATTCTGCGTCTTTCTTTGTTAAATGTAAATCCCGAATTAGATCACATTCAGATCAGCTTGAGTCACTAAATGGCGTTCATTATCAGCCTAATACAAACTACCACTGCTGGTGAAAAATGTGTCGGACTCACTGGACTGGGAACGTGTAGTAATGGATCATTTAGTGGACATTGAACTGGTTTGGGAACTAATGGGACATTCCCGTAAGTAAAATTTTTTCGATTTTTCATATTGAATCCAGCAACTTTTGTTAAACAGAAATAACAATCGGATTGGTGATTACTTGACTCTCTTCAAAGTACTGGAATTGAAAAGTCAAAATAGACCTTCTTGCCATTTGACCACTTGTATAAAACAGTTCTGCAACTATTGCAAAACATTGTCGGTGTCCACGGTTTGTTCAAGTTTCTGACAGCAAAACTAAAATGATGTAAATACGAGTATGCATATTTTAATGATTCTGAATTTGGATGGAAAAATAGCTTGAATCAGTAATACACGATCTCCCCGACATGCTTAAACGCTACCATTATGAAGACTTAGAATGAATGTGACCTTCTGTCAAATTAATAATTATGAAATTGTAGTGTCAGTATTGGTTGCTTTACAGAATTATCAGCATGCGATAAGAAATAAACAAGACTTGATAGCCCAATTTTCGAATTCAGCGCACCCAGATTGGTTAAAAAACATGCTTCGTTTGTGCAGTCAACTTTTTTCCAAATTTGCAGACCAGTGGAATTGATTTTAAATTTCAAAATTATTTATTTAGTTACTCATTTTTAATAAAAGTTGGGTTGATTGAATCAATTTTGTTTTCTTGGTGATTTTAGATATTCCAATATGTTTCTTCCGTTCCATACATTCAATATGTGTTGTAACTTCGGTGTCAGAAAAGCCAATATCTTTTAAACCCCGATTTTCGGTTTGTTTTAAAACGCAACTTTTTAAACAACCATATTCCTACTTAATAAAAACACATTAAAATTACTGGGTTTTATTGATTAAAACCTGAAGCATTAATCTATTGATCAGGTGTTCATTTTAGAAAAGTAACGGATGATCTAGCACTCTGTACAAAACCCACGAGATTGCAAATGTAAATCATTTTCAGCGAATTCGTTTGAACAATATATATGTATATGTCCCATCAGTACTCCACGCCCTCTCACTCCACATAAAAACATTGTACATTGAATTGATTTTGATACCAAGAAGAACATTAAATAAAACATTTATCAATGTAAGATCCATTCTCTTTCATTTAATCACAAATTATAAACAAACAAAGTACAGGGTGGCGCAATAGAACGTGCATATTTAAAAATTAGATTAAAAAATAAATATAAAAGGTATGGTTAAACTAAATCTAAGGCATTGTAGAGTAATAAAAGAAGTTTATTTTTTAAAAACAACATCATCTAAATGGTGACCCTCTCTACGACGGCACTCCTCTAACCGCAAACGAAAATTATTGAAAATTTTAATACTGGTGTAATTGGCTGCCATTTCACCACGGATATTCTCCTTGAGCTGAACGATGTTTCTTGGATTATTACTGTAGACTTTGTGTTTGAGGTATCCCCACAAAAAAAAGTCAAGTATGGACTACGTGGAGGCCATGGGATATCACCTCTTTTCGAAATCAGTCTGCCAGGAAACATCTGCTTCACCACCGCTATGGAGTCATTTGATGTGTGACAGGTAGCTCCATCTTGTTGGAACCAAGTTCTGGAATTCATTATTCTTGAACTTTCAATTTCTGGAACCAAAAATCCGTCCAACATCTCAACATAGCGTTCCGTATTAACCGTGACGTTTTGGCCCCGCGCATTTTCGAAGAAAAAAGGACCAATTATTCCTCTGCCAGAGATTGCTGCCCATACTGTCACTTTAGGACTATGCAAAGGTTTCTGGTGTTTGATTTTGGGATTTTCACTGTTCCAGTAGCGACAATTTTGACGGTTTACGAACTCATTCATAAGGAAATGAGCCTCGTCAGAGAAAAGCATATTGTCAAAATTGGAAAATCGATTAAGCATTTCATTAGCAAATGCGAGTCTTGCTATGAAGTCAGACTCTTTCAATTCCTGTATTAATTGCAGCTTATATGGATGCAGTTTAAGATCCAATGTTAAAATTCATTGCAAACTTCGTCGCGATAATTGTAAGACAGACGATCTCTTGCGAGTCGACATTTGTGGATTTCCTCGTACTGACTCCATAAGTCTCTCAACATTGTCTTCGGTCCTAGATGTTTTTGGGCGACCATTTGTTTGTGGTTTAAATGTTGAACCGGTCTCTCAAAACGCTTTACCCATATTTTAATTAAATTAACACTCGGAGCTTCACTAATTCGCCGTAGTCCATATTCAGCACAATATAGTCGCCTACCAGCAATATATGAACGAGAGTTCTCGTAAAATGCGCGAACGCAAAATGCGCGACGCTACCCGTCGAAGTGATTCATAGCGACTAAAACTCCATGAGCCCGCCAACCCAACGATGTAGGCGCCCCCCCCCGCCCGCGCCTTTTCTACCCCGCAGCAAAAGATGATGCAATATGCACGTTCTGTTGCGCCACCCTGTAGTGTACGTTCCCGACGGACACCCTGTATTTCATCTTACTTTGATTTTTTTTACACTATCATATAACTGCCTTAAATACCATTTCTTTTTCAAATTATCAGCTTTAATATTTTGACTAATTTGGACCAATTTTGTTGAAAACTGTTGACGGTAGTTTATGGTGTGAGCTGATTTGTTTCTCTGGAACTCTAATTCAATTTGTTGGGAACTGAAAACTACTTATTTTGGAATTATTTGTATGCGTTTTAGAGCAAACGATTTTTGATTTAAATCCACTACAAAAATTTCACGATTAAACCTACCTGTATTTCGTGGGTAAACATTTTTTGCTTTTAATATATTTTCGACGTGATTCGAAAAGTGGAAAATTAAACTCAATGATGGACTTTTTGGGGGAAAAAATCAGTAGCTACGATATTTGATTTCAATTGTGCATGCATATTATTGGCTCTATTCTTTAGAAAGTGAGCTAAATAGTGGTTAAACCAGAACTACTGCAAAATTGCTGCAAATTATGGACATTTCTGTTACTTTCTTCCCAATCATTGGCAATACAAAATATAATGAGAATATGTGTGTTGCACAACTGCCGCCATTATGTCTATGTAATATTTTGTGTTATTACTAATAAGTGAGTACAATAATATATTATTGTCTATCTAAGGTACATAATTAATTTGAACAAAAAAATTCACATTATTATGTCACGCAAAACACTTAATTTGCCTCATTTGCAAGTAATGCTAACAATCAACAGCAGATATCGGAAAAAGTAACCAGGCTGGAAAAACGACCCTTATCGGGGGTTAACAAAAAAATAAATTCCATCAACTTTCACGAGCAGAGAACATAATAATGCTCAGAATCACAATAAGAAGATGACAGGCAAAACACTTAGCTGCAATTTAAGTTCAAGTGGTTCATGATACACACGATTTCCTTGAGTAGCGATAGCATTTCTGCACCGTCTCATTTTCTTGGTAATTGCAAGGATTTGCAACCTTAAGTCTACAAGGATACAATACAAAAGTCAGTGGAGGAAAATAACAAAATTTCACGGTGGAACAACAGAAAAACCAAACTTGTTGTCTTCTGGTGTGCTATAGTATTGGTAGCGGTGCGGGGCATTAACAGATGAAGCTTCAACAACACCCAACAACAAATATACTAATCCAAGGAGGGAGATTTGCACGCTAGAGCGTATAAGGCTCAGGCGCCTTCTACACACGATGCTGTTGTTGCCGTTGTCGTTGCCATTGCTGTTGTTATTCAAGCAGTCAAATCCACTTGAATGCACTCAAGTATTCCACCATATTCCAAACGTTATTATCTTTTAACGAACTGTGGATGTGAATTCCTGGCGATGATGTTATTTTAAGAGGTCCTTTTCCAACATCCTGACGAAGAAAAGAAAAACAGCAAGTACGAGCTTTACAACTCAAGAACATAAAGAAATGGCAGTATGAGACAAAATGTTAAGAAAATATCCAGAGGAAAAAAATCGTTTTTTTCCCATTATTTGTTTAAAAGATGTTCCGAAGTTGAACATTTATTTTAGGGATTGTTACGCTGTTGCTGTCGTTGTTTTTCTTTTTTTTTTGTGTTGGTTTCGTCTCCCTTCTCTGTTTTCTTTAGAAGAATTAAGGATTCTTTTCCATTTTTAATTCTTATCTCTGCAACGAGTCTCACTGGCTGCTTGAAGAGGATGACGCCATTTTTGTTTCCCTTGTGGGGCCATGGACATGGTCGCAATTCTGGCGTTGGCGTGTAGTTACGAGTATTTCAAATTGTAACTGTTAATTGCAGATGTTCCCAATTACAAGCTTTGATAAGCGTCTAAATGGCGCTTAAGCATCTTAAGGCTTAAGAATTTTAAATGAGTGCAAACTACTCATACTCACACCATAGCCAGCTCTCTGAACATTTCAACGTATTGCTGCCCTTCCCCTCCTTCAATGAGGGGTGGTGGGCGGATGTTTTGTGACTGTGAAATTGTCTCTGTGGGTGGTACTTAAACACATCCCTTTTTGTTGGATTTTATAGCCTCTTATTTGGTCATAAAGATACTAAAAATTGTACATTAAAAATCCTTGGAATAAATGTTCTCGCTTTTCATTGTGTTCGTTAAGGAAATCTGCAGCAAGTATGTCATCTTTATCGTTTTTGCTCTTTGGGCTGGTAATTAATTAAGATGGCTTTCATTGATATTTCTTACAGCATCTCGTTGAAGTACAGAGCGTAATAACATGAGCTGTCAAATGGCGTCTTTATGGATCAAATATAAAACTCAATTCTTAAAAGGATGTTTGTAAATTTATCGGCTTTGTTAAACTTTAGTCGAGATAAAAGTTTAGTTTTAGTGGCAAAACATTACTCGACAAAATTTCCACTGTATTAGGGAATACAATTACTGTTTCTAAACTCTACTTCTAGCACACCCGTCAAATATTGGCGGCT
>JAHXMU010000432.1:0-10417 GCA_019455685.1 Philornis downsi
TGTATGTATATTCGAGGGCGGTCCCAAAACTATCCGACCTAACAAAAAAGACACAAAAAAGTTGAGAACAATTTTCTTTATTTTTCAACATAAAATCATTTTAGCTTAATACACTTTTTTCAGTGATGTTCAATAGCTTCTATACCCCTCTTGTAGTAAGTAGAACACTATGGTGTTCGCCTTGGCAGTTCGTACGGCCTCGTTTAAACTCAGCTATCCAATATTTTACAGTCGTAAATGAAAGAGCAGACTCCCTCAGAGTTGAATCTAGCTTAGCTTTAATATTGGATACAGTGACCAATTTTTTCCATGTTTACAAATTCACTGAAATCGTTTACTTTTGATGACTTAAATCAAAATACTAAACAACGTGACGATTTGAAACTTAAAACATATGTTTTAAGATTGCCACTTTTTACCAAAGTAATTTTTTTCCAACTGGACGACCTGATGTATATAGGTAGATGGTCCCAGTAATCTATACATCAGGTAGCTCAGCAGTTGTTCACAGGCGGAAAAACGACGCTCAAAGTCCCTTGGCTTCTACTCACAAGCAACCCAAGTTACTTGCTTTTGAATCATTTCCAATGCACGAAATCGCTTGAAAATGGCTTGGCTGGTAACTCCGAATACTGAAGCAAGCTCTGCCTGCGTTTGACATGGATCCCCTTCAAGCAATGCCGTCAATTCAGTGTCTTCGAAGGTTTTTTGTCTTCCTTCAACATATAAAATCACCGTCTTTAAAGCGACAGAACCAATCTAGATACGTTGTTTCACTTAAAGCAACACCTTCGTAAACGTTTTAAAGCTGTCGATGAGCTTCAAGTGTATCACCAGTAAAAAAAAGTTATTTTCAAAGCAGCACACTTGCAACGCTTGAGATTTAATAAGAAACCACCGCTAGACAATCTCCGTAAGGAATGTCGCCTTAATTTTTGTCGTACGACTATGACGTGGAGTAGAGGGTGGAATAGAATTATATTTTCCGACGAAAAAAAAAATGTAATTTAGAGGGTCCTGATGGATATAATTACTACTACCACGATCTTCAAAAAGAGGAACACCTACCCAATCGATTACACAACCGGGAAGGTGGAGCTATGGTATGGAGTGCGATCTCTTATTATGGCTCAATAGAGCTCCAGTTTCTCTCTACAAAACTGAATGCGATTTCATGCAAAAGCCGTGCTGGAAAAAGCTTTTCCTGAAATTAAAAATGTTTTCGGAGACTTGGAATGTAAATTCCAGAATGACAACGCGCCAATCCACACAGCAAGAGTCATCAAATCATTAATTGAAAGACAAAATGTTGAGGTTATGAACTGGCCGCCTTACTCTCCAGACTTAAACATTATTGAAAACATCTGGGGAGGGTTAGAACGCAGGGTGTACGAATCAGGCAAGCAATATTCCAGCGAAGGTAAACTCATTAATGAAATTAAACAGTCCTGGTAGTGTATTTCGCTGCATCTAATCAAAAAACTGTATGATTCTTTACCGAACAGAATATATGAATGTGTTCTCAATCGGGGCGGAAACACCCACTACTAAACTTTACTTAAAATACTTATTTTTAAACTAGATGTAAGCAGACAATAATACCTTTCATTTAGAATTAATGTTTTTGTGTATAATCAAATTTTTGTAAGGGGGAAGCTATTCAAATTAATTAAAAACTGAAATTGAATTTCTGATTTTTTTTTTTTTTGTCTTTAATGTTTTACTTGTACTTAATTCATTAAAATGAAAGAAAATTTATGTTATACGATTACACCAATTACGTGACATATAATTTATGAAAGCACAACCAGTTTGTTATAATTATTACCTATATTTTGGAAAAAATCGAGTTTAGAAAAATATTTAAAGGGGATGCTATTCAAGTGAACGGCACTGTACTCGTACAGTTGCAGTCAAAATAATAGTAGCGGCTTTATAAAAATGCTGTTTTGTTTCGTGTATTTACATTTCTTGCCTAGTTTTTTTTTTCATTCCATAGCTTAATGTGCATTGTACACTAGAAAAACGATAGCTGATAAGGAAGCTCATTTCGGATGGAAAATCTTATAAAGAAGTGAAAAATATTATAGGTTGCTCACCGACAATGGTACGCAATGCAATAAAGTACACTCCCGTTAGTGAGACACGTGGCCGTCCGCCAGTATTATCAAAAAAAAGTGTTTCGCGTATAGTAGGTACTCAAAATAAAACCCCTTTGCTGCCACTACGGAAATAAAAGACAAACTTTGTGTGGAAGCGAGCGTGGAAACTATCCGCAGACGTCTTAGAAATGCAAGTTTGATAGCGCGAAGTCCAAGAAAAGTGCCACTGTTGACGAAAAAACATGTTATAAAGCAGCTAAAATTTGCTAAGGAGCATCTAAATTGGACCCCTGAAAAATGGAGGAATATTTTGTGGACTGACGAGTCTAAAATTGTTCTTTATGGCGGGAAAGGCTCACGAGCCTCCTACCTAATTCGGAATATAACCCTAAATTTACGCTAAAAACGGTTAAACATGGAGGATCTAGTGTTATGATATGGGCATGCTTTTCATACATAGGAGTTGGATCCATATACTGGATCAAAGACATCATGGATCGCCATCTATACGTAAAAATATTACAGGAAGTGATGAAATGCCTTTGATATGGACCTTTCAGCAGGACAATGATCCTAAGCACACAAGCCGTCTAGCAAAACAGTGGTTTGCAGAAAATAATACACGCGTATCGGAATGGCCAGATCAGTCCCCAGATCTCAATCCCATTGGGAATTTGTGGTGTGACGTAAAGGCTGTGATCGCGCAAAGAAACCCCACAAACAACAGCACATTGTGGGAGGTTGTGAAGGATGCGTAGATGTCCATTCCCGCAGAAAGGTGCCAATATTACTACTATTATTTTGACCGGCAATATTTGAAAGAATTTGAATACTTTTATATTCTTGTAACTATCTTGAATTCTTTTTTTTTCTTTTTTTTTTGTTTATTTCCTAAAATTTATAAAAGGAACTATGTTAAAAAATTAAACTTAAAAAAATTACAAAATGATTTTGAAACTTTTTTACTTCTTTAAAATTTGCGCAATACCCACTACTATTATTTTGACTGCAGCTGTATATCATTTTCATTTTCATGTTAGAAAAACTTTAAACTTTAATGCAGAGTGGCATTTCTATGGCAACACAACCAACCAATGTCTGGTAGCTGCTTTTTATTATCTCATCGGATTTGTATCAATAGTTGTTTTTGTATCTGCCTTAACATAACTTAAGATTGTTTATTGAATGCCTTTTTAAACTTGAGTATATGAGATGTGGTTTATTAATACATATTCTGTATTTTTATATTTTCAGGGCTCTGATCCGCGGGCCGCCACTTGCCGCGGTAAATTGCAAACACGCCGCTGTAAATTGAATCAGGAAATCAATAAAGAGTTACGATTAAGAGCCGGTGCTGAAAACCTTTTTAAGGTAAAACTTTCACCTTGATTGCAGTGTTTCACCCGAACCCATCCTTATTAACTTTACGTTTTTCTCTTCCCAAAAAGGCAACCACAAATCGTAAATTGCGTGATACAGTCGCACTGGAATTGAGTTTTGTCAATTCCAATTTACAATTATTAAAAGAACAATTGGCTGAATTGAATTCATCGGTGGAAATATATCAAAACAATAGGTAAGTTTTAACAAAAGATAACAGACTACAAAAGTGAATGATCTGTAATGTTCTTTAAGCAAATGTATCATGACGGAAAGCCAAGGAAATCTTAACAGAATTCATGTTACTACCGCATTCTAAATTTATAACTTCGATCTTGTTATTCAAATGTACAAAAATACGGCATTGCCTGCCAAATATATGCATACTATCATCATCATTATCATCATCATCATCATCACCTTTACGTCTTAAGCTTTGAAATAAACCATATGCAGTTTTTAATATCAAATTTATTCAATGGCCCGCTAAATGGACCTTTGTGTCCACATGTGTGGGCTCCAGAGGAGCATCGATAAACCGAGAAAAACAGAATGACGACATAAACTTTTTATTAAACATATGGATGAACTTTACGTGTACATATATTTATGTACATTTAGTTTTCATGTCTTATATACTCCAGCTTTTGTATACCTTTTTTTTTAGAATAACTCGAGTATTACCAAGTTTTTCCTGAACTTCTCTTTTGTTTTTTTTTTTCTGGCATCTCTTCCTGTAAACCATTAAGATTTTAAGTTAGCGATTGATTTAAGTCAATACATTTTTATTGTTAGCTTTTGTTCTGCCAAGAACATTCTCTTTGGCCATCATAGAATCCAAGTTTCCACTACGTCGTTGTCAGGGAACATCGGTGTTTGTTTCGCAAGCCAGCGGAGGAGATTCTATTCCTGCTTTTGTTTCTTTTAATAATTGTCCTAAGACATGCAATCCGTTTTCAGTTCCCAGAGGCTGTAAATTTATGGTCGATGTAATTGTTTTAAATAGTTTGCTGGAAAACGTAAGAAAACTATTTAATTAACCAAAGTAACGAAAGGAAAATTTATAGTTCAGCAAAAAAAGAAAAAGAAAAGAAAAACTCTTCTACTGCAGGAAAATCTTTGTGTCTGTGGAAAGGAAAAATGCTACAAAAAGGAGATTTTTGAAATTAAGACTTAAACATGTTTGAGGCTGGGCCCTTTTGGAAAGTTATCTTTCTTTTCGAACTTAATTTGGAAAAGTACATTGGAACTTTGTTTCTGGTTCACACATTTGTTCATTTCCTACCTGAAATGAAACTAGAAACTTTCATTTCCCTCTCAAAATCTAATTAAACAGATATTATTATAACACAAACAGAAACGAAAACATAGTTTTATGCATTTTCGTTTCTCAATTTGAATCAGAATTGAAACCTGATATACATGGTGGCGCAATAGAACGTGCATATTTAAAAAATAGTTTAAAAAATAAATACAAAAGGTATGGTTAAAATAAATCTAAGGCATTGTAGAGTAATAAATGGAGCTTATTTTTTAAAAATAACATCATCTAAATGGTGAGCCTCTCTACGACGGCACTCCTCTAACCGCAAACGAAAATTATTGAAAACTTTCTTCAGTAATACTGGTGTAATGGCCGCCATTTCACCATGGATATTCTCCTTGAGCTGAACGATGTTTCTTGGATTATTACTGTAGACTTTGTGTTTGAGGTATCCCCACAAAAGAAAGTCAAGAGGCGTCAAGTCTGGACTACGTGTGTGGATTTCCTCGTACTGACTCCATAACTTTCTCAACATTGTCTTCGGTCCCAGATGTTCTTGGGCGACCATTTGCTTGCGGTTTAAATGTTGAAACGGTCTCTTCAAAACGCTTTATCCATATTTTAATTAAATTAGCACTCGGAGCTTCATTAATTCGCCGTAGTCCATATTCAGCACAATATAGTCTCCTAGTAGCAATATATGAACGAGAGTTCTCGTAAGTGATTCATAGCGTAGAAGTGATTCATAGCGACTAAAACTCCATGAGCCCGCCAACCCAACGATGTAGGCGCCCTCCTGCCCGCGCCTTTTCTACCCCGCAAAAAAAGATGATGCAATATGCACGTTCTATTGCGCCACCCTGTATTTTAAGTCTGTTTCCTTAAT
Source organism: Philornis downsi (assembly GCA_019455685.1). Classification (NCBI taxonomy): domain Eukaryota; kingdom Metazoa; phylum Arthropoda; class Insecta; order Diptera; family Muscidae; genus Philornis; species Philornis downsi. The sequence continues at coordinate 5,633 of JAHXMU010000432.1, forward strand.
TTTTTAATCCAACCACCTTTCAACGAAAACGGTACGCCTTAAAGGCCCACGCCTCTCAGCAAATATCTTAATATGTATTAACATCGGAATTATTCTCTTGACGACACAGTTTAGGGTTAATTAAACTCAATACACTGAATCTTGAATTCGTTTTCCCTTTTCACTCTTATGATCGCTGATGGTTTAGCATTTTGCATTCTGGGTGTAACGCATATGCACACTCACACATTGACTGTTACATTATTATAACGACTTGCATGTGATTTTACTTCGCTATACCATAAACTTTAACCTCATAACCCAAATTTGTCGCTATTGTACAGCAATAACAATTTCACGCAAATCATAAAATGCGTTATAATGCTATAAATAAATTTCATGTACAATGGAAAATAATAAGAGACAGCAGCTACAAAAAAAACAACTAACAATTGTTTTCTTATGGACTAATGAAGATACACCGGGAAGCTGACGATTACGATGATGATGATGACATGAATTTAAAGAAAAAAATGAGAAATATACACTCGCTTATTCATTCGCTTACGAAAATAAGTGTCATATTCGAAGAAAATCCCACCAAAGGCCGCAACAATTGTTGCCGGCAACCAAAGATTTCTTCTTAGTTTTAACTTCATCTTCATTTATTGGTGTTCGGTAGTTAGTTGTGTCGTCTCCTTTTTTAGCTATCTGAGAAATTGTTTATTTATTTTTCTATTTCACTTGTGAATCTGTAAATTGTTGAAAAACTAAAAAACCTAAGCAATTGATTGGCATTAAGAAAGCAGAAAGGGCTGTATGGATTCTTGAATAGAATAATATCCATAAAGCTACTGGCGACATCAATTCTGGGGCTTTGTACCCGTTTTTATAATTTTTTTTTCTTGTTTTTGCCGCGTTGTTAATAACAATGAATTGTCACATTTTTCTGAGACTGGGAACTAATTTTATAAAATGAAATCTTAATTTCTGCAAACTCACCGAATATTTGCAACATCATTGGTTACACGATTCTGATGCGAATAAGTCCCATTTTTTCCATTTTGAAATTGGAAAATAAAAACACCTAAGTGGCAAACGTTAAAATATGCCAAATGCTCACAGTGGCCAATCTAAAGTTTTAATTAAATATTTGTCAGTCAATGTTAAGACTCAAGCATTTGTCACGTTTGTGTCTTAAGTCTTTTGTCTTAATGTGGGAAGAAAACTAAATTGTGTTCTTAAAATCAAACATAAACAGTGTTAAGAGTTTAGACAGGAATGTAAGAGCTCATTTCAATCTTTAAGAGGTCCGTAAGAAATTAGTTAAATTTAAATTTATATTTTATCACAGTGAAATTTATAGAACATTTCCATTGCTCTGACTGACTTGAAATTTTTCGTAAGCTACAATTTGCTATTTGAAGCTAAATGTGGACAAAAATTCAGTACACTTAAAAACCGTACTAATATAGGGTGATTTTTTAATCATAGTGTTTTTTTTTTAATCGAATAAAACACTCAAATTTGCATCATATATTAAAATTTTTTGTTGGAATCGATAAATTGGTCTTTGTCATTTAATTTTTAAAGATAATTTCATGTAAGTGTTGTCCGCGGCTCCGTCTCAAAATGTCCGTTCGGAAGGTTCAATTTTTCATCACTTTTTCCAGCATTTCGGCCTGTATTCCACGAATAACGCGTGTTATGTTATCCTGTAAGGCTTCAATAGTGTTTGGCTTGTCCACATAGACTAACGACTTGACATAACCCCACAATAAATAATCAAGAGTTGTTAAATCGCAAGATCTTGGGGGCCAAATCACATTGCCAAATCGAGAGATAAGCTGCTCACCAAATTCATCCCTCAACATATTCATTGTTTCACGAACAGTTTGGCATGTTGCACCGTCCTGATGAAACCACATGTCGACCAAGTTCAACTCAGCCAATTGGGGCAAAAAAATAATCGCGTACCATGGCTCGATATCGTTCGCTGTTGACGGTAACGTTTCTTCCACGGTCGTCTTTGAAAAAAATGGACCGATGATGCCACCAGCGGGATGCATCGGTATGTTCCCCACTCCAGATGCGACAGTTTTGCTTGTTTACGTATCCGTTCAGCTAGAAATGAGCCTCATCGCTGAACACAATTTTTCGATAAAACAGTGGATTTTCATTGAGCTTTTGTAAGGCCCACTCACCAAAAATTAGACGTTGTGGCAGGTCATTCGGCTTCAATCCTTGCGTAAGTTGAATTTTATAGGCTTTCAAACCCAAATCGACGTATAAAATTTTTCTTGTGGTTGAGTAACACATGCCCAATCGCTGAGAATGGCGACGAATTGGCATTTCACGATCGTCATTAACACTGGTCGCTACGGCTGCAACATTTTCTTCGGTACGCACTCTACGCATGCGAATCGATAGTTTTACGTCCAAGAAAGTAAACTTGGTGTGAAATTTGGAGTTAACAGCACGAATTGTTGATTCAGCAGGTCGATTATGACGACTATAACATGGTCGTATCAAACGAGGCACATTTGTCACCGAGCACGAATTTTGATAATAAATTTCAACGATTTGCAATCGTTGCTCGCTTGCTAGTTTTTTCTAGTGTACAGTAACTTTTCATTTTGACAGATGACGTTTGGACCGCATTACCAACCAATGCTGCCAATCTTAAAAACTTAAATCTTACAAAAATCATCCTATACTTATCAACTGAGAGAATATTTCAATATTGACTTCAAGCATCCTTTTAATAGTATACATGGGGAAAACCGCGAATCGTGAGAGCGAGTTTTTCTTTAACTTATTTGAAATTTGTAAACTGGCTGCGGTTTAGTTGAATGAGCAATACAAAATAAATAAAAAACGGATTTTGTTTTTTCTAGCATTCAAAATTGATTTATTCATAACATTAAAAATTGTGTTAAAACTTTTGATCGAACCGCTGATATATGTTTTGTAGCAGGCAATGACAAAACTTTATTTCTTACGCCTTGTTTAGTATACATATAGATGGGGGACAAAATACAATTTATTTATCATCAAAAATTTACAAAGAGAGATTCGTTTACACCAGTTGTTTGGATTTTTTCCGACAAAACAAGAATTAAAGGTGCAGATTACATCCGAGTTTTGGAAAACAGTTGCTATGGCGTTGGGCGCTGACAAAATAAAAGCGTATTTTCATTTTTCTGCTAAATAAAGCTGAAAGCTGTTTCAGAAGTGTTTCGAGGATTAGAAGAAACGCTGGCATAAGTGTATTATATCTGAGGGGGATTACTTTGAAGGGGACAAGATAGTTATTGATGAATAAATAAATACTTTTTGAAAAAAATTTAAAATAACGGTTATTTTTTGATCACACCTCGTATGTACCTATATATATATACATCCAAAAAAAAAACGCGAACTTTATAAGCCAATATACACTAATTTTCTGCAAAAAATATTTCCACCATACCAGATTCAAATTACGACATCTCAGAAAAACCCATTTAAATAAGTTTGCTGCGAATGAAAAATAATCTGCACTAAATTTCATTTATATAGTCATTGCAATTGAATAAATGCAAAAATATTTCAAGCTAAAAATTCAACTCCTGGATGAAATTTTTATACAAAATAATCTCAAAAATGGGTTTTAATTCTAGGAGATGAGCCTTAGAACATCCAGAACAACACTTATATCTTTTTGCAGCTTAGTTTAGTTTTTAGCTGAAAAACAATACGTAATAGATATCCAAAAATGCCCATGGCTATTATAATTTAAACAAATTAAAAGTATAATTTCTAATACATTATTCGCTTTCAAGATCATTTTTCCATTAGCAATCAATTATTGCTGCTAATAGAATTTATTGTTAAAAACTTGTGAAATTAATTGATTATCTTGACAGTCGACTGTGCGAATAGTTTTTTCGACATTTGGATAAGAGCTCTAAAGATTCGATTTTGGCGAATGCCGTTCAGCCAGATATCAAAATAATCAATTATACAAGATTCTGAACAATAAATTTTATTACCAATAATAAATAATTTCTGACAGAAAAATTATCCTCAAATTTAATGACGAACTAAAATGCATATTACATTAAGGACCATTAAAGAAAAAACTAGCAAATTATAAGTATTTAAAAAAAGCGAATTAGCAATAATTTCGCTCATGTCCATTAACTGTCGTTATAGGGTAGTCAATTCGCCACTGATCGTAAATATTTTGCAAAGATTTTTATATGATTTACACATTTCGTTTACTAAAGAGCAATAAAAGTTTTTATATAAATCAATTATAATGCGCAATTCGAAACTTTAAGTCAAATATCGTATAAAGAATGTTGTTATGAGTGCGAATACAATTAATGGTAACAATTTAATTGCCACTAAAAGCCTCCAATCGAAGGTATGAAACATATTTCAATTCAAACAATTTCTTACGTATTAAATGATATTTTGCGAGAAAAAACATCTTACTGTGTTCGTTTGTATGGCAAAGAATTTCTATGAATATTTTGTACATTAAATCGCTTTACATCGTTATATTTTTCTATGTCGATTGTCGTCGTATCTAATTGTTGTTACGTGACAAGTTGTGAAAATTACGTAACAAACCAAAAGCCATTCCATTAAATTACATTCACATGACGTTTCTAAAATAAAAGTGTTTACATCTTTGCTGTCCATTGCTAGATAGCAGTTTAAGCGAGTTTTTGCGATTCAGTAAGGAACGCTTTCCGCTTGTAGTATCGACTCTCCATGCCGCAATATGCGCAATGAGTAATGCTTGACAGACAAGAA
>JAHXMU010000432.1:10427-40321 GCA_019455685.1 Philornis downsi
AGGCACATATACAGGGTGTCCATCGGGAAGGATACTTTGGTATACTACTTTGTTTTGTCGCCAATTTGGTAAACATTAGTCTTGACAGTTCATATTTGGCAGTCGTGAAGTAGAGACGTGGCAAATTTATTATGGAAAAATATTCGATAAACCAACGTATTTTAATCGTTAAAACATTTTATCAAAATCAATCACCGATTACTGTAACGTGAAATTTTTGGGAGAAACAACGTGTCAACAAGACGCACTATTTATCGTGTAGTGAATGATTTCGAAGAAAGGGAGTCTGTAGCTGATAGGGCCAAGCATGGACCACAACGTACTGCAAGATCGGCTGAAAACATTACTGCTGCTCAAGAAAGTCTTCAAAACAATCCATCAACCTCAATTCGACGCCGTGCTCAGGAGATTGGTCTTCAAAGAACATTTTTGGCCACAATTTTGCACAAGGATTTCCATTTGTTTCCATTTAAGATTCAGTTGACACAAGAGCTTCTTCCACAAGACCATTTACGCCACCGTACATATGCTAATAGGATGTTATAGGTCGCCCATGACAACCCCGATTTTCATGAAAAAATCATAATGAGTGACGAGGGATATTTTCATTTAAATGGATATGTGAATAAACAGAATATTCGATTCTGGGCAATGGAAAACCTTCAAATTATTCATTAGTCACCTTTACACACATTAAAAGTGACAGTCTGGTGTGCAATTTGGTCAGGTGGAATCATTGGACTCTACTTCTTTGAAACTGTCAATGATGACTGTCAATGGGGAGCGATATCGTGATATGATTGAAAACTTTTTAACGCCACCATTGCTAGCTTTGGGCTTAATTAACATGTGGTATTAACAAGACGGCGCCACATCGCATACAGCCAGGATTAAAATGGAATTACTGTGAGACCTCTTTCCACACTAAATTATTTCAAGGTGATGATTGATGATTGATTTCAAGGTGATTTTGATTGACCTCCATGGTCGCCTGATTTGGCTGCTTCGAACCTTTTTTTGTGGGGATATCTAAAAAGCAAGGTTTATGCAAACAAACCGAAACGCTTGGGCAATTCAAACAACATATTCGTGATGAAATTAATGAAATACCTCGTGAAATGTGTGAGGATGTGATCAAAAATGTGCTCATAAGGGCTCGCATTTGTGAGGCTAATAGAGGTGGACATTTATCTGATATTGTATTCCATACATAATTGCCGACATTAAATAAAACATTTATCAATATAAGATCCTCCATTCTCTTTCATTTAATCAAAAATTATAAACAAACAAAGTAGTATACCTTCCCGACGGACACCCTGTACTATATTTTTTTGAAAATTCGAAATAAGCTCTTCACAATTTACTCAATACCAAGTTAATTATTATAGGTAAAGCTTTAAATATATGTAATTCCAAATTTAAATCATGTCTCTAAGTTTCTACCATACCAAAATCTCTCCCATAAATGTGTCTCGTCCTCTATTTAAAACATTTCCTGCAGAAAAAATAAAACATAAATAGAGATTTCTGATTAGAGTGGCTAACAAAATCTGCATGCATGTGCCTTGTATGTCTTGTGTTTTTAACATTCATTGATCATGATGGAATCTTGTCTGGTATTTAAAATATGTTCTGCGACTAACAAACATCTAACAAGAAAGAATAACAGACTTTAGCTTAGAATACCAAATAGACCTGCTCGTGTCTTAAGTGTTTTGTGATAACAATAAAATTCTTTCACTATTTACAGTGGGAAGCAAAACTGTTGTTGCAAAATAATTATTCATGCCGTAAAATTGCTGAAATATCAAATTTAAGTTAATCCACGGTAAATAATATAAAAAAACGACGTAATGTAGCTTGCAATAGTAACCAAGGGGGTCGACCAAGACTGCTTTCTGATAGTGATGCCCCGCGGATTGAACGTTTGCTGCATAATAAGGTCATCAAGACACCGCAAAATGATGCAAAAAGTATTGGATTTAAGTTCCTCGACGGCCAGACGTGCAATAAATAGAATTGGTTTAGTAGCGAGTGTGAAAAAGAAGAAGCCAGCACTTTCCGATAGAAACGTGAAAAGACGCCTTCATTTCTGTAAAACCCACAAAAATTGGACAGTAGATGACTGGAAACGGGTTATTTGGAGCGACGAAACGAAAGTCAACCGATACCAGTGTGATGGAAAAGAATATTATTGGCATAGGCCGCATGAGCGCATCCAAAAACACCATGTGAAGGAAACGATGAAACATGGTGGCGGCAGTATTATGGTGTGTCGACGTTTTACTTGGTGGAACATTGAACCTTTGGTGAGAATCCAAGGTATAATGAAGAAGGAGGATTATTTAAATATTCTACACACAAATTTACCAGATTTTGTTGACGAGAGTGCTTATCCGGCCGAAGAAGTAATTTTTCAGCAAGACGGTCGAAGCACACGGTCAAAATAGTTAAAAGCTGGCTACAAAACCAAACTTTTGGGACAATGGAATGGCCTGCACAAAGCCCAGACCTGAATTCAATAGAAAATTTATGGGCTATTGTTAAAAGAAAGCTGGGAGCATTTGAAAACCCACCAAAAAATTTTGACGAGCTTTGGGAGAGAATTCAACATGAATGGCGAGCTCTTGACCATGAAATCGTCCAAAAATTGGTGGAGAGTATGCCAAAACGTATTGAAAACGTAATTAAAAATAAAGGCCTTTGGACGAATTATTACATTGGGAACGTTAATTGATTTTCAACAAAAGTGCAAAAGTGTCCGAATAGTGAATTTTTTGTTTTTTAAATATTTTTATTTATCTTGAAACAATTTATGTGATTTTTTTTACTTTATAATTTAGAATAATGTTCAATTAAATAAAAAAAACAAAACATATATTTGATAATATACCTATATTTGTATTATTTTCATTACCTTACTTTCTTAATGCAAAATATCCGGACAGTTTTGCTTCCCACTGTATATGTAGTTTCATTGTTTCTCCCTATATCTCTCTGTAGTTCTCCTGTGATGCTACAGTGTTATTTAAGTTAGCATAAAAACATAAATCAAATCATAATTTAACTAACAACCGCCAGACAAGTGTAGGTACGTCAGTTTTTTTCTTCCTTTGCTAAGTAACACCGCTATTGGAGTATCTAAAACAACACAATGATATCGTAAGTTCAAGACAATGATACAAGAAAAACTTGGCAAATTTTCCCAGTTATCATTTCATAATTTACTGCGTAGTTTGTATAATTTATGACTACAAACACAGTAGTAAACTTATAGACATAAGGAAAGAAAACATTAATTTAAGTTATTTGCCAAAGTAAACAACACGTTTAAGATAAGAAAAAAGAAGAAATGTGGAACATTTTCTTTTAATTAACAAATTTTTATTTGATTATCTTTAATGTATATGATTTTTCCTTTTTCTCATTGCAGTCAAGATGGTGTTATGCCCATGATTCCCTTAGGTTTAAAAGAAACAAAAGAAATCGATTTTATGGAACCGTTTTCCGATTTCATCTTAGAACACTATAGCGAAGAACCGTCCATGTATACAGATGCTATAGCCGATATAACAGACACCAGACAGGTGACAGGAGACTGATTTCTTTATTAGTACTAAAATGAAATTGTAAATTACGTTTTTGTTTTATTATTTATAGGCCTCGAAAACGCCATCACGCGATATTCAAGGCGTTGCTTTACTCTTTCGCTACTACAATTTATTGTATTACGTTGAAAGACGTTTCTTTCCACCAGATCGAAATCTCGGTGTTTACTTTGAGTGGTATGATTCTTTAACAGGTTGGTATTTCCCATCCCAAATGCGTTTCTTACAATACTGTCATCTCGTTTTGTATTTATTATTAGGTGTACCATCTTGCCAGCGCACCATTGCCTTTGAAAAGGCCTGTACTTTATTTAATCTGGGTGCTATTTATACACAAATCGGTGCTCGCCACGATCGCACCACAGAGAAGGGTCTGGATGCCGCAGTCGATAGTTTCCTACGTGCTGCCGGCATATTCCGTCACATTTACGATACTTTCACAAATGCCCCATCAATGGATTTGAAGCCTCAAGTTTTAGATGTTTTGGTTTCGCTGATGCTGTCACAAGCACGTGAATGTCTCTATGAGAAGTTACAATTGCAAATTGAGTCATTGGGTATAACCGAATCGAGTCATGTAAGTATTTTATCTTGTTATAGTTGTAATGTGCTGATGAATGTGAATGATGATTATTCCAAGAAGAACGTTTAAGTCAAATGCAAATAGTTTGAAGGATCCTATGAGCCATTTTACATAGGCATTTATTCCAAACAAATTTGCGGTCACTTCCACAATGTTTAATAACATTGCTCGACAAACTGCAAAATTTGTCGCATATGGGAATCTAAGTCTGACTAAATACGAATTGAATACAATAGTTTGGGCATTATTTAGTATATCTTATGCAATTTAAAACCTTGTTTTCAGAATATTTATATCGAATGTTTATTATAGGAATTCTACACATTGCATAATTGGGAATTAATATTCTTAGACCCCGTCAAGGGCTAAATGTAAAAAACATATCTGTGGTCACAACCCGTAACAGCCTAACTCGAGTTAGGACACAATTGAGTTATTTGCACCATCGTATTCAGCGTATCTAAATTTATTTGCTCCAAATTTTTCATGTTTGTATCTCTTCTAGGAAGGCAATTAATCCTAAAAAACCTAACAGCTTAAGTTATTTTTCTAAATGACATAACTGCTTAAGTCAATTTAGGATTACAACAAATATAAACATTATTTTTTCATCATTGCCTAAATCAATTTAAGTCGTTAATCCAACAAAATAAAGAAACAATTTTATTTTCCTAACTTGAGTTAAGCTCTTATTCCGAATTATAATTTCGTTTTTTGATAAACATAAATTGAGTTCAGGTCATTCTCCAAACTTAAAGTTTTTTATTTAATCTGGAAGAATAGCCTAACTCAACTTGAACTTTTTGACTTTCTTTCGTTCAACAATTCATAAGAGCCTAAGTGTCTTTTTCGATAATATCTTTTGACTGCGAGAATAAACAACTATTTTTTGTTAAGAACTAAGTAAAGAAATTAGTTTCCTTGGAATCTGTAGCAAAGGTTTCCAAAAAAACACCTTCTCCTGATTTTCAGTGAAGATTCAAAACTTTAAACTCCTGTACTGAAAATACTGCCTAAAGTTGCTTCATTCATTAAGGAGAACAATTGATGGAGTAATTTCTAGCCGTCATTGTTTAGTATTTTGCCATTAAGGGTTAATGGAAGTATAAAATTAGTTTAATTAAACAACTGGCTTATAATATTTCTACATCATTATTACAAAAACATTCAATCTCTCCACGGCTTTATAACTAAATATTGCGTTACAAAAATTTACAAAACTTTCTTTTTCCAAACTTTGATGCGATATTATGAATTAATTCACTAAAGAAAACAATTACAGTTGCGGTCAAAAAAAATAGCATCAAGGCTAAAAAAAAATATATGTAGACTACTATTTAGCAATAGCGTTTATTGATTAAGTTCAAAATGTAGCTTTAGGCACTTAGGAAACTGTAAAACTATATTAAATAAAAAACATTAAATTTTCTTTTTATTTTTGATGCAAAATTTTAAATTTTTTCAAAAGAACTTAAAAATAAGCAGTCAAAAAAATAGCACTTCAGTTAAATTTTTGGTAATAGCACAAATTAATAAAAAAAAAAAAAACAATATATTATGAATTCACTACTTCTGAGTATTATTTACTTATTATAATCGATACTTCGTGGCATTTCCTTTATTTGCAACAATCTCTGCGCAACGTTTTGACATTGAATTAACAACATTTTGGCAACGTTCCACCGAAATTTCGTTCCATATTTGCTTTACCGCGTTCCGTATTTGCTTTATTGCTCGTTGGTTGAATTTGAGCACCTCCTTTTTTAATATTTCCCCATAAATTCTCAATGGAGTTGAGGTCTGGGCTCTGTCTTTAAACCACTTTGTTGCAAGTTTGCTGGTGTGTTTAGGGTTATTATCTTGCTGTAAGACCTACACCAGCGGCATTTCGTCTGAAGCATAGGGCAGCATAACTCCTTAAAGGATATTAACATAAATGGTTCTATTCATTATGCTTCTTATTCAATGTATGGGTCCTACACCATAATAAGAGAAGCATGCCCATACCATTATACTAGACCCACTGTTTTTTATAGTTTTTATGGTATAATTCGGGTTGTATTCGGCATTAGGGGATCTTCTAATGTAGCAACGTAACCAAATAAAACAATGTTGGACTCATCTGTCCAAAGCACATTTCTCCACATTTCGGCTGTCCAATTCAAATGAGATGTTGCAAACTTCAACCTTTTAGCAACGTGCTTACAAGATAGGAGTGACACTTTTCGGGGACCACATGCATTTAACTTGTTGTCTCGCAGTCTCCGGCGAATGGTCTCGACACTTGCAGCTACAGTAAGTTCCTTTTTAAGCTCTGTTGCTGGCTTGAATGGATCATTCTTTGCCTCTCTGACCAAACGTTTAACCATTAAAGGCGACAGACTCGCTTTCGTCCACGTTTTTCTGGTTTCTGGGTAAATTTCAGTGCTTTGATAATCATTTTGTTTGAGCACCCAACTAACTTTCGGATTTCCGAATATGGCTTGTTTTCAGAAACCATGTTTTCTTTAACAACATGTTTTTCGTGCATGCAGTGCTTTCCACGTCCCATTCTGACGAATATATATTAAAATAATCAATAGATATTATGAATTGCAATATGAATTTACCTTACCTTTAGTGTTTTTCACTTTTATTTTAATTATTAAAACAATATTTATTTTGTTTAACGATTTTTTCATACGAGGTGCTATTTTTGTGATTGCACTGATGTTAAACTTTTGTGAAATGATCGATCATTTCTTAAAGAGACTAAACAGAGTACTACATCATCACTTAATTATGTTCAAATAATAAGCACAGAATTTATTTTTTCATTGGTATGCAAATAGATTTCAACGTTGGTGCTATTTTTTTGACCGGCACTGTAGACGAACTATCGAATAATTTATAGCAATTTCTATTCTATAAATCGTTGGTTTTCGTTTTGCCACTGAATTGAAAAATAATTGAATTGAATAATTAATTCAATTATAAAATCCGATTAATTACGCAAACGGGTTAATAATATTGCTACATCACTATTACAATCACTAATTCAATCTCCTTAGCTTTAACAAAAAAAACTTTCTTTTTCCAAACTTTGATGCGATATTATGAACTCATTCACTAAGGAGAATAATTAAGTGATTAGCAATTCCTATTCTATAAATCGTTGTTTGGCGTTTTAAGGATTAAATGATTTATAAAATCCGTTAATTAGACAAACGGGTTAATGATATTGGTACATCACTATTACAATTACTAATTCAATCTCCACAACTTTAAAGACAAATATTGCATTACAAAAATTTACAAAAGGTTATTCTTTCAAACTTTGATGCGATATTATGAAAACTAGAGTTAATTAAAAAAAAAAGTTTCCAATTTAACGATAAACCTAATACAATCGATTACCTTCAAAAATTTAACTCAAAACGAAGGTAAAAAGTTATATTTGGTCTGAATTATATATTAAAGTTACATATATTTCCGTATGACGCATTTATTTCTGCATAACATTCAATATGTTACCATTTGAAACTAATTTTTCCCATCTAACCAATTCAGACCACATAGCAATTTTCAATAATTGCATAACACTCCAAAAGTTTACACCTTTCTTTGTATTTGCATGCATACGAGGTGTGATCAAAAAATATTCGTTATTTTTGATTTTTTTCAAAAAGTATTTATTTATTCGTCAATTTCTATTTCATTTCCTTTAAAGTAGTCCTCCTGAGATATAATACGCTTGTGCCAGCGTTTCTTCTAATCCTCGAAACACTTCAAAAACACTTCTTTATCGCCAACAGCTCCTGTTTCGATTTTTTTTTTATCTCTTCAATCGTAGCAAAACCCTTTCATTTCATCGGTGTCTTCAGTTTTGGGAAGTGGAAAAATTCAGCGGGGGCTAAGTCCGATAAATACGGTGGTTGAGGCATAATTGCGGTTTTGTTTTTGACCAAAAACTTATCTCCTCAATCGTAGCAAACCCCTTTCCTTTCATCGGTGTCTTCAGTTTGGGAAGAGGAAAAAGTTAGCGGGGGCCAAATCCGGTGAATACGGTGGTTGGGGCATGATTGCGGTTTAGTTTTTGGCCAAAACTCACGCCCAAGCATCGATGTGTGAGCTGGTGCGTTATCATGGTGCAAAATTCATGATTGGTTTTTCCACAAATCTGCGCGTTTCTGACAAATTTCTTCGCGCAAACGGCGCATAAATTCAAGGTAGTATTCCTTATTGACCGCGTACGACCTTGTGGCAAGAATTCATGATGCACCACGCCATTGCTATGGAAGAAAACAGTGAGCAAAACCTTCACGTTTGACCGAACTTGACGTGCTTTTTTCGGTCTTGGCTCTTCTGGGCGCTTCCATTGGGATGAGTGGGCTTTGGTTTCAATGTCATAGCCATACACCCATGATTCGTCGCCAGTTATGACCTTTTTGAGGAAATCTAGATCGTCGTTAAGGACGTTCAACAGCTCCTGAGCGATATCCATGCGACGTTGTTTTTGTTCAAAATTTAGCAATTTTGGAATAATCTTCGCTGCCGCACGTTTCATGCCTAAAACATCCGTAAAAATTGGTTGGCATGAGCCGAACGACATGCCAACATCATCATCAGCAACCTCTCTAATAGTGATTCGACGATTATCCAAAATCATTTTCTTCACTGCTTCAATGTTTTCAACGGTTGTTGATGTGCTCGGGCGACCAGGACGAGCATCGTCATTGACATCTTCTCGGCTTTCCTTAAACCGGTTCTACCACAATTGAACTTGTGTTCTGCTCATAGTAGACTCACCAAACGCCACAGTTAACATTTCAACTGTCCTTGCACATTTAATTTCATTTTTTACACAAAACTTAATACAGTTTCTTTGATCCATTTTTTCGAATAGTAAAAAATCGAAGATCGCATCAAAATACAACTAACCTTTTTATCTGTCACAAACAAACTGACAATCCAAAATGGCTGATATTATCAACATATATAACAGACATGTGTACCAACATAAAAGAAAAAATCGAATATACGTAACTCATGAAAAAAGAAAAAAACCGTTTTTTTTACCACACCTCGTATGTGCCACCTTTATGCATTATTTGCATTATTTTCTCGTGTAAGAAGTAAGTGTAAAATATACTTATACAATATTTGTATTGTTTGTTGCTTTCACCATCGGCGCTGTCAATCACGACAGCCAATTTGATCTACATACATATTTATCGTATGTCAAGCGCTCGTACAGGAAACCTTACTTACTTTCATTGTTTTAAACTTAACTTCAAACGGGAGAGTTTTCGCATTGATGTAATGTAAACTTCAATATCTAAAGGCTTGAAAGTTACGCCTAAATTTGCCACTTTCCGCAATTGTAAAAGGTTCCTATAAATAAATACTTTTTACTTTGTTGTAAATAACAGACAGGCCTAACGCCTACTTTGCTACTAACAATGAAGTTTGCTTCTTAAGTCTTTCGTTCGTGAGTCAAAGTTTGTTGCCCAAACCGTTTGGTTTGTTCCGGGATACATAAGGCAGGGTTAGGGATGGGTTTGTTAACGTAATGTAAGATGGTTTTGTAGTGTTATCAGTTGCTAAAGAAGCGGCATTCAGTTAAAAATCTGGGTGATTAAAGCAAGATTTGAAAACATTAAATAGTACATAATAGTGATGTACTCGTATGCATGAACTAATTGAATATGACCATTTTATCCCCTGTGAGAGATGTAATGGGGACTAGTTTAGTATTTCGTTTATAAGTATATATTTATTTTAATTGTAACTTTCATTAATTATGTGTGTTCTGTGCTTCCATGGGAATTTAGTTTTTATACAGAACAAATATATTTTATATTTTCTTTGTCATTTCTAATCTAATTTTTTTTTTTTGCAATATATCTTTTCTAGCTTTTCAAAGATTTAGCTGGCGAAGCAGCACAATTAACACAAGAGTACAATGAAATGCACAAAAATATACAAATGAATGATACACATACATATTTGCCCGAATGTTGGGCTGGTCTAGTGCCACTCAAAGCTGAATACTACAAAGGTGAGTAACAATAATAATGAAGAAATGAGCCATAACAATTGCGACTAAAATGATGATGTTTAAAGCCAAATATCAGATTACATACGGTAAACAAAACAAACCTCCATTAATTTTATATATTTGAAAAGCAGTTTTACATCATTAATTAACCCATCCGTCAGTTTCTGCTCAAATGTAAATTTTGTATTTAAATATTACAAACAAAACTTCTACTTTTTCAATTTCTACATTAATCCAACAAATCGTGCGGCCATAGCAAAGTTTGGCATAATATGAGTTATTAACATTTGGCAAAAATGTGAATACTCTTTCGAATATAGGATTATATGCAGGTTCCGAAACTGCTTCCAGAAATTTTAGATAATGAGGTATACGCTGTCGTCACATGGCTAACTTCT
Organism: Philornis downsi; assembly: GCA_019455685.1. Lineage (NCBI taxonomy): Eukaryota > Metazoa > Arthropoda > Insecta > Diptera > Muscidae > Philornis > Philornis downsi. The sequence continues at coordinate 21,060 of JAHXMU010000432.1, forward strand.
ACATATTTGGAAGTGAACATTTTACGACCCCAAAGATGACGCTAAAGGTTTGCATATGGCAATATTAAGTACTTATTTAGAAGGTCCTATCGTAATGTGCTTATATCTGCCTAATGCTGATTATTATCATACAACGAAATACAAAAAAAACATTAAATAAAGGTCATAATTTAAATTTAAATTCATTAAAGTTCAGTTTAACTTTGTTTTGATATCGTATATTTTTTCAAAAATATATTGAAGGTTTTTTCGGCTTATTCGCGTAAACCATCGACTTCAAAAAACCCCAAAGAAAAAAGTCTAATGGTGTTAAATCGCACGATCTAGACGGCCAATTCTGGTCTCCAAAACGCGAATAATGCAATTGAATTGTTTCTCTGGCTGTACGACATGTGGCGCCGTCTTGTTGAAACCACATGCCCTCCACATTCATTTCTTCAATTCTAGGCACGAAAAAACTGGTTATCATTTCACGATACCGAACACCATTGACTGTCTTGCGTTCTTGTTGGGACACCCTAAACAGTTTGTACAAATTTTGTTTTTCGTACCTAAAAATGTTTAAATTTTACAAAATATTCGCATTTCCCTTCAACACATAATTCTATTACTCACCGATCATTGAAATTTTGTTTTAAGTCGAATAACATTCCACAAATTAAAACTAATAAAACTAAACTATTTACTTAAGGAAATATAATTTGCACGTAGTTTTTTTTTTTTAAGAAGTAATTATTGTTCATTAGAAATATAAAGTAAAATTCCAAGAAAACGAAAAAAAGCTCTTAAACTGAACTTCTCAACTTTTACTGAAATTGTTTCTGAATTATAATGCATTATAGATTCAAAATGTTGTTAAATGTTATATAACCGTTATAAAAGTTATATCACTTACATTGAAATCATAAAATTCTATAAACTTTAGTAAATAAGTCTTGACTAAAATGAAGTTATTCCAAAAAACATTTAAAAATGAAATAAGTCCCCAATTTAAATGAAATAACTTTAAAATTTATAATAACGAGAAACAACTTTCAAAACAAAAAGATGTTTGGTAATTATTCCATTCCCAACTATTCTAACATGTTATAAAGATGATTTCATGTAAATCTTGATAGCGGCTATGCCTCAAATAGGTCATACATTCTCCAACATATCGGCCAGAAGTCTACGAGGGTTTAACGTGAGTCTCTCCGTGAAGGTCTTACCCACGGTGTGCGACACACTGGGCATATTACAATGCGATTGCCAACGCCCCCCTGGAATAGCCAAGTAAAACTTGGGCTATCTAGGAAAAGGGGCTGACAATTGTGCTATTAACACATATTGTCAGCCCTTTCTTCGCAGCCAGGAGATACCAAATTGATTATGCTAGTATGGAACATAATCCCCATTGGCGGAGGTGAGGCCTATCTTACCACCTCTGCTACTCTATGGACCTGTAGCACCCGGTTGCAACTCCACATTCGAGCACAAAGTCTCTACCAGCGATTTTGGTCCAACATATCGGCCAGTATCTCACGAATAAATTTTTCAATATTGGCTTCCAGTGCGTCAACCATTGTGGGCTTTTTCTATAGACATGAGTCTTAACAAAGCCCCCCAAAAAATAGTCTAAAGGCGTCATATCGCACGATCTAGGCGGCCAATTGACTGGCCCCAACTATTCTAACATTAACGAATATTTACATAAATGCCGACACAAAAACGAAATTATTCTCCAAAAACATGACTTTTTCATTTTGTTTTTTGAGACATTTCATAAAGCCAAGTATTAATTGAACCGAGCGCTTTGAAAAATTTTAAAGTTACTATTCTCGTAATGAATGATTGTTAAACATTATCATTTTGTCGTCATATTTGTTGCTCTATTCTTCTATTCTAGTCTCTTCTTGTTTCCCTGTCAAGTCCTGCGTGTGAACAATCAATAATTTATGCCGACAAATAAAAAAAAAAATAGTTTCTGAAAACTGCTCTACGAAACTTCTGCACTCGTCGCGTAATGAAATAATCTATGGTTGCAGTCACAGCATCAGCAAAAAAAAAAAAGAAAAAGAAACGAAACGAAGAAGACACATTATTACGTTTTTTAAGCATTTGTTTTTTTGTTTGTGTTTTCCAACCTCTCATAATGTATTTCATTCCTTTTGACATTTGTATTCTTTAGCGCTGGCTCATCATTATGAAGCCCGTAGCATAGATGCCAACGCCGACAAAGCTTCCTTGAGTACCAAAAAAAGTCAAGCCACCTCGAATGAATCGTTTATTGGCAATGCGCGGGAGGCAATGCGAATGGCAGCAGCTGTCGCGGCCGCTGCAGCCGCTGATGACAGCGACGAGGAGTGCACAAGTTTGGCGGCATTAAAACGTGCCCACCTCAAAGAGGCATTGGCTAGTCACGAAGAAACCCAACGTTTGCAGCGCATGTGTCGTTACTTAAAGGTAAGTACGAAAACGTAACTTTTTACTCCAAATAAGTGTCTTGCATTCCGGGTGATCGCATATGAGGCAGATAATAATCATTCCTACCTGGTACTACGTTTACACCAAAGAGGCATTATGGGCCAGAAGAAGATGGCGAAGACGATGATCACGATCATCATAACGATGGCGATGATGATGATGATGACGATGATGATGACAATGATGGCTGTTGATGGTAATAGGTTGATTTAGCTATGCATGGCAGCCACAACCACACCATCTATGGCTCAACAACCGTGGCCATATTTGACTTCATCTTCTTTAACTATTGCTATTGCTTGCTTACATTAGTGCTGCGTGGTTGCAGTTGTTAATTTCTTGACATCTAAGCTAATATTGCATTTGACGATGCAGATGCTGGAGCTTCTATCACCACCGCCACCACCACCACCACCACCACCACCACCACCACCACTATACGATGAAGTGTCAGTTTTACTCTCTGTATACCTAATACCCATTCATTTGGGTGTTCCTAGGTGTTTTTAAATACTGTTGACTGAAAGGCTTGGTGTAGTACCATATCAGAATAATATTCCTCATTCATTGGTTCTTTTTTTTTTTTTTTTTTGTAATATTCTTTCTTCATGTAATTGACATCATATTAAACGCCTTGTGTCATTTGATTTATTTAGATTCTCTTGCTTTATTCCTACACTCGTACAGAAGAATTCATTCGCATATTTTCTCTTTTAATTTACAGAATAAAACATCTCTGATACAAGTCATTAAAGAAGCCCAATATAAGACACAAGACGAGTTGGAAAAGTTTAGTGTGGAAATGCCAGAAAACGAAATGGATGACGTATTTGATGTTATGGAAGTTCAAGTTGATGGTAAGTTTTTGCAAGTGCTGAATATAAGAGAGATGTACACTTTCAGAGGAATGAAATGATTGTTATAAACATGGAACATTTTGAATAAGTTAGGCCAAATCAGGTTAAAATCTAGATTAAGTAAGCACTTTTGGAAACATAACATTTATATTTTAAGATTTCTGGTATTTGCTTACGGACTCATTTGAAATTCTTAAATCGTTCATCTAGTTTTTTTTTTCTATTAAGCCGGTTTAAGGCGATTACTTTATGAGAAAAGTTATTTTAATGGTTTCAAGTTCGTTTCTTAAGTCTTTTAATTAGTTTCCGATAACATGCAAAATTTCGTTTGAGGAAAAATCGAATAATGCAGTATAAAAACTACATATTTGAGATATGGATGTTATGAAAGTTCAAGCTGATGGTAAGTTTTTACAAGTGCTGAATATAAGAGAAATCACTTTCAGGGGAATGAAATGATCGGTATAAACATGGAACATTTTTAATACGTTACGCCAAATCAGGTTAAAATCCAGATTAAGTAAACGTTTTTGTGAAAACTAACATTAGTATTTTCAGATTTTCTAGTATTTGTTTTCGGACTCGTTTATTAAGCGGTTATAGGCAGTTACTTTGCAAGAAAAGTTATTTTGTACACCTTTAATGGTTGTTTATGGGCGTTTACTTTATAGGAAAAAATATTTTCTACACCTTTCATGGTCCATATTCGTTTCTTAAGTCTTTTAATTAGTTTCTAATAACATACAAAATTTCGTTTGAGGAAAAATCGAATAATGCAGTATTAAAAACTACATATTTGAGATATGGATGTTATGGTAAGTTTTTAGAAGTGCTGAATATAAGAGAAATCACTTTCAGGGGAATAAAATGATTGGTATAAACATGGAACATTTTTAATAAGTTAGGCCAAATCAGGTTAAAATCCAGATTAAGTAAAAGTTTTTATGAAAAATATCATTAGTATTTTCAGATTTTCTGATATTTGTTTACGGACTCATTAGAAATTCTTAAATGGTTTGTCCAGTTTTTTGTATTAAGCGGTTACTTTGCAAGAAAAGTTATTTTGTACACCTTTAATGGTTGTTTATGGGCGGTTATTTTATAGGAAAAAGTATTTTCTACACCTTTAATGGTTTCATGTTCGTTTCTTAAGTCTTCTAATTGGTTTCCGACAACATACAAAATTTTGTTTGAGAAAAAATATAATAATGCAGTATAAAAACTACATATTTAAGATATAAAATATAAGGGAGATTTGTAGGGGATAGGAATGGGTATTTAAGATATTTTGTATCAAACCCTTCGAGATGATACAGGTTGCCAAAATTTACCAGCTTGTGTACATCACACTTTTCAAAGCAAACATCAACGGATTAATATTACTTTTAGTCTTTTGGGAAGTACCCTATAATAAAATTCGACTCTTAACATCAATTTTTTAAACCCTTCACCATAGAGATGATGTTATATGTATATATAGGATGATTTTAATTATTTAATTTTTTTTAATCGAATAAAACACTAAAATTTGCACCATATATTAACATTTTTTATTAGAATCGATAAATTGGTCTTTGCCATTTAATTTGTAAAGATAATTTCATGTAAATGTTGTCCGCGGCTCCGTCTCAAAATGTCCATTCGGAAGGTCAAATTTTTCGTCACATTTCGGCTTGTATTCCACGAATAACGCATGTAATGTTATCCTGTAAAACTTCAATAGTGTTCGACTTGTCCACATAGACTAACGACTTGACATAACCCCACAAGAAATAATCAAGGGGCGTTAAATCGCAAGACCTTGGGGGTCAGCTCATAGGGCCAAATCGAAAGATAAGCTGCTCACCAAATTCATCCCTCAACATATCCATTGTTTTACGAGCAGTGTGGCATGTTGCACCGTCCTGATGAAACCACATGTCAACCAAGTTCAACTCAGCCAAGGGGGGCAAAAAAAATTCCTTGTGGTTGAGTAACACATGAACAATCGCTGAGAACGGCGACGAATGGACATTTCACGATCGTCATTAACACTGGTCGCTACGGCTGCAATATTTTCTTCGGCACGCACTCTACGCATACAAGTCGATGGTTTTATGTCCAACAAAGTAAATTTGGTGCGAAATTTGGAGATAACAGCACGAATTGTTGATTCATCGGTCGATTATGATGACCATAAAATGGTCGTATCAGACAATGCACATTTTTCACAGCGCACTAATTTTGATAATAAATTTCAACGATTTGCAATCGTTGCTCGTTTGTTAGTCTTTCCATGTTGAAACGGCAGAGTGTACTGTACACTTTTCATTTTGACAGATGACGTTTAGACGCCATTGACAACCAGTGCTGCCAAACTGAAAAACTTAAATCTTAAAAAATCACCCTATGTATGCTAAGCTTAAAAAAGTTCCATAAAAATGTACAAGAGTTATCTTGCCCCCAGGTAACAAATACAGGTCAGACAGATACATGGATATAGCTCAATCGACTTGAAATCATTAAACATATTTGGCTAAGTGAGTGTTAAATGTTTGGTCCTATCAAATGATATTTGCGTTTACAAGGAAAAAACACTTAACTCCCAATTTTCAAAAATCGCTATTATGAAAATTTACTACAACTTTCGAATAATATAGAATTTTTGGCTAGAAAAAGTTTGAACGCTTTCTTGTGAGTGTTAAATTTTTGGTCATGTCAGATGATATCTGGGCTTACAAGGAAAACAAGATTTAACACCCGATTTCAAAAAATCGCTATTATGAAAATTTATTATAACTTTCGAAATATATAGAATTTTTGCAGAAAAATACTTGAACGCGTTCTTGTGAGTGTTAAATTTTTGGTTGTATCAGATGATATCTCCGCTTGCAAGATAAAAAAGACAACCCCCAATTTCGAAAAAATAGCTATTATGAAAATTTGCTATAACTTTCGAAATATTCAGAATTTTGACATCACTCTTAGACGCAAGTGCTTATAAATAAAACATGTTCTCGCTTATATTAATACTTAGAGATATTACGTAATTTTTAAAGAAATCGCAGTTTCGAAAAATTACTATAACTTTTGAACTGCACCGAATTTGACGTGTTTTAAAGTATATTTTTTATGTTTTAAAAGAAGAACAACAATATTAACGAATAATCTCGTTTTGATTCTAATTGAACTTAAGTCGTTTTTGCTTGTGAACACAGATGTACGTATATTTTCATTTGATTGCGTGAAGATATGAAAACCGTAAAGTTACAAAATGTCACGGAAGTTTTACACTGATTGTGTCACTCTTGAAAGAGACTGAAGACGAATTTAAAAAAAAAAACAGCAAAACTCTTCATGACCGATATGTCATTTAAGTAGAAATATTATTTTTGGGATTAATGTAAGACATTAATATGAATTTTATTTGCAATTGCAAACAATTTTGTTTAGAGATTTTTCTATATTTTTTATGGTTTATGATTTACTCTAAATTGATTTTTTCATAACTGTGTTTTGTTTTTTCTTTTCAGGATGCTCCAAGTTCACCCTATCTTTAACTGGACCCGATTTTACATCATACAAAGTGGAAGATCCCTTCAAACGCCTAGGTCCCATTGCCATCTTCTCTGCGCGACGTCATTGGACCGCACCGCGTTGTGTGCGCCTACAAAAGGGTTCATCGATCTATCACGATGGCACCCATTACCACTGTCATTGCCCATCGCCAGCGGATGGCCATGAAGTTGGCTGCAGTTTGTACAAAGAAGAAGTGGAAAGTTTCGGTTTTCATGTGCAGGGCGATGCCCCCGTCATGATAGCCCATGTGGAGATCAATTCATTAGCTGATGTAGGTTTTTTCAAAGAACACAAATTTAATTCAATTACATTTAATTCTGTGTGTGTGTGTGTGTGTGTGTGTGTTTCTGTTTTCAGTTGGGTGGCATTAAAGAGGGTGATTTCATAGTCGAAATCGCGGGCATTGATGTTAAATGGTATCTACATCAGCAAGTGGTGCGTTTAATACAATCTTGTGGTGCAACATTGGAGCTGAAGGTAATAACGCCCATGGATAGGAATTATTTGAAGGTAAGCAACATATTAGTTACAATTCCCGCTTTTAACAGTAACGTAACTAAACGTTTCTTTCATTTTGGCAGCCTTTATCATCCAAAGGTTCAATTTCCACTTTATCGGCGGCCAGTTCATCTGGCGTCTCTTCAGGATCTTCCAGTCCCACAGGTACTACGACTAAACCCAAAATACGCTGCAAGTCTACATCTAAAGCCCGCTTGGGCAGCATTTCATCAAGCTCATGGAATCCCTTTCGGCGCACGCCTAGTTTAGCGAAAATATTCTAAATAAATACGTAATTGCAAATAACATTTTAAATTGTTGACAAAATAGAAAATAACAGAAAGCAAACATTAGTGGCCATTTTTAACAAAAACAAAAAAAAAGATAAACAACAGCGTCGTTTATTATAATTAATTATATTAATTATTATATAAAATTTTTATGTTTTAGCGATTTTGTTCTTCTACAATTAAGTTGAATATTTACACAAGATCTATATATCATATCGGCCTATATAAAGTATAGGATTGTAGCGACTTCCTGAATTCTTTTTGTAAAATTTCTCTATAATTTCATTTTATTTTCTGGGTTTAAGGAAAATATTCTCTCTACTAAATTGTAAATTATGTGAAAATTATTTGCAAAACAATGGCTTTTGTGTATTTTTTTTTTCAAATTTTAAATTTCGAACTTATAAAAAATCTTTTATTAGTATGTTTAAAGGACATACATACAACTTTACTAAAAGATTTTCTCTAAAATTTAGTCGTTACTGAAGTCGTTTGTAATGCATTCAAAATTATGTTGATTCATAAGAAAAGATTTTTTTTGCTTGCAAATACAAAACTTAAAACTTTATTTTACGAATTTCGTTTTTAAGCCATAATTATTATTTATAAATTTTTATGTCAAAGACCACAACACAAATGTATATTTTATTTTAAACAAACATAAGAAACGGAACAGAAAATCTAAAATTATGAAGTGTACACTATTCAATATATTTTTTTTTTCAATAAAAAAAAAAAAACAAAACTGTATATATTATCCAAAATTAATTAGCGTTTTAATTCAAGATGTGCATGTAAAATTATTTTTTATAAAGGGTGGCGCATAAGTAACTCTTAACGGCGACTATATTGAGAATGAGATCTTGTGCATCATTTGGTTTTTACTCGCGAACCAATTGCATCTTATATGGGATAGATGTAACACATGTAAAATTCTTTGCAAAGACTGCCTAGACATCTCTAACTGCTGAGAACGTCGCCTGGTGGAAATTTCGGGGTTTTCCTCAATACTTGCTTGCACTCGAGCAATGGTAACTTCATTTCGAACTGCACGAGGTCTTCCAGCACGCGGAAGATCACAACAGACAGCCCCTTGTTGCCCAAAACGCTGAACCCATCGGTAAATTGTTGGAGCACTAGGAGCATTTCGAACATGAAAGAAATTTCGATATGATCTGAATAATCGAATGCTAACTTTCAAAGTAAAATTGAACAACTTCGTTCAGTGCTGAGCCTTTCCATCATAACTTTCCCAAGTATAATTTAGTTATATTTCGTAGAGACGAAAAATGACTTAAACAAAAAATGTATTCACTGATCAAATCTTAGCGTTACTTATGCGCCTCCCTATAGAACTACATTGTAGATTAATAACATGAGTGCAGGTGAGCGTAGTTTAAAAATAACACTTGAGTAGATACATTTGCAAAATCACGAACGAAATCAATACAAAACATAAAATCGAAGAGGTCCTTGTACGATGGCAATGCAATTAAATTCTGTTTTCATTAACTTAAATATCATAAGTGAGAAGAAATCTGTAATTCAGTCAAATTTAGTCGGAAAGAGTGAAACTCAGAAAATTTCTCACACTGGCTTTTATATTCAAGTCTTGGAAGAGGAAATGATTCGATCACGTCGTGTTGCTATAAATCCGGCAAGTAGAAAGAGGACAAACGAAAGAGAATTGTGTGGCAGTGTTGCCATAATAAAAGTCAGTGTGTACCAATGTTTATAAGTGTTTTCTAACATTAAAACGCAATTGATTTTTGTGTAATGTCGATGACATTGGAAGAATGTATCAAGACAAACACTAAGAGCTTACATTTTGCCAGGCAACGAAATTATACCAAGAAAAAAAGCCTATTTAAAATTGTGTAAAATTCTACTCTGGCAATGTTAAATGTTTAGATTTCCTATCTACTCGGCGGAATTATAATGGAGGAAAAATTTTCTAGCAGCATGAGAGCATGGTTTTCTGTTGTTTCTAAATATAGGCTCTTTGCCGGAACTTGATAACAAAAAAAAAAAAAAAAAAAAAAAGAACCAAAAATTTCGCGAATAACTAAATAAGCTAAAAAGAATCCAGAAAAAAGAAAATTCTTCCAAGTTCTTTTAACTGAGATACAATGTTGTTTATAAATACCGTGTAATTTTCGATTTCAAAAGTAAATTTGAATAAAATATCCATAAAGCTATGATTTCAGTGAGACTTTTATTTCATTATAATGCTTGGACCTTGGCCATTATGTATGAAATACAATGCAATTTAAATGACTGCCTCTGGATTGATTCAGTGCTACTGAATGAAAGTACACAAACCTAACCTAACCTAACAAGAAGCCTGTTTAATAGGTCGATTTCGTTCATATTTTGCCAAGGATTACAAGGCAATATAAATGACAAAGATTTAGGTTATTGCAACTTGTGAATTTGTATTTCGGTAAATCCGTCAAATTGTATGGAGAGTTCTAGAAGGTATAGGTCGTTGTGACCTATTTGCCAGCCCCAGCAACGATAATAGATTGTGGCAAGTTTTAAAAAGTTCCATAAAAATGTACAACAGTTATCCTGCCCCTCAGCTAACCGCTCAGACAGTTACGTGGACGTAGTTCAATCGACTTAAAATCATTAAAGATATTTGGCTGAAAAATGCTTGAACGTTTTCTTGTGAGTGTCAAATTTTTGGTCGTATCAGATGATATCTGCGCTGGCAAGGAAAGAAAAGACTTAACTCCCAAGTTCAAAAAATCGCTATTACTGAAATTTACTATAACTTTCGAAATATACAGAATTTTGACATCAGGCTTTCCAATGCTCCAATGTTTGGGGATTATCCGCTTAAACACGGTCTGTGACGCAGGCCCACAAAAACAGTCTAACGGCGTCAAATCTTGATGGTCAGTTAACGTCGCCAAAACGTGAAATCACGTCTTCTGGAAACTTCCCAAGCAATAACGACAAAATCGGTCGTGTTATGTGGCTTGAGGAACTGTCTTGTTGAATCGTCCATCGTCCAGTTGATAAATTTCAATTGCAGGCCAAAAAAAGTCAGTTATTATGCGACCATAGCGCTGCGGATTGAAATTTGGATTATCCGCCACACTTTCATTAACAGAAGCGATATATTCGGCAGTGTAACGCTTCCAGTCTCTTCAAATTACTTTATAATCTTGCCAATTGCATGCATAATAGGACGATTATGACGACTATAATCACCTCATAATCCACACCCCATAACTCACGTTTGAATCACCACTTCTGTAGTAAGTTTTAACTATTTTTACGCGTTCTTCGGTTGTTAAATAACACTTTAGATGATAGTTATTTAACAGCTGACAGACTTGCCAGACTGCCAGTTTTTAAATCACTAAAAGGGTAATTCTGTATAAGCTCTGCTGTTTTGTTAATAGCATATTATAGGTATATAGAAAACAAATAACTCCAGTAAAAGGAGGTGAACCTGGATTAAGAAATTACTGGTTTATGGACTAGTGAAAAATGACCAAGTTTGAGCGCCACTGTTTAGCGAACTGGCACAAGTTATGAGCGCAGTAACTCGTCGGTTAAGTTAATAATTTTGTTTGGGAGATACAAGAAGGGGTGTGCTTACCCGGTCGCTGCAATTGACAAAAATTCAGGTTATTGTAATCTACGAATTAATTTCGCAATCGTTTCAAGGATTTGAAACTAAGAATATATAGATAAAATCTGTCATTTGTATGGGAGGTATCAACAATGGGAACGGTTACTTGGTCGCTAAGGCAAAATCAGAATTTGTTGAAACTTGTGTTTAAGAATTGGAACTGGAAATGGACTAAAATTGATTGAATATAGGATACTGAAACAAAGACAAATCCAAAAATATATGGGTTAAGTCGGCAGTTTGCATGAGAACTGTCAGAAGCGGCGTAGTTAATATTATCATAAAGTAAAATAATACAACAAAATTTGGAGAAATCTATTAATTTTAGTGGTACTAGAGGGGCAAGTCAAAATAAGTCATTTTTAACTCTATGTTCTTTCGATTAAATGTATAAAAATTAATTATATTTTGATTCAAGCATAGTTAATAAAGCAATTAAACTTTCTAATAGAAAATTTCCTAATATAAGAGGGTCTTTTACTTTTTTTTTTTGTTGTAGAAAGTACTTCGTTGGAAGGACCAGGCTTTTGAAATACTATCGACACTTGGTGTGACGAATTGGAGGAGAAGCACAGAAGATCGATGCGCTTGGAATTATTTTCTACAGACGACGTGTAATAGATAAGGATGTATATTTTAGTCGCCACCTAAGAAGAAGAACTTTTCATACATTTGAACAATCAAAAAGTCGACTTTTAGTGCCAACTATTGGTGACTAATTTGGAATATCGCCTTGGTCGCCTTAATCTCCAACAGAGAATAATGACACAAACAATAATACGAATATAATTATTGTCACAAAATAATTTCTCCTGCATAGCTTTCGTATTACCTCGTTTTTGGGTTTATGAGCACATTTGTTTTATAACCAAGTGGGCCAATCTTTTAGACACATAAAGAATTTTAAAGCATTACAGTTCGATTTTTTTTTTATTCTTATAAAGAGAATTCTTAACTTGGAGCCAAAGACGTCTACGTACTTACAACTCCCACTCCGACGCCAGGATTATTAACATGTATAACTCAACTCTAACTCCTGTCAACTATCTCAGATTCTAAGGACTCTGAATACTCAACAATGGCGGTATTAGATATTTATTGTGACTGTTGTTTTCTTATAAATCATTGTGCTAGAGTAATTATTCGCAACTAATTGAAGTTATCAATTCTTGCATGATGTCTCGAGCAACATGCGAAAATTATATGAAGGAAAATCACAAAGATTCTAACAAACTGGTACTGTAATGGTAGTTATTAACTTTTAAAGTTATAATTTCGTATTTTAGGACGAAAAACATACAATGTGAAAAATTCTAATAAGTGAAGTAGACTGTCCTGTTGTAAATCATATTTTTCTGCTATTAAGATACACAACATTTTTAAAACATTACTATTGTAAAGTTGTATAATGTACAGGGTGTACGTCGGGAAGGTATATTACTTTGTTTTGCAGCCACTTTGGTACACATTAGTCTTGACAGTTCATATTTGGCAGTCATGAAGTAGAGACGTGACAAATTTGTTATGGAAAAATATTCGATAAACCACCGTGTTTTAATCGTTAAAACATTTTATTAAAATCAATCATCGATTACTGTAATGATGAGAGTCACGTGAAATTTTTGGAAGAAGCAACGTGCCAACAAGACGCACTATTTATCGTGTAGTGAGTAATTTCGAAGAAAGAGGGTCTGCAGCTGAAAGGGCCGAGCATGGACCACAACGCACTGCAAGGTCGGCTGAAAACATTACTGCTGCTCAGGAAAGTGTTCAAAACAATCCATCAACCTCAATTCGATGCCGTATTCAGGAGCTTGGTCTTCAAAGACCAACTTTGGCCACAATTTTACACAAGGATTTGCATTTGTTTCCATTTAAGGTTCAGTTGACACAAAAGTTTCTTCCACAAGCCCATTTACGCCGCCGTACATATGCCAATGGGATGTTACAGCTCGCCCATGACAAGTCCGATTTTCATGAAAAAACCATAATGAGTGACGGGCATATTTTCATTTGAATGGATAAGTAAATGAGCAGAATAGTCGGTTCTGACCTCAAATTATCCATCAGTCACCTTTGCATCCATTAAAAGTGACAGTTTGGTGTGCAATTTCGTCAGAAGGAATCATTGGAATTTACTTCTTTGAAACTGAAAACGGCGTAACGGTAACTGTTAATGGGGAGCGATATCGTGATATGATTGAAAACTTTTGCTTGCTTTGGGCTTGATTAACATGTGGTATCAAAAAGACGATGCCACATCACATACAGCCAGGATTACAATGGAATTACTGCGAGACCTCTTTCCACAACAAGTTATTTCAAGAAATGGTGATATTGGTTGGCCTCCACGGTAGCTTGATTTGACTGCTCCGGACTTCTCTTTGTGGGGAAAGCAAGGTTTATGCAAACAAACCAGAAACGCTTGAGCAACTGAAGCAAAATATCCGTGATGAAATTAATGAAATACCGCGTGAAATGTGTGAGAATGTAATGAAAGCTCTCGCATTTGTGAGACTAACAGCGACGGACATTTATCTGATATTATATTCCATACATATTTGCCGACATTAAATAAAACATTTATCAATATAAGATCCATTCTCTTTCATTTAATCAAAAATTATAAACAAAGTAGTACACCTTCCCGACGGACACCCTGTATTTGTTATTGAATTGTGGAGAAGATATATTGTAATATTGTAATTAAATCCAATCGTCCTTAAGGCTTAAAATTACAATCCTGAATAAATAAATTAAATTTAAAAAAAAAAACCAAACAGCAATCTGCGCTTCTTTTTTTTGTAATAATTTTTAAATGATTTTTATTAAAGACTTTTTCATTTAATTTTTAGTTTTACACATTTATAATTTTTATGCATACATACACATTAAGGATATAATATAATATAGCTATATTTTATTGGTTGTTGTTCTTGTTGTTGTTGTTGTTGTAAACTTATGGGCTAAAAACAGACATTTATAAGTTTTTTGTGTAATTTTTTTCTTGTAATTTTTATTGATTTTTTTGTTTGCTCTTTTTTAAGATTTGTTTTTTTTCGATTTTTTTTTTGTAAACACTTATGAAAAACAAAAACCATTTTGTTTTTACGTTTTGTTTAGTTAAAAAATGTTTCTAAAAATTTTGTTTGGTTTGGGGGATATTATTGTTTGCATTTGTTTTCTTTACTTTTACTTTTATTTACGTTAATTATTTATTTATACAGTTTTAAAGGAGACTGCATATCATCGTCATCATTGAGTAGTTGTGTTTTTTATGTTTATTCTGATTTGATTTTTGTATATATATATATTTTTTTTTTTAAGTTTTCTTTTAGGTTCTTGTTTGTTGTTATTATTTAATAATACTGAAAATACGACTAGACATTCATATAAATATATAAGATTTCTGTTGTTTATGTTTTTCTGTTAATTAATTTATTCATTTTTTACGATTTTCGGTTACTTGTCTCTATATAATTCTTTAAATTTACCGTTGGGGTTAAATTTCACTTTATTTTTATGATTTCTGTTATCGGTTTTGTTCAAGAACAAATATTGCAATTGCAGGTAAAATAAAGGAGTTAATTAAGAATTAATTGGAGTAAAAAACAAAATACCAGAAAAAAGTAAATAAGCTGCCAAATCAAAAATAATACTAAAATATGCAAAATTTTAAAAATAAATGTAAAAATCAATTCCAAAAATAGAAAATAAAATGTTTATCTATAATATAAATAATTTTGATCACTAAATTTATGAAAACTGTATGGGGCATTTCAAATATGATTTGGAAGAACTCAAATATATTCAACATTTAAGAAAATGATTTAAATGTCAAAGATAAAACTTTATTTGTTATATCTCGCTTTCGCATGAAAATCGTTTACTGTCAGTGGCAGCCTTGTCATAGTAAATTTGTAAATCGCAGTCGTTGGTAAATACAAAAATATGGCCACCCATAAGCTATGTCGAATTGATATTCAACTGATATCAAATCTATTGCCACGTGAAAGCGAAATAATAGAAAATCAGAAATAATCCATTTATATTTTAAAAATCTGGTCATGGCATCAAATCTATCGCTACGTGAAATCGAATTACAGAGTGTTCGCCTTAAAAATAAATAGAACGTCAGATATAAATTCATTTATATATGTTGAAAATAGATTGGAATACTATGCTTCATCAAATGGTATACTTTTCGCAGTCATATTGAGCAGATGAACTTTATTATAAAATGATAGCAGAATGGTTGGTGTTCTCAGAAACCACTTTGATAATAGCATTTCCGATTTGTGATTTTAAAACTCTAACGAACACACATGAAAATTGACTTAAGGGGTCCCCCCGGTGGTATAGAATTTTCAAAAAAAAATCGATTTTTTTTTGATATTTCGAAAGTATAGACTTTTAAAAATATACTGCCAAATTTTTGGAAGTATTTTTCCAGTATTTTCGATTCTACAGCCGTTTTAGCAGGTAGAGTCAGATTCGTCACGCGACGTCGTCAATTGTCGATTTGTTTGTCGCGCGGCAGCTGTTCCGGTCCTTCTCGGAAATTTTTGGAAGTATATTTCCAGTATTTTCGATTCTACAGCCGTTTTAGCAGGTAGAGTCAGATTCGTCACGCGACGTCGTCAATGGTCGCATTATTTGTCGCGCGGCAGCTGTTCCGGGCCTTCTCGGAAATGTGACCTTCTGTATACATAAGATTATTTCTAGTAAATGTCAATAATACTTTGCGTTATTGTATCATTGAATTCAGTGCGATATTCTTGACATTGCAACAGCTATTGAAGTGCAAAGATTGTGAAATATCTTTAAACTCCTTAAATATCCAAGCTTTAAACTCAATTATCTCAAAACTACTTTTTTCGCACTGGTGTTGTCAAAAAATTGTCTGAAATTTTAACATGTTGTTCACAACATTAGTGGCTATCGCCCGTACTAGAATCATAATATTATTTCAATTATTTCGTATTTTTTTTTATTAAAAACTGAAAAAAACCCCGATTTTTAAAGTGTCAAATTTAAAACCGGGCCATGTTGTCAAATTATTTTTTCTTATTCTAGTACGGAAAATGTTTCAGATAAATAGAAGAACCAAAGTGGACAACACCGTCCAGGTCCATTTTTTTGGCAGGGTCAACTTCAGCGCCATTTTTAAAATTACTAAAACTAAAAAAATATTGTTTTTTAATTTTTGTATGTAAAAGAAGTTACACAAAAAGCCTAAAAAATTTAAATATCGTTTTTAATTTTTTTTTTTATTGTAAAAAAAAATTCCTGAAAATACCCTAAATTTTCGAGCTTCACCGGGACCCCTTAATGATTTTCAGTACACGTGCAATTCAATCAAATAATTCCAATACATATATTCTACTTTTTTAAGTCTAATTAGTGGACTTAGGAAGAAACTCCCTGCAGCTAATTATACACTACAGATAATCTTCAAATGTCATGGCTAAAAAAAAAAAAACAATTTATAAAAATTTCTATAAAAGAATAAATTTCTTTTTTCAAAAATATATCTGTACGCAAAATGCATAAGTATTTAAATTAGCCAACAAAAGTATACCTTTTCAGTTTTCTACGACAAATCAATGTACTCGTATCTCAGCAAATTATATCTTTATGCATAAAATTTTTCTATACAAAAAAAAAGGATCTTTAATGGCCCGATATCTATAATAGGACAATATTTTCTTTAACAATGCCATAGCATATTTTTTTCTATATAATTCTATATAGTTTCATGTCACTTTTCTATACGAAAAAAAACTTTATCAGGTTGGATATCTACACAGAAGCTTAGTCGAAAATTGTATGTAATAAATGTGGCAAACTTATAAATACTGGACTTGTGCCCCAGCTGGCACAAATTAAGCTATAATAAAAGTATGTAATTTATAACACATTTTTGTTATCTGCTTTTTTATCAACCGGTATATCGAGTAATTTTATAATTTTAATAATTTTCTACAAGAAAAGAAAGAAAGGAAACATTGCATGGCTAAAAACTGCAGCTTAATAATTTAAAAAAGTGTGTGAACAAAACCTAAACCAAATTTCCTGGACACCCTGTAAGGAGAGAAATTAACAGTGAATATATATCCTTCTTCTTCTTCTTAGGTGGCGACTAGAATAGACTTTCTTCTTCTTCTTATGTGGCGACTGGAAAAGACTTCCTTATCTATTATACACCACCCGTAGAAAATAATTCCAAGAGCTTCGATCTTCTGCGCTCCTTCTCCAATTCGTCACACCAAGTTTCGATAGTATTTCAAAATCTTGGTCCTTCCAACGGAGTTTTGGTCGCCCTATACTTTCTATAACAAAAACAAAAAATTAAATTGAAAGACCCTCTTATACTCGTATTAGAAAATTTTCTGTTAGAAAGTTTAATTGCTTTACTAATTAAGCTTGAATCAACATATAATTAGAGCACAAATCTGCCAAACATACTGTAAGGATCGAAACTAATTGGCAGTTTACTTTTTATAACAAAAAGAGTCCTCCCCTCCATATGCCAAGAAATTTTCGGCTAGTGAAGCTTCGGCCAGAAAGAATTTAATTGACCTCTGAATCACTTGTCTACTTAATAATAGTTATTTTCCATAATGAAACTATAATGAAAACAGACCTATTGCAAAACTCTAATTGTAGGAAAGTGTTCATTCACCATATTTCTATATTAACATGAGTACAGATTTAGGAATCATTATCCAAAGTATTCGCAATACATCCTACTCACAATTGCTCACAAAGTAACATTTGTTAAGGAAAATGGACTTACGACTAACAATGAGCGTTAATTTGAGCGTTATAAGTTAATAGTTACTAATATCTTTTATGTTCAATTTTAAATCAGATTTTGTGTTTTGTTTTCTAAATTTTTAACTGGAGTAGTATTTATTTTATGTATTTTGTAATTACTTAATATTGGTCAAGATGCTTTAAATAACAAAATTGTTAAATAAACAAACAAACAAAACACTGGAGAATATGTTTTACTACAAATATTCGAAAGCATTGCCAGCCTAACCGGGCTCAAACGTTAACTAATCCTTGTTGTCAACAATTTTTTTCTTAGAAAAAATATATATACTAACATTTTAAGTGCAAAATATTAGACTTAGGACATTGGCATTTTTATAGGTCCACAGCACGAATATTATTTAATACACGATAGTCACCTTGATTAAAGCTGGCAATAATACATTCAAATATTAATAACTATTAAGAACTATCCAAATTCGTCGCCCATTCCAATTCCATTTTCTATAACAAGTTTTTTTTCTTTAATCTACAATAAAAGCGAATTGTCGATTAATATCCCGCAGGAAATATCTTTTGTGGGAGATAATGTGGGAGATAAAAGGAAACCTCATTTTGTAACTCAGGCGGAATTTGTTTTTGAAAAACCTTCCTTTTCGTTGAATAGATTTACTATTGCACCAGTGAGTTTTATATGAAACAATGTGGAGAATTGTTGAAAATATGCATAATGGGAATATTACTTTTATTTTTTAATTTCTGTCTGTCAAACGTTTTGCATGACTCAGTCCCCGACCTTTACTTTCGTAGTTTAAAAGTTTTATAAAACCAGTTTATTAAAGACTTAGTGGAAAAAATGGCATTCTTATCAACAAACGCTTAAACAAATTCAAAAAATTCAACTCCAACATTTTGTTACGGTATTTTTAAAGAGAATTTCGTTAAAAACCAGCCAACTTCTTGGTTGTATTTATAATCTATATTAAATTTTAAACAATATTAGGTATTTGAAAGAAAATGTTGCTAAATCTTATTGTTAAAAACTGTTTCATGATTATATGAGATTTCTAGAAATAATGGAATCCCTTCAGAAAAAAGGTAACAATTTTTCAAAGAGAATTTCGTTAAAAACCAACCAACAATATTAGATATTTGAAAGAAGATTTTGGT
>JAHXMU010000432.1:48468-99778 GCA_019455685.1 Philornis downsi
GTTTTGATTGTTCAATATATTTTCCGATAGTAGCTGCTGTTTTGATAATAACGTCACACACGTGTTTGTCTTTGAACGAATATTAACAGAATTAATTTACGAAAAACATAATTTTGTGAAGGAGAATATCGCAGTCCCAAAAAAAAAAAGCTTCGCGTCAAACTGTTTCGGCCAAAGAGGCCAACGAAGTAACTAACACTCATTCGCTTTTACTAGAATACTCAATGATTACGTTTTTTTCTAGTTTGCTTTTCTCGATCTACCACCTACCACATGTTTGCAGCATTGTAAAGATTAGTAGTAGCCAAATAGAATTACGGTTGAATCCCGTTATCCTAATGTTGTCGGCGCATTTGTTGGTGTCGCATTTGATGTTGAGAGCCACGATTTGCTAACTATATTTTGGTAGAAGAATATTGAGTAAGGAGAGTGGATGGATGTCTTTCTAAAAGCGTATGTATGTGTATATTAAAAAACACACTGTAACTGACTTTTATTCGACACCATATTGTCATATACGGACTTTGTGTGCAAAGTAACAGATTGAGAAAATGTCTCGGTTAAATTTTTTCACGAATAATACATTTACATTCATAAATGGTACTGTCTTCTATGTATATTTCTTCTCTTTTCTAGCTGAAGCTATTCATTGTCGAACTTTTGCGAAGTTTCCCTAAAGTTCTGAGCAATTCCTTTTAATTGGCGATAAGGGAAAATGAAAAATTAAGAAATAATATAAGAAATTTGGGGAGGCAAGCAGTTAAATTACTATTATATGGCATTATATTATACGATTTTTCTAAGGGAAAGATCGTCTATTCATAGTTTGAAATATGTACCTATACATGATTCTTTGTCTTTGAGATATACAGTGGCTCCATCGCATAATCGGACAAGTGTTTGTATGATATTTACGTTCTCTGAACTAAATCAAATCGTAATCATTTTTTTGTTTTTATTTGCACTCCACACTCTAGTCTTTCCAAATATAAAAAAATAACAACATTCTCCGTGATAACTGTAAATTTACATAGAAAAACAAAATTAACTCAATTTTTGTACTCAACGAATAATTGGACAAAGTAAAACATCAATAATAAAAATACCGTTAGTTTACAAAAATGCTTCGTTTTTTTTTTGCCACATTTAGTCATTTATTGGCAGACATTTCTAGTTCTAACAATAAGTAAAAATTTATTAGAAATGGTCCCGAAGGCTGAGCAATCTACTGTCGAAATAAGACAATTAATAATGAAATTGAATCTTGAGGGTAAAACAGTGAGAGAAATTGCTGAATTAATTGGAAGAAGCAAGCCCACTGTCCACGACGTTACTAAGAGATTCCGTGATGAGTTTAGGTTAGCTAATAAAAGTAGGGAAAGTCAATGCAAAATATTAACTGATCGAGAAGAGCGTTCTTTGTTGAAGGAAATCAAACAAGGATATTTGCTTAAATACTATTCGTAATGCAATGCGCAAATATAACTACAATGGTAGAATTGCTAGAAAAAAAAAACCATTTATTAGCCCTAAGAGTAAAAACAATAGAATAAAATTTGCTAAAGAGTATTTGCTTAAAACAAACGATTTTTGGAATAAGGTGATTTGATTTAAAGACATCTTAAAATAAATTTTTGCTGTTCACTGACGAGAGCAAATTCAATTTGCATGGTTCAGATGGAAAGATATTTGTGTGGCGTAAACCAAATGCATAATTTAATCCTTAAAATACAAAACCTACTGTTAAGCATGGAGAAGGCTCTGTTATTTTTTATTAATGGTACATTGCATTACATTTTATTGATGGTAAAATGGACAAATTTGGCTACCTCAATATTTTGAAGGAAAATACAAAGCAAAGTGCCGAGAAATTAGACATTGCGAAAGATTTTGTTTTTTACCAGGACAATGAGCACACTTCGGGTGTGGCAAAGCTTCGGTTGATCCATAATTGCCCCAAACTTATAGAAACCCCGGCACAGAGCCCAGATCTTAACGTAATTGAACATCATTGGAAAAAATTAGCTAGAAGAGTGTACCAACAACAATTTAACACTTTGAATCAGCTTAAGGCGGCTTTACTGGAAGCGTGGAACTCCATAGAGCCTGAGGTATGCCAGAATTTGGTGAAATCAATTCCAAAACGTTTACAGGCCGTTCTTGAGAACAAAGGATATGCCACAAATTGTTCTTTCACCATTTCGTCTTCTTTGTCCGATTATGCATTGAGCGCAAAAAATTGAGTTAATTTTCTTTTTCTTAATAAAATTACCGTTATCATGAAAAAATTTGTTTTTTATTAATCTGACAGTAATGTAGAGTGTAAATAAAAGCAAAAAAACATATATTTAATACTTTTTTTTAGTTTTATGCACATACATATCAGACTAATGCTTGTCCGATTATGCGATTGAGTTAAAATTATTAAATTATTATTATTAAAATCTATTATGATAAATCCCAACTTTTTAGCTCTGTTTATAGCCATCCATTTTCTGAACTGCTTTAAACAAAATTATGGAAGTTCCAAGAAGAATTTGAAAGGGACAAATTCAACATTCATACGAAAGTAATGTACGTAGTAGAAGAAGGAGAGTGCTTAAACTGCAAATAAGATCATATATTTGTAAAGTTCCTGTGTTATTTTAACCCCATTTCTGGATATTGCAAATTACTAATGAAAGTACTAAATTAGAGTAGTCGAAAACACAGTAACAAGGGTTGATACTTCGAGATACATGCTTTTCGGCAACACATATTTTATCAATGCGCTAGCGTCACTGATTATTGCTCCTAATTGTTACGTTACCAATTGATTCTTAAAGGCCTATTGTAGAACATAATGCATTCAACAGGACTAATTAAATAACTAAATATTTTTATTTTATTGTGAACTAATGATCGCAGTTAAAAAGAGAAAAATTACAAGAAACTGTGTTGAACCAGGAGTTATCAACAGTAGCAAATTGTTTTTACGCTAATTCCCTACAAAATAACTTGTTCTGAAACTCGTTCTTTACACCAAACTCTAAACAGGTTGATGGGTTTACTATCACCACCTTAAATTGTTAAATATGAACATCAGCTGCTGATTTATAGAAATAATGTCTCACAATTTTCGTCCCACATTAAATGTTCTCAACAAGTTCTATGTTGAACCTAAATTTTGACGGGAATGCAATCTGTGTTAGCGTTTACTAATAATGTTAAAATTGTAGACATTTTATTATAAACGTGTCCGAACGAAAATTACCCATATATTTTTAGTCAATTTGTGTACCAGAATATATTTTTGTGACAGTTTTAATGCAGAAATTTTTATTCTAATTTTATGGCGATTTCAGATCAACAAAGCAATATGATAAA
This sequence comes from Philornis downsi, assembly GCA_019455685.1. Classification (NCBI taxonomy): domain Eukaryota; kingdom Metazoa; phylum Arthropoda; class Insecta; order Diptera; family Muscidae; genus Philornis; species Philornis downsi. Next base: position 51,835 of record JAHXMU010000432.1, read on the forward strand.
TAATTTCTACTACTGAAACAATTCTTAAGGTTTAGCGGTCATATCTAGGGCCATAATTTATTGAATTTGTACAACAACAATATTTAGTTTATTGTTGTTATGGAAATAATAGCTCCATACTAGAAAAATTATAAAGGTAAAAAAAATACATATATAAAAAAAGTAACAAAAATAATCAACTAATATTTTTGTTCCCTGCATAATTGTTCAGTTACATAATTTTTTTAAAGGGGAATGTTTGCACGCTAATTTCGATATTATTTAAAATTCGCAACTTCAACGAATATACAAATATTTGGCAAAAAGTAAACTAGAAACCAATAACGAACTGCGCGTACGAGGGTGCAAATTACACCATCATGTCCCTTGTGATTATTATTATTTCATATCCATGAATACAATTCAATTCAATTTGTAAATGAATATCACATCTATGGAAACGAAAACCTCAAGCTTTTACCATCGTAGACAAGCACTTGGAATGAGGATAGGACCGAAAAAGAAAACAAAACAGAAACCTAATCGATTCTACTTGTTATTCACAGAATTGCGTACTAGACTTTGTGGCCCTCGAAAACATAAATTCGCACTCACGAAACTTCTAATAAGACAAGAACTTCTAAAACTTTACTTGTGCGCGTTTGTAATGCCAGAGAAATATAATTTGTACTGATAATAATAAAGGCATAAAACCAAATATGAAACATCATTGCACATAACGTCTGTAAATGGTAAAATTTGTAATAACAAATTGAAAAACACAATACTTAGATAATTATGGAATTGGTTTGGTTTGTGGATAAGGGAGCAGGGAGCGTTAATCCAAAACGAAATAATATATAGTCGTTTACTAATTACTCCACTAAGAGTTCTAAACATTTTGAATCTTAAAATCTATATTTGACTACTAATCATCATGATGGGGCTTTTGTGTTGTGGTTAATATGTATATATTATATATTTTTTGCTAAATATTCAATTTATTTATTGAACATTATTTAATATTCAATAAAGCGTGGTTGTTTTTTGACAAATGTTTAAATTTCACTAAGTTTTCTTTTTCTTTTCTTTTTTTTTTTTTTGTTAAATATTTGTAGTAATGTTTGTGTTTGAGTTTTCTTTTCATATATGATTTAAAAACATTATCAATTTTATTTTCTTTAGAATACTATTCAAATTTTTCTACTATTAAACGGAAAGGAAAAATTAAAAGTTTACGTGCTTAACCTTGCTTTCTTTGCCTAACGGGCAAAGTTATTCATTCATTCATACAATAATAATAATGATTAAAATTATGTCTACCATGCTAAATATAAACGTTTAATTATAATTCTTTAAACACGAGATTTTCATTATTAAATGCAATGATTATTATTCGGGGGGGTTTCAGGGATTTAAAAGGAAAGATCTAAACGCACTAAATGTATGCATACTTGTGTTTGTTTGTTACTTTTATGGGATTTTGAGTTGTGGCTTTTTTAAGCAAGTTCAGGCGAATGAGATTATTGAACGCAGTATGTAGTTAAGAAATTCCAAACGTAAAAACAACTTAATGTACATGATGATTTTACACTTGCTTAAGACTTTAGTTCCACATTATTGAAAATAAAAATTAAATTAAAATTTAAATCGTTGGGTTTTTTGTAAATCACATTTCACTTGGTTACACAGTTGCGGTGAATCTTCTACATATTTAATGCAGGATCTTCTCTTTTATGCATCCATTTTAAGGAAGTTTTCATGTTGAAAGGAAAAAGTTTTTCTCGTCCATATTCTTAGTTGAAAATGTTATTGCACTGGGATTTTATTGGACATTATTTTATACAATTTTGATTTTTACCATTTAAATGTTTAAAAATATCTCTTTCTCTTTTTACAATCATCTTGAAATAATATGGTAAAGATCATTATATTTAGAAATGAAGAGTACGTCAAAGAAAAATGTTTTCCTTTGCGTTGCTGAATGTTGTCTAAATCATTAAAACCTACTTTAATTCTTCATATATATATATATATACGTAAATACAGTGCTCTACACTAACAGATTATATTGTATATAATTATATTAATTATTGAATTAATATACTCGTATAGTATTATTCGAAAACATGCATTCATCGGGCAACAACATTATTGTTTGTATTTTTTTTTCTCTTGATTTTGTAATTTATTAAGGACACCGAAAAAAAGGAAACACTATGACATTTACATATACACAAACATTTGCATATACATGTACGTTAGATAGGTATATACAAAAGGCAAAAATAATATAAACCAAACAGAATAAAGGTCAAAGGATAGAATTATAAGCGATTAACTCCATTTATTGTGCGGAAGGGGTTGGAACAATTAATGAATTATGGACGCTTTGCTGAGTGACTGCCGGAATTGATGGATACGTTCAGCATTCTAGTATTTTGAAACCTCACAACACTTTATCGAAGCCAGTTTGAAGCGTTATTAAAAACAAAATGAGAACAGCATAGATTTTAAGAAAAAAAAAAACGGATCAAAAATCTTGCACACCATTTGAAATGTAATGGAATAGCCTCACAAGCGGGTATCATCAGCGATGTATATTTAGCATAGACGCTGATGAACGGAGAATTGATTGAAAATTTCAAGTTGCTTTGTACGACATTCTATTAACATTGCGGCAAAAAATATTTTGATACATCAATACATCACCGAACACATGTTTTTGATCAGCTTTTATTCGACACATGTTATTTATTAAAACCACATATACTCATAAGTCTTTGGGAAAATAACAAATGGGGAAATAACAACTGAAAGAATATTTTCTAGAATCCACTATATCAGAAACAATTCTAAAAAACTTACTTCAAAACAAATCTAAGCAATTTGGCGGCATATAGCTGAATCTCTGGCTTTTGATATATGCCGGATTAACCAATTTTAAATGCGGCGTGTAATCGTTTCGACTGAGTGGAGGTTGTCTTGTCATGTTAATTTTTTTTTTTTATTTACAGCTTTTTATTCGGGTGACTAAAACTAGTAATTCAATAATTGCTTTGGGTCTTCGGTTATGATTATCTTAGAACCAGCATAACATTTGTGGTGAGAATTTATTATCTAAAAAATACTTTTGTTTAAAGTAAGTCAAAAATCCGAGGGCATAAGACTGTCTATTTTACTCCAAATCTTTTTTGTTCCTTGCATCATAGACAGCCGATAGCCTAACGGAAGCAAAAGTTAAACAATTTTGCAACATTGGCAAAGAGACTCATTAAATAACCTATCTATCTCTTCCAATTTTACGTAAAAGAGGGTTTGGATTACCAATCATTTACGTGTCTATTCGATATTTTGTTTGGCAAAACAGTTGTAAATTCAAATCTTCTCGGATTTGGAAACGAAATACATCATATTTTCTCAAACTTGCTGCCAGCGAGTTGAATTGGAATAAAATAATTTAACATCAACAACAATCATTAAAGCCCAAATTATTGATCACGCTCATGTTCATTAAGAATTGGTTGGTCTATAATTCCATAAGAGTCTACCACACATTTCTCAAAAGTAACCATGAAATTTAGTTAAAATTTGCGTTCAATATTTTGCGCTAACACTTGATAATAAAAATATTTAGAATCGACCCACTGTGCTTCATTCTAGTGCTGCGAATAATTTTGGTAATATTGACTTTGATTTGGTTGATGGGAAAAGAAAACAATTTTCAGCCTGCTGACATTTGGAAACATGTGATACCACCATTCCAGCTATTATATAAAGAATTTATTTAAAAAAAAAAAAAAAGAAAAACTACAATATTTAGCCATTTCAGCAATTGAGCTTTTTATATTAGGAATGATCAATAGCTGAGATAATAATGGTCCTTAAACATAAAACTGTCAGTTTAGAATTAATTAAAATTGAAGAGAATAAATTACTAAACAAACTATCAATAAACGATCTCATAAGTACTTATTTTAAAACTATTTGCACTTTCCATTACCAACCGTCAAGAATCGCTTACCTAATAAACTCAATTTTCATTTCTATGAAGCTCTTAAAGTGCCATAATCTGAAATAAAAGCAACGGTTTTACGAAAAACTTTTTTAACGTTCTGGAAGAATTACTTGTATTCTATGGAAAATCGAATTTCACATAATAATTTAGATAAATTATTTCCTACGACAAGGTACGCTGTTCTTTAATAGGTTTTTACCTTTCGTATTTCAGTGAAACCATTCAATCATTTAATGATCTATTACAACGGCGAAAAATTGTATTTTTTGCGTGGTTCCGTGCAATCGTCGATGAAGTTTTTGTAATGGCATGAAAATACCAAACATGTTTTCAGTTTTACCGGATCAATTGCGGTAGCATGTTCCTAAATCTGTCAACCCTTAGTCCTAGATAGTCCAAGTTTAACTTGGCAATCGCATTGCAATATGCTCAGTGTGTTGCACACCGTGGTAAGGTTTTCACGTCGAGACTCACGTTGAACCCCCGTAGACTCTCTCTGTTTTACCGCATCATATCTTTCTCTATTCCATAATGCCAAAAGGGAGTGCTAAATCACATTGTTTAGATTTGTTGAAAAATTTGAGAATTTTAAAAAAATCCAATTTTGACCCAAAATAAAGAGCAATTTTTACCAACATTGTTTCTTTTGCCAAATCCTATTGCTTTAAATACATATATGCTTTAAACACTGCGATCGGAAACTTTTCAGGCCTGTTTCAACTCATTAAGTATGACAAACTAAGCCTTAAAATAGATAATGCTTGCTATCTCAGAAGATATATCATATCTGTTGTATGAGAATATTAACAACACCGATTCAAACCAGCGAATGACACATATCGCTAAATTGCCGCTTGCTTCTTTGGCGCCATAAACCAAATCCATACACTTTTGCACATAAAAAGTAAGGAATTGGGGAATAGTTTACGTTGGGTAAACAAAAAAAAAACTGATCTGAAGTGGTATACGAAACCAGAATTATCCAAAAGCCCTAAACCGTTCCGCAGAGCAAAATAGTTAGCTACACATTTCTAAATACTTACAAATTTCAACAGGAGTTTCCAAAAAAAAAGGCAATCACAAAATTATGATTTTGATAAACCCGAAATTGACCACTTGAATTGGTAATCCATGATTGCAAGCATCATTTTTCTTAATATTTGTAGAGCTTTTATCAACAATTATGCTATAAATCAACTGTTTTCTTAGTATACAATCAATCATTCTCACTTCATCTATAGCCCAAAACATTCCGGCATTAGGCGTCAATATTAAAATCTGGAATTCTTCTTGAAGAGTTTGATTTGAAAATATTAAATTCTTTGTTATATTGGTTAGAGAAAAGGGTAGAATGAGAAAATTTGGAGTTAAGGAAAAACAGCAGCAGAGATTTTAAATTACATTTTTACACATTAACGACGCTTACAAACTAAAACTCAAATAATAACACATCAAATAACACAAATATATATATATATATATATGGATATATAAATACACACACACAAACAGACACACATTTGATTGAGAAAAGAAAAACTAAACCAACTCGAAAAAAAAAACTAAATAAAAAATCTTAATTGCTACTTTAAAAATCAGAAATGACGAAACGAAACCTTTATGTGTATATAGCTTCAAAAAGAAACTAACCATTTTCTCTTTTTTAAAAAGAAGGCTAAATGATTTCAATAGTCATTCAGGACATTCTTTAACAGTTCTCAAGAGTCATGGTTCCGTGTTTTAGTTTTATGCGAGGAGGAGTTGAAAGAAAATTACTTTTTGAGTCATCAAACCAAGACGAAATCGAAACTCTGGCTTAGATGCTAAATAAATTTCCTAAGCATAATTTTTTTTGTTTCTTTCACTTTGTTGTGGTTTACGTTAACATTAATTTTTAAAATAATTAAATAATGTGCTTTTCTCTTTGTTTTGTTGTCATCATTAAAAGAATACTTAGTAAATTTGTTGGCAATTTGTTGGGTTTCTTTACACAAGTCCTTACGAGTTTCCACGGGGAAACCCTTTGACATGTTTCATGATTATTTTCCTTCGAAAAACAAAATAACTTTCTCTCACTTCACACTACACTGACTGCTCTTTGCTCTCTCAATAATATCGTTATCGATATCATCAATCCTCACCTATAAATACTGGTGAAGTAGTGGGGGTGGTGTCGGTGTTCTCGGTAGATCAGCGTCTTCGTCTAATCAATTATATATGAAATTTGCAGCATCGCACAAGGCATTGCTGTCATCATCAAATTTACCATTTATTGTATAATTTGAACTTGTGCCATAACTCCATTCCTTTTTAATGTAATCACCATCCGTGGTGGACGACGAGTTGTTGTGCAAAGCTCCCAGAGAATTGTGATCTAAGCGGAAATCATCATCATCCGCATATAGTTGGGCCGGTATTGTATCGGGTATTGAGTGTTGATCCAGTAAATACCCATATGTGGGTAATGCATGTGACAAATCGACATGATGATCCAAATCATTGTCAAAATTGGACATTCCAAATTTAGAGCCAGGCGGTGAGTGGGGCGAATGGACCGAAGCATCATCATGGAATACGACCTCTTCTTTGATAAGCATTTCATTTGAATTGTCACCGGACACATAGAAATTCGGCTCAGTTTTAATGGCTGTCGTGGCCAGGGACGGGGAAGATTTCTCATCTAGCATAACATCATCGTCGTCATCGAAATGACGTCCGTTTGTGGGATGATGTAAATTCGTGTCATCATCGTCATCATCCATATCGGCTAGATGACGACGCCGGTGGTGATTTCGGTGGTTATTACGTTGTTGCTGCTGTTGATGATGATGACCATTTAAACTAGCATCATGATCACGTGTGCTGCGTATTATTGAAGAGGAACCCAAGGCGGCCGAAGCCAATGATAAGGGCACACCTGGCTTTGAGATCACAACTGATGAGGAACATGAAGTTGATGATGATGACGGCGAGGGTGACGGAGAAGTGCCTAGAAGAAAAGAGATAAAAAAAGACAAAAAGAAATCACAATTATTGATAAGCATATTTTTAACGAGCCAATAACAATAAATATCAGACCGAATATGCCAGTTCTTTCGGATTTAATAAATTGCGCTGAACTATGTGTATGTTGCAATTATCTGATCCAGTTTGATAGATTTAAGTCTATATCTGTTATTTTGTACCCAAACTGCGAACTGTATTCAAAAACAAAATTCGTATATTTGGAAGTTACTTTGAGCAGATTAAAATATTTTGAGTATATTCAGAAAGGCCACCAATTCAGTTGAAAATAGAGCCTATTTAATATATGGATATATTTGACAAGCACATCCTTTTATAGGAAAACATTTCACTCAAACCTGTTAAAAATAAAATGTAGATAATACGAAAAATAGAATGGCATTGCATGTATAATAAAAAAGTTTTCATAGAGAAGTTTTTGCCAAGAAACTACTTTCATAAATCGGAGAACGATTTCGAATATTTGGGCAACATTCTAGAGTTATTTCTTAGAATTTACTAGCAAGCATGTGCTCATATAGAAAGCCTTTTTACACAATTACAATCTATTATTATGAGGAAACGTCTGACAATACATTTTCCTTACCGAAATGCATGACAAGAAAAATTTCCTGCCGAATAATTTTTGACAAGGAACTATAATTGTAGAAAAATGTCTGTTGAGCAACTTTTTCCTAAAAAACATATTATTTGAAAACAAATCGGCTTGTAAAAACCATTTGGCAAGAAACTATAGACAAATCGCAACGTCTTCATCTCGTCCAGAATATAAGTAAATTAAATTAAAATAAGTGTCTACATTTTTGCTCGCAGAAAATGCCTGATGAAAGGAATTACCTGAGCGCACTTGAAGACAGATTTTAAAACAATTGAAAAGCCAGAAATCCATTTACAAAGCATATAAATGATGTTTGGAAACCCTTTAAATCAAATGTCTGACATTGCAACAAAAAATTTTTTAAAAGAAATCAAAATGAAAGAAATTTTTGACGGTACATTGAAAGGGAACTTATTAGAAAGACACCTTACGTAAAAACAAGAACTGTCTTATATTTCAACATAAAAAAAAACACGAATAATATGCTAAGATAAAATAAGAGGTGACTAGTATTTATATTAATGACAACCAGTAACAACATTTGGATATCCTTTTGTCTCAAAAAGAAGGAAAGTCTGTAGACAGTATAAGTAAAATTGAGTTAAATAACGAACGTGAGAAGACTTTTTCCGATATAGAATGGATATGGCCAGTAATTTTAAATCGACTGTAAACATGTTTACATTATAAACGTAAGCGCATATGATTCAATAATAAATAGCATGCAACGCTTCAGAGATTACTCATCAAACTTACCCCTTTGATGCACTGTACTAGCAAATACTGAACCTGATAAAGAAGTAACACCACCCGTCGAATGTATTATTGGCGTCTTTCGCATCAATTGTTGCTGCAATGCACTGCTACTGCTGCCGCCGGCACTGGAAATGATGCCACTGCTACCACTGCTGTTCTGACGTATAACTTGAGCATGATGATGTCGTTGTGGTTGCGAAGTTTGCGAGAGTAGGGTATCGACGCCCTTATCACTTTGCAGATAATTATTTATCACAATAGCTCGTGTGGGTGTGGCACCGTTCAATAGTATTTGTCGTGTCTGTCTCAATTGTTCTTGCGATGTGTTTGAAGATTCCGAGGACTCTTCACCGGTGGCTGTAATCATTGTATTATTCAAACTACTAGTACTAACATATTGATGGCCATTCAAACTATTGAGGCCGTCACTCAGACCCGAATTGTCATCAAGATCATCGTGTATGGATGATTGGCTCAATAGTAGATTACTACTTGTGCTAGGATTCTCTATGGCTGATGAAGACGACGATTGTGGTTCCATTTTCACAATGGTCGATGTGGGGGAATTGTGTGCACTGTCCGCGCTACTGCTTGAACTTGTATTACCACTGGTTGTGGTACTGGTTGCCGTGGATTTAATGGTCGACGTGGCCTGTGACGTTTGAACACGTTGATGGACTTGCATATGGGTCTGCAGCGATGATTGAGTATGTAGTTTCTTTTTACATATCTTACATTCAAATGGAAAATCTCCGGTATGTGTACGAGCATGTATTTTAAGATTGTAACGCTGACCGAAGCCTTTGCCACAAACTTCACATCTGAAAGTGTAAGAAGTAAAGATCAATATTAGGAAAAGATTTATTGACAATATAAATACGAGTATATTTATCTATATATATCTATTATTTTTGCAAAAACGTTGATTAATGTAACATTGTAGATAAGTCATCTAACTTATAAGAAACAATGGTCCGATGCCGAATTTGATGGTCCGATGTAGAATTTGACAAACCGATCGTATACTCCTCCACCACAAAAGCCGACAATACTACGTATTCGCTATTTGTGAAGAGTTCTAGTTATTTTTATGAAACCTACAGCTGTTAATAAAATTAACATAAGAAGGCATTGGCAAATCACATACTTTAAACATTTTCAAGAAATATATTCTAATCGTTTTTTTAAATTCTGTTTTATAGAACATAAATACATAGTGCACCATCAAAATACTACATAAATAATGAAATTTTGGAAATGTTTATTTCAGATTATGGAGGCTAAGGAAATCTTAAATGATGACATTCTTCGTTTCTTTTTATTATTTGTAATTAAAATTAAAATTTAAGTTGATGTCAAAAATAGAGGACTGTCAAAACTTTGTTGGCCAATTATTGCCAAGGCAATATTATCAAAAATTATTGCCAAGGCAGAGATATCGGCTGAATTGCTACCAACGGGAACAAGTGCGTAATTTACTAGTATTTGCACTCTTCTTATTTGTATTTTATTTACATATAAGGGGAAGTACAAACAAATCCATTATTTTTGCATGACGAACTTTCATTTATTTTGTTTGTTTATTTATTTAGTTTTGTACTTCAAAGACTCTTGGCCAATATTAAGTAAATTACAAAATACACAAAAAAATACTAAGATTTAGTATATTAAATATATTTAGCATAATTAAGTTAGGTCGAAAATGAACCGTTTTGTTCGATAACTTGTTGCCATTAAAGATCCTCGTTCCTTTTGGTAAAAAAAGAACTGGGATAGTCGATTTGCACAAACGAATAGCTCACCAGGAAAATCATTCGCCATTAACCGGAACTGGTAGTATTCACTTAGTGTCAGGTCCAGACTATACAAAAGATGCATAAGAACCTCCCAACGAAGCTTCCGGATCCTCTGGCGAGTCATTATGTACACATATGGTCGAAAAAATAAATACACCTGCTTATTTTTGCTTTATGTTTAATTTTAGTGAATTTAATGGAAAGTAAACACGGCAATTCCTTTTTATTTAAATAACTTTAATATGGTAATGCCTTTGAAAGTAAAAACAAAACTGGGGCTTCCCCGTTATTGGCGTTGTGAGTTAGTTTTGTTTAGGTGCGATTTCAGTATTTGGTCAAAATAATAAATACATTGCTCAATTCATTAATATTTTCGCAGTCTGCTGTAGTCTTTTTGGAAAGGCTAGTTACTTTACTATTGTTTATCTTTATTCATAACAAAATATTTTGTTAAAAAAAAATCAGCCATGGATCGAAAAAGTCATTGTTCTCCGGAGGAGAGAAAAATTGTTTCAAGACTAAGAGAAAGCGGACAAAGTCTTCGTTCTATAGCAGAAGCTATGAATCGGTCGCTATTTTTTGTACAAATGCTCTAAAGCCTTAAAAGCCCGTCGAAACTCGCGGAAGATCCAAAAAAAAAACTTCAAAAACAACAGAATTCCGTATTGTAACACTTCCGCAGAATGACCCGTTTGTGTCTTCAAGCGCGATTTCAGCAGAAATTGGAAATGTAATTTCATCGCGAACGGTTCGTCGTAGACTACAAGAGACGCATTTGCCAGGACGGATAGCCAGAAGAGTTAATTTGCTTAGACAAAAAATTTAAAGGCTTGATTGGAGTTTGCAGGAAGTCATTCCAATTGATCCGGAGGAGACGGTGAAGGAGGATGAAACAAAAACGTAATGTAAACGACTGTGCTTGAAATGTTCGACGCCCTAAGGGTAAGGAATTCCATGTTCGCTTTACAAAGAAAACGGTCAAGCACGGGAGCGGCAATATTATGGTCTGTGGTTGTTTCTCGTGGTATGGTGTCAGTTCGATACATCGAATTACTGACACTATGACCAGATTCCACTACAAAGATATCTTGGAAAATGCGAAGTTGAACTATGCTATGGAAAGTATGTATCTTAGATGGACATTCCAGCAGGATAACGATCCGAAGCATACTTCTAAGTTGGTAAAGGATTGGTTCCAAGATAATAATGTTGCCCTTCTTGACTGGCCAAGTCAATCTCCGGACTTAAATCCAATCGAAAAACTTTGGGTAGAGTAGAAACAAAGAATTAGAAAGGAGAAGGTTGTTAAAAATAAGGATCAGTTATGGAATTTTGTTCAAAAAACTTGGTATGAAATACCAGTAGCAACCTGCACGAAGCTTATTGCCAGTATGCCGAAAAGAGTCAACAAAATAATTGAAAATAAAGGTGAATATACCGGCTTTTAATGAAACTCAGAAAAAACTTGATTTTTTACCTTTTTGCTTATTTTAACTAAATGTACTTATTATTTTGTCCAATATTTTTGGATAAATTTCTTACTTTTTGAAAAAATATTGAATTTAAGTTTTGTTTTTTTTTTATTGTTTCAGTATTTATTTTATTTTTAATGTTATAGCAAAAGAAATTAGTATTTGTTTTTTCTTTTAACTTAAATCCATTTTCGGCTACGAGCATTTAAAAAAAATATACATAGGGTGTGTACTTATTTTTTTGACCATATGTGTATGTATGCGACCTGGGGTGTTGACAACCTGATGGAACACAGCTGACCGCTGCGGAACGATTGTTTCCTTCAGATGGTCCAATTGTTGACAGCACAAGTCCGACTTAAGAGTTTAACTACCTGACTTGCGCTTTCGCTTTTACCGAAAAGCGGAAAAAAACTGTAAAATATTATGCATCAATACTGAGTCAAGCAGTAAGTACGAAATCTTATCTTTCTAACACCACCTAGCATAAATCGTTGGTACTACTGCAAAGCGAAATACAGATGACTAAAACCATTTATTGAAAAAATAATGGATTTCTTTCTTAGTTTGGTATGGAATCGTTATATTAAATAATTTCATATTATTAAAATCTTTACCTTTCGGATCTTTATGATACTTTGGTGTATTAATTCCATCATGTGCAACTTTTATACACCAAAAAGTAGCTTTCCCTCATTTCAGCAACAATTTGAAGCCCGAAAAAAATTGTTCAAGAAATTAATAAACTATCCCATGAATATTATTTACAAAGGAATCAAATAGTTCAGTGTACCACCCACCCTCATCATCAGTCCAAATTTGTTTGTTTTGTTAACTATTCTTTTTAGGGGATAGGATGGAGGGGGCAACAAACTTGATGTCATTGATTTAAAAAGCTGGAAATTATCCAGCAATTGCTGCCGTCTACACAGCCAACGTTTTTTAACACTCATTTGGAAATTTGGTTTTAATTGGAGCGATATTATTGCCCATTGAAGAAGAAAATATCTATAAAAGGGTGTAATGGATGCAAAAAAAAAAAACAAAAACAAAATCGAAAGTCGACAAAATTGATATGTGTATGTTATATGTGGATAAAGGCATTTTAGACACCATCAATGCTAAATTTTTACAACTTTTCAAAACCTTTGCGGTTTTTATTAACTTTATTTTATTTGCCATTGCTACAATCCCCATCCATATATTTTCAAAGAAGCGAATAGAAAAGGGTATCTGAAACAGGTGTGATGACATTATTTCTCGGCCGAATCTTAGGGATGAAACCATAAAAAAACCATCGGCCGTGGCACATTGGTTAACATAACCAGCTACCGTGCATAACACCGCGGTAAGGCCATCTCGAAATTTACTACCAGTACATTCAGGTATTCAAACGTCAGCTAACGCTTTTAATTTTATGCATATAAACTTATTGAATGTCAGAAAAAGTCCATTGTCCCACTGTCCATCGTCCCAAAGAAAACGACTGAAGTTTTGTGTTTTATTCCTAGCGAAACATTGAATAAAGTGTTTTAAATGATATTTCTATCATGGTGACATTTTTACTTTTTGGCATAAACCGCTCAAGTTTGAAATCTATCTGTGCTAACAAATGACAGATGCCAGATCAAAGATGTCATTAAAATAGGACAATCTTAACCCGGAAGGAAGGATTGATTACAGGATATGAAAATGCTACCACAAAAATATAAAACTAAGTTATAAATGCGATTAATCTTAAGACCCTGAATAAACAAATTATGGAACTTCATTTGCACTTTTCTCCTGGAAGTTGGTGTTTATTGGCAACAAGCTTTGTGACTTTCGGTGATTGAATATCAATTATTATTTATACATTACAACAGTTGCTACATTTTGAAAATGTCTCAATTGTTTCTACGCGTTTTATATATACAAATTTGAAAAATTCTTTCAGTTTTTTTGGGGTTAAATGTTTATCCTGAGATATCTGTGCATCTGCAGTGCGTTTCAGTGTTTTGGAACTAGTGCACACTGCTGGCAATAAAATTGTTTTCAAAGATGTTAAAAAACACAGATAATTAACTGTCGTTTCGAAACTGCATGAAAGCCCGTTTAATTAACTGTCGTATCGAAACTGCATTAAAGCTAGTGAATTTTTGAAGCTTTTTAAGTATTTATTTTAACCAGTACAAATACTTTTGAAGAAATGTTTTTTTGCACATACTCATACAACTCATAAGCGGAAACAAATTGGTTTTAGATAAATGATGACAATTAAAAATGTAAGAAACAGAATTGATAGTAGTAAAGTATGGAATGTAAAAACCATTATCATGTTATTTCGTTTGACAAATTTTAGCCCTTAATACGTTTTTGCTGTTCTGCAGGAAGAAATGAAAATGTGTCTACGGTCTCCACTTTTTTCTGATGGGATGTTTGGGATTCTCACTGCGGGATGTAGCACTGCAATATGAGATATTTAAGGAGAAAGTGGAAACGATCCTTACCGGAGCACTGTAATATATAAAAGTGAGAAGGATATTGCACAGCTTTTGTGTTGACGGCCTGGACTATGAGGAGGAGCACAGAGGTACATAGGAGATAGCTTCGAGAACGATCCAGGATCATTCCCCACAGTTAAAAGTTTTGATCTACTTTGGCTTGCGGTCCTAGTTTGGAAACATTCATTCACCTTCACTCATCGGTTACTTCGGGCAGATCCTTACACATTAGTTTCACTTTTTTCCCATTGTTCTGCGTCTTTTCACAATTATTTTTTTGCACCTTTCGCCCCAGTCTTCTCTCTTGGACAATCAAAACGATTCAATAAATCTCTGAGTGCAGCGTGGATCTAGCCATACTTCGTTTCGTAAGTGTCACCAACCAGCCCATCTGCCTAACGTACAAAAAGTACTTTATATAATATACATATATAACATTCGACCAAATTTATTGGCATCCCAACCATAATGTATAAAAGGTAGTAGCATAGTGAGCTTAATAAAGTCCGAATAGCAGTTACATAACCAAATACTTAAAAAAAGCAATCACTCATCTTCAATGCTGCGTTAATAAGGTATTGCAACAGTTTTAATTAAAAGGCGTTATAAGATTTCTAATCGGTCCCAACACTAACACTACAGGTCACACAAAAAATATACATATTAAAATGAAATCAAAATCTAAGAATTTCTAGCATGTTGGAAAAATAAAGTGTCCCTTAAATGGCATACAACCTACTATGCTTCGCATGATTCCATAAAACAGCAAAAAATCTGGGTTATTTGACAGAACCAAGAAAGCTACATCATTGACAATTTGTTTTAATATATTGCGATAAAATTGTATCCTTAGAACCGGATACCCCTCAGTAACACACAGCAAATGTTACATCAAATGCTTGAGCCATATTCCGTTTAACAAGGAAAGCTAATATTTTTTTTCGTAAGAAAACCTAACACTCCACACAAAAATGTGTATCATTTGTTTTTTATATTCTACACTATATACAGAGTGTCCGTCGAAAGGTATACTACAGCGTGTCCCAATAAAAACGTAAGATTTAAATTTGGCGCCATTCGAAGTGTTATTGTTTGACATTTGAACAATTGTTATTGTTTGCTAGTAGAAGGTACGTGGTTAGAAAAAATTGAAATTGTTTTACCAAAATGGTGAAAGTTTTGCGGCTACAGTTCGCAAATTGCAATTAATTTGGGGTCACAATAATGCTCCAAAAGAGTCAACTGTAAAGAGATTAATGGATAAATTTGCCAAAACTGGGTCTGTTAGTGATGTAAAGACAACAACGCGCCTTCGACCAGGTCGATCGACCCAAAACGTCGCAGCTGTACGTGATGATGTCGCACAAACTCCATCCACCTCAATTCAACACCGAAATTGGTGTCTCCAAATCCACTACGCAGCGAATTTTGACGAAAGATTTGCATCTTCATGCATACAAAGTTCAATTGACTCAGCCAGCTGACATGGACAGCGAAGGGATTTCGTTAATTGGGTATTGGAGAGACAACATGAAAATGCTGATTTTGCCGATAAAATCATCTTCAGTGACGAGGCCCATTTCCATTTTCCATTTCTTGATGGCTTCGTCAAAAGGCAGAATTGTCGCATTTGGGGTGAGGAAAATCCTCGAGTGATTCACGACAAGCAAATGCATCCTCAACGTGTCACTGAGTGGTGTGGATTTTGGGCTGGAGTAATCATTGGACCTTTTTTTTATGAAAATGAGGCATATCAAGCGCAAACAGTCAATGGTGTTCGGTATCGTGAAATGATAACCAGTTTCGTGCCTAGAATTGAAGAAATGAATGTGGAGGGCATGTGGTTTCAACAAGACAGCGCCACATGTCATACAGCCAGAGAAACAATTCAATTGCTGTATCAATCATTTAAATCTTGCGTTCTTGTTGGGACACCCCCACGTGTTTAAAAACACATCACAGCGTTCGCAATATCGACAGAATACACTTCTCTTCGGAATAAAAGTATCGAATAATGTGTTCACCAAACTTGCCTAATAGTATTCTTACCTGTATTTCGAAGCCTACAGTATTTTTCCCATTTATCCGAAAGACAGGATTAGACGGATCTCAATTATTTGCCGTTTTTTACTTCAGAATGTAACATTTCAAGAAAGGTGCTTTGACCCAGTAAAAGAGCAGTATTTTTAGAACCGGAAAGAACATGACAACGTTGCATTCGGTAAGAGAATTTCATTAGCAATCGATTTTGAAAATAAACGTTGATTTCACGTGGTGATAAATGACGGTTTTTTATTGGTTTAATGTAGAAAAAAAGACGCCAACTCAGAACCAACGTAATCACATAGAAGCGTTGAATCATTGAAGATAATACGAATTATTTCAAAGCAGTTATCTCTTATGGATAACAAATTACGGATGAAAATTAAAAGTTTTGAATTATTGTATCTTTGTTTTTCATTACTTTTTTTTTGTTATATCAAAAATCATTATTTCCTAAAATCTGGAGAGTATGGACATTAAAGCTAGCATCCGCTTTGTTTAAAAATGTAGAGATATTTACATTTTATACGATTGGACAGACCATATAAGATTTTGTTGAATTTTTGATTCGCAAAACTCGTGGTAATTTCTGAACGAAATTTCCGGAAAAGCGAGAAATGAATGTTGGCAAATTTCTTGGTAATTACTGCCGGCGAATCTTCTGGATTCTCTAATGCAAACAAACGGTGCGTTTATTTTTCTTCTTAAATAAGGAGCTTGTAACGGACGCCCTCATGCGATTATTGATTTCTCGCCTAACGAGACTTCAAAACGTTTCTGGCGATGGAAATTTTAGAATTGCACGTGCACACCAGCACGGTAAGGCTGGTAGGGAAAATGAATGATGATCAAAAAGGGCCTGTTTTTTAATTTGATAAAATGGTTTATCTTAAACTTTCTTAAAGTATCTTTCTTCATTTTTAAGCTTTAAAGCAACCGGTATGTTACCAATCAACAAGTAATACTTATAATGGATCCAGCCATGAGTTTAATTTTACGCTGAGATTGCAAGAAGTATTTGAAGCTGATACAAAATATGCCATTCAATTAAACTAATATAATTTTTTATATATGAGAAAATCATGGTTTTGTATAGTTAATTAATTGTAGTCAGTTAATTGTATAGTTCACAAAAACTTTATAAGGAATAAATCAATAATAGAATCAGTATTTGTAAGAATATAATAAACAAACTATATTTTGTCACTAAAATAACACATATTTTGGCGATATGTGTAGGTTGTTTTGGCTATAAAGCTACAAAAGAAAATATAAATTTTTGGATTTATCTCTGTATCCATATTACTTATTTGCTTATTTATTTTTTTGGCTATTAGATTCTATTAGATTTAATCTGCTCAATATTGTAAGTTTACAAAAAAACACGTAATAAAAGTTAAATACAAAATTTTTAAAAACATATAATATGGTTTTAAAGAAGGCATGATTATTAAAGATATTAAAAATATATGAAAAAAAAAGTTAGAAGTTAATCGGTATATAATCTGGAAATATAAGATAATCGGTATGCAATAAAGGCTGCTCACAATTTAATTGAAAACAAAATTGTACAGTGAAGTCTGAAAGTGTTGCAGAATGTGACTTTTGTAAGAATCAGGACATAATTTAAAACATTCTAAATGGCTTGATAGTAAATTGTAAATTCGTGCTACTCTTACTACAAAAGCACGATCCATGAGTGTGGTTATTTTAGGAATAAGAAGCTGCTTATTACGAGTGGAGTGTGAAAAATTAAAAGAGTTTAAAAGAAATAAAGAGCCACACTGTCGAACAACTTCATAAAATAACAACAAAGACCTCACATCGATATAATTTTAAAAACTATAGCCCAAGAAGCGCTTAACTTACGGTGTTATATGAACACAACACTTCAGAGAATACAAATATCTCATAAATTTATTAAACGCCATCTGAATTTTTGTCATATTTTGTTTATTAGTGCCATTATATAGCTCTAAACAATATACCTATAGCATATCAGGCATGATATAAGCATGACCAATTTCTTCTTAATCGATCTAGGCAACACTAAATCGGTGTTATAAAAACTTCGCAGTGAATAATTTACACGCCGAACAACATTATCCACATGATAGTTAAAGCATAGTTTGTTATTCAAAACTTCTCCCAACTCCAACTACTCCCAGTTTTAATAAAGATGCGAAAACTGCTATTGAAAACTAGAGTCTAGAGTCTTCTGAAGCAAAAGTTGCATTCTCTTTTGGGAACTTAGGAATGTTTGAAACTGTAGCGCCCAAAGTCATCCAAAGCCATCCAAAATTTGAGAGCGAGCTATCAGGTATTGATTTGATTTTTTAACCATGATGTGGACTATGTTCAGTTATGCATAATGATCTGTCATTGTGAAGATTACTTCGATATGAATTTATTTATTTATTTATTTATTTCTGGCTTGTAATTTAAAGCCTTCCGGCCAATTATAAGTAAATTACAATATGCAACAATTCATCATAATAAAAATTAAATATAAAATTTATAAAAATATAATATGACATATAATAATATAATATAACATTATGATCGTTGAAGACAAAAAAAAAGTATGGAAAAAAAGACTAATTCAAAAGTTAGAAGTTAATCGGAATATAATCTTGAAATATAATTTGAAGCTTATATTGGCAGTTTATAATAGTCTGATACAACTTTGATTTTGAATAGTCTCGAAGTTGCATTTCATCTTACACAAATTTCCATTTCATAACCGCTATTCGACACACCATCTGATGATGACTCATTCGCTGATTTCGATCGAAATTCCTGTCGTTCCCGAATCGCCATAGATGCTATTAATGAACAATTTGGGGACGATTTGAGAAAGTCGAGTGTCTCTTTAAATAATTTTATAAACCCCCAACAACGTCAAACATATTTGTTACTAAAATTCTGCAGACATTATGAAAATATATAATTATTTAGAAAGGCAAAAGTCCGCCAATTGTTTTGCATCCACTAACTGATAGGGCTTCTTCCTCCCTTTCGAAATACTTACCCTTCACTAACTACAGAAATATTTGAAATGAAAGAAAAAACAGTTTTACTTACTTGTGCAATTTAACACCCGAATGGAGTTTGGAATGACCCCTCAGCGAAGCCAATGCGCTAAATTGTTTGCCACATATTTCACAGGTTAGGTTCACATTTTCATTATGGATCTTTTTATGAACTTTAAAGTATTCGAAGCTCATAAACTCCTTGTGGCACACTTCGCATTTGTATTTGTGGCGCTCGGACTGTTGTCCGGTATGGACACGCATGTGTTTAATGAAGTTAGGACGAAAACGTACCACACGACCGCATATCTGACACTCGTATGGTTTGCAACGGAGACAATGTTTCTCGTAGTTCTTCAGTGACTTCAAAACCATGTTGCATATGGCGCATTTCATATTATTGGCGTGTCCCGAACGATGGATTTCGTAGAGTTCCTTATTATCGAATTTCTCCACACATTCCATGCACTGGTAGATGGTGCCCGATGGCGTGGACGTCGAGGAGGGTGGGGAAGCTGACGATGTGGAAGATGGTGGCGATGTGGAGGCCGTATTGCGTGTATAAGCGACTTGAGCTTGGGCCGATGTGGACGCCACTGGGTGTGGAGAGGAGGAGTTGGCGACGGAAGAGGGGTTGTTGGTGGTACCATTCTGGGATGACGATCTTGGTGGTGATCGATTAGTTGTGGCGGCTATGGCAGCGTTATTCGGATTGTTTTGGTTTATGGCCATGACACTGTGAGTTAGTGTATTCGTAAGGATTTGAGTGTTGGCTGATGGTGGCAAGGATGTAATATGAGTTGTAGTTTTTGGAGAACTATTCCCTGTAAGTTCAGTTGCTTGTGATACCTGTGGTGCGGTAGTCACTAGCATGGGTGCTGAGGTTGCATTCGAACCACCGCCTACAGGAGCTGCTTGCAATATGAGCTGGGTCGTTTGGCCGCCTGCGCCAACTTGCTGTTGTACTACGTTCAGCACGGCCATGGAGCCATTGCGACTTAACACCGCTGGCATTCGGACGAGGGTAGTCCCTCCCATATTGGCCATGCCATTACTTATGAATACTGGACGTCTTTGTAAATGAGCTAAAGCTTCCGATACGGGCACAGTAACAGCCCGCGTTGTGGTGCTTACAATAGAGCCGGCTGGCAATACTAATTGGGTGGGATGGCCATCGGCGTTTGTGGTAGTAACGGTTGTAGGACCACTGGTATATGTCAAGCGGGGACCTGACGACTCAGCCAAATCCTCAATGTTCTCTACTTTAATTTGGGTACCTTCGAGAAGCGGCGGCTCTTCATCGGCCTCCGCCGCCTTCGCTTCCTCTTCGATATCCTGAAGGTTTTCGTCGTTCAATTCGGGATCTTCTTCCTCGTCCTCCATGGATTGTGAATGATCGTGAGTTGTTGCTGCCAAAGGTATGGAATTATAATCATGGATGTCTGAAGACCTGACAATGATACCGCGCCCATTTAGAAAATGATGCTGCCGTGTCTGAGTGATGGTCTTGATCATGGACTGTTCGGAGGCGTCTTGACTGGTTTGACTTAAATCGGAAGCGCTTGTTATGGGTGTAGTTGAATTCGGTGGGGTCTCAATTTTTATAACACTCGCAGTGCCCGGAGCGCAATGAGACGATATGGCTCCTTGGGAATTACTCTCCGTGTCCATTAGCTGCTGATGTTGGACTTTGCTGCTCAAATGCTGCTGATACAATATTTGATGATGACCACTGACGCCAACACTGTTGTGGTCATTTGCATCGTCGTCATCATCCTCATGCTCCATGGGAGCATCTTGTAGTATAAATTCGATTTGTTGAGACAAAGCACTGTCGTTCATGGCTATCAGACCCTCTAAATCCTTCGAAGCCATAGAGGAACCATTGCTCATAGAAAAGAGAGAGGGAAGACTTCGCGAAGACAAACCTGCTGCTGCTGACGGATTGTTAGAGCCATCCATGATGATGATGTTTGGAATAACAAAATTTGACGTTTCGTTGCTTCCAAATCAATTCAGTTGCTGCTTAACATTTATTCGTCCTTTTCCTTTGTTTAGTTTCACACGAAGAAAAAGTGGGATAATTGTTGTTGTTGGAGTAACTTGGTAAAATAGATTTTTATTTTGTTCTTTCGAATCTTGTCGTCGATCTTTTCTTTTTTTTTACATCTAATTGTTTTTCTTTTTTGTTTTGTACTCTTTTTGCAGCATTTTTATTCAGTTCAATGTTCTTTTAGTTTTTCATATCCAAATCATTATCAATTGTTAAATTTTAGTATTTTCCGATATTAGTGGTCTGTTTGCTTTCCTTCGTTTGCTAATTATGATTTATTTTGTTGTCTATTTTTGTGAATTAAGAAAATGGAAACAAATTAAATGGGACCTTTTTCTACATTTTACTACGCACAATATTTTTGTTCCTTCACTTCCACTACGGATTTCTTTTTTTTTTTTTTTTTTTTGGGATTCACAGTCCATCCATCTTTCTTTCCATTCCTTCCACTATTTTTTTATAGTTTTTCCGAGTTCACCTTTTCCAACATTCACATACACAAGCACACGAAGGCGCTCACACGGATTGTAATGATGGAAAACGTCAATGTTTGACAAATAAAAATTTTCTTTGGGAAATGGAAAACTTTTTTCTTTGATTATATTTTCCTCCGCTCCTCGTTCTATGTGATTTTTCGGTTTTCCTTTGTTGGTTAGTTCTCTTTGTTTGTTTTGTGCATTCATTATCATTTATAAACAAAAATTGGACTACTTTTATAGAGTTGCAATTTTTATGAATAGACGTGTAATCAGAGTTGTATTCATAAAGTAGTATGGATTTGTGTAGAGGCAACAGAAACATTTGCGGCAAAACAATGAAGAGTATAAAGAGAAGCAATATTGGAGAGTGTAAGATAAGTGTATACAACAGGAAAAACAGTTAAAAATTTAAAATTTATATTAAAAATAATAAATGTGAAATGGTAGTACAAATTATAAAAAGAAAATAATAACATAAATAACAAAAATAATCAATAACAGCAACAAAATAAATAAAAATGAAGAGACGAAAACTAACTTCCGACAACGTACTAACTAAGACTTTTTTAAATAAACATTTAATTAAATGTTTGATAAGTTTTTCTTTTGAACAGGTCAACAATTGTGCAGAATTCGCCTCAGGCTTCACCGCTTTGTAAAGAAGCCATTTAAAAATACAAAGAGGAAAGAAGCATAATTTCTGCTCCTTCTGATCGGATCAAAGTCGTGTCCGTTGTAAATTGCACAAATATATTTTAAGTGATGCGTACACCACCAAAATTTGTTAACCTATTGCGGTTTCAGCCAACGCTGAAATTTGTTGTTTCCAACTGATCTTTTTTATAAAAAAAAATCGGAATATCACAACAATATGCTATTATTGCGGCGTGACCGCAAGGTATTACATTTGAAAAATTGAAAGGTGGAACACATGTGTATAAAATTAAAAGTAAAAAAATCTGCGGGAGAACTTGGCAGCTTCAACTTAAACTGGGTGATTTCAAGCCCATGATCCCAAGCAAATCCTATAGAAAAGTATATTACGAATAAAAATATAAAAGATATTTTTCTAAAAGGTATTTTTGAAAATAAACAAACAAAATTGAACACTACCCCGCCTATACGATTTTGGTCAAGATATCCTTACATTGAAGTACCCATACAAGTCTACAAAAATATTAAAACTTTCCTTTGGACAATCTAGGAAGAGATTCGATACTGCGTTCTACATTTTATGGTCATTTGTTTAATGGCCTTTACCACAAAAGTATATCTTTTCTTATACGTTACGGAAATCGAGCATTAACGAATATTATTTGAACACCATTCAAAATATCTGAATTTTTTTTTATATTATATTGCAGTGATGTTAACCGGACAAAGAAAAAATAAATTCTGTGCTTATTATTTGAACATAACTAAGCGATGACGTAGTACTCTCTTTAGTCTCTTTAAAATACATTTTTTTCCTCAACTTAGTTAACGGTTCTTTAGATAGGATCGACTATATCACAAAAGTTTAACATTAGTGCAGTCACAAAAATAGCACCTCGTATGAAAAAATCGTTAAACAAAGTAAATATATGTTTATATGTTTTAATATATAAAATAAATGTGAAAAACGCTAAAAGTAAGGTAAATTCATGTTGCAATTCATAATATTTATTGATTATTTTAATATATGTTTGTCGGACGTGGACGCGGAAAGCACTGCACGCACGAAAAAAGTGTTGTTATAAAAAACATGGTTTCTGAAAACAAACCATATTCGGAAATCCGAAAATTTGTTGGGTGCTGAAACAAAATGATTGTCAACGCACTAAAATTTACCCAGAAACCAGAAAAACGTGGACGGAAGCGAGTCTTGTCGCCTTTAATGGTTAAACGTTTTTTCAGAAAGACAAAGAAGGATTATTCATACTAGCTACAGAGCTTAAGAAGGGACTTACTGTAGCTGCAAGTGTCGAGACCATTCGCCATTTATATTAATGTCCTTCCAGAAGTTATACTGTCCTATGCTTCAGACGATGCTGGTGTGGGTCTTCCAGCAAGATAATGACACTAAACGCACCAGCAAACTTGCAACAAAGTGGTTTAAAGACAATAATATCAATGTGATGGAATGGCCCGCCCAGAGCCCAAACCTCGACCCCATTGAGAAATTATAGGCAGATATTAAAAAAAGAGTTGCTCAAATTCAACCAACGAGCAATGAAAAGCTTTGGAACGCAGTAAAGCAAATATGGAACGAAAATTCGGTGGAACGTTGCTAAAATCTGGTTAATTCAATGCAAAAAATTAACCAGAGGCTGTTGCAAATAAAGGAAATGCCGCGAAGTGTTGATTACAATAAATAAATAATGCTCAGAAGTAGTGAATTCGTAATATATTGTTTTTTACTAATTTGTACTTAATTAAGTGTACACTATTAGCAAAAATTGAACTGAAGTGCTATTTTTTGACTGCTTGGGTTTCAAGTTCTTTTGAAAAAAATTAAAATTTTGTACCAAAATAAAAAGAAAATTTAATGTTTTTTGCTCAATATAGTTGTACAGTTTCCTAAGTGTCCAGCGCTACATTTTGAACTTATACAGTAAACAATATTTCAAAATAATAGTCTACATGTATTTTTTTAGACTTTAGACTGTATGTCCATATGTTTCAGTTATTATTGGGATAAATATGTGTGAAACGGAAATGAAAAATAGCGCGGTCTAAGAAAAAACCAAGAATTGTTGAAAAACAAAAGACATCCCTGATCAATCAACAAACAAAAAAAAAATTAAAATAAAAATGTTTGTTGTTGGTAGGTCATTACCCAAATCCGTGATACAAAATGCATGTTGATCGCATTTGGAATTTTTGGCCCAGCCCTTCGGAATTTTGGAATCAGAGCCGCAAGCCGTGGGCAGCTAGCCCTGGGTAACGCCAATCATGGTAGCTTACTGCGTTCAATATTTTTTGTGTTAATTTTTAGCGGCTTTCCGTTGCCTCTTTTAGTACATATAACGTACTAAGACATCTATTACAAAACTAGCTGACCCGGCAAACGTTGTTTTGCCTTCAAAATGATGTTTGTCACTTATCATTATTTGATTCAATGTTAATGTGGTAAAAAAAAAATTAATTGCAAAAATCTCATCTCCAACGCCATCTATCACTTCAAATAAAACCTTTTAAACCTTCCGGAATACTCTACCAATAATTTAAGACCAAAATGAGCCAAATCGGTCCAACCGTTCTCGAGCTTTAGCGAGACTAGATATGGTTCCAAAGAAGAAAACCACGGGGATATAGCAAAAGAAATCATGAAATAAAAACAATTATTTTTTTATTTTAAAAACCTACGCCAAACTAGATTTAAACCAAATAACTTAGTTTACAATGCAAAGTAATACCTTAGTTCCTTTAGTTTAGTTATAAATTTTACTACAAAACATATTTTTAGGTCCTGTGCATTCGTACTACCATCAAAATACAACCCTGTCGAAAAATTGTTATTTTCATTTCACCTTCTTCACCTGTGTACTGTTACATGGTTTATTTTTATCCAACAATCCCTTATGATTTGTGTTTAATCTGTTTTTATCCTTTCTCACCTTTCTTTGCATTATTCCCCTTTTTACATCTCTTGTTTTCTTTCCTATCCAAAGAATTTTCGTAATTTTTCATTTTTGCTTGTATTTCTCCCACAGGCGACGTCGTTGTTGCCGTTGCCGCTGTCGCCGTCTACCACTAACCAAACAACTTATTGCCGCTCTCTTTCGTTTCTAATCGTGCCCACTCGTTTACACTTGCATGCACTTGCAGCACACACAAACAAACAAGAAGCAAACAACAAATCTGTTTTATTTTCATTGAGTTTGTTGGAGCTCGTCGGGGTGGTGGGTATTTTCATCAGTCACTCTTTATTGAAAATGTTTGCTATTGTTGTTGCGTTGTTGCTCGGTTTCTTCTGCGCTTTTACATTTTGGGGTTGAATTTCAATGAATGCCGCAAACAACGAAA
The DNA here is from genome assembly GCA_019455685.1 of Philornis downsi. Lineage (NCBI taxonomy): Eukaryota > Metazoa > Arthropoda > Insecta > Diptera > Muscidae > Philornis > Philornis downsi. The sequence goes on from JAHXMU010000432.1 coordinate 77,576, forward strand.
AAAAGTTTCAGTCAAAGAGGATGATTGAAGGGCAAAGAGGATGCGGCGTAAAATCCAATAAAAGGCACACCAAATAAAACACACACAGAACACAACGGGGCAGCCAGAATACGACGAACGAAATGAAAGAAATCCAACACGAAAAATCCACAATTCAAGCGAAAAAACGACGTTATAAACTGGGCAATAAGATGAGGAGGAGAAAATAATGGTGCTTATTGCTTCAATTTCTTCCGAAGGAAAATTTCTTTGTTTATTTTATGAATTTCCACTCGATTTCTTTGGCAGCAATTATGAAAAATTATTACAACACACAATCACTGGGAACTTTTCAACAAAGGCATTTTGGTCAATTCTCAAGAATTCTTATAACTTAAATGGCGAATTTTGCAGATTTTTGTTTTTCATGTTTTTCTTTATTGTTTAAACGACAATGAGTAATTTTCATTCATTTATTTTATTCCACTTAATCTACCGATTTGCCGTACGTTCTTTACTTTTTTCCCATCGGCATCGCTTTTGGCTTTGGTTCTCACAGAAAATTCTTTTTTTACGTTTATTGATTTCCTTTCTTACCCAAAAAAATGAGAATCAAACTTTTTTCTTTTGTTAAAAAATCGCGAATATTTTCATCAAATTTACCAAATTTTTGTTGAGTTGTTCGAAGTAGACTTAGTTGATTTGTTTTCTGTTTTTGTTGCACTTTATAAAATGAGTAAAATTGAACAATTTCCGTTGAAAATTACGAAGATAAATTGTAAAAGGATTTTTTTTCCGTCTTGAAGAGTTTTTCCCAGTACTACTACTGCGTTATTTCATGCTAGCTCCGTCTTTGATTATGCTTTGTTTCGTTCATTCGTTGGAGGCATATTTTTGCTTGTGCAGTGTTGTGTTTTGAACGAATTTGAGTTTGGTGTGGAGAGCCAAAGTAACTCTGTAAGCGACGAGTGCAGGGTGATACAAATGCGTGAGTTTTAAGTAGTAACGGACTATTTGTAGTTATATAAAATGAATCGTACGCAAATGAAATTTTAAAATATTAATTAAGTTCATTCTTCACCACACCGGTGCTCCGTTTTTATCTCTCCTCTAAGGCAGATAAAATTGTTATGTCGTCACATTATTAATGGTTCGATACGTAGCCGAGATCGTTACCTTGGATAACAAATCATGGATATTCTATCTTCAACAAAAAACGAATATAATGCAAATAGTGTTCCATATAATTTAGAATTGTCGAATAGAACTCAATAAAAAGACATTGGTTTTTGCAGAACAGTTTTCCTGCAGTTTTAAAAATGGCGATGACCACTCTTGTTATAATAATTTTATCAATGAATCGTCTCAGCAGTGACTTTCCTGATCGTTCGTAATTCATGACTGGTGCAATTGATCTTTTGACGATACACCCCGGCAATAATGATACCAGAACGTAAACAGTTTCTAATGTTCAAAGTAACGCACAGGCGGACCAGTCGCCACAATATTAGTTACTGATAATTCAGGAAATAGACAATTTAAAAATAAAATTTTTTCTGTCAGTCACCAAACTGAGCACACGTAATAAATAAATATACTTCCAATAAAATGTATGTCTTGTTTTGCATCAAATAGCATTCTTAGTATTCAGATTTGAATAAAATTTATGTGTAAAGACGAAATAACATCAAGGAGATTTAAAGGAATAACATATTTTTCTTATTTTGGATTTTTACTTTCGGTTTTTTTTTTTACGCGCCGCTAATGAAGTAGATTGTAATTTTTCACTATTCAATGCAAAATTGCAGTACAAACATTTATTTCGCATCCAATTGAAGCTAAACGAGATATTTTTTTTGGAGATTTATAAGAGAAAAATTTTCCTTCTTTTCATATATTTTTGTTGTTTGAATTTTTTTGATTCTGGAAAATATAAACATTTGTATGCGTAACAATTCTCGCGGGAAATAAACATAAACGCCACTAACATTATTTCCAAACAAATATTCGCAAGGAACTGTATACCATTCAAATAAAAAAAAATCAGTACATTTCAGTTGCAAGATATTTTGGTAGTTTCATAAACATATATTCTTTATGGGAAGCGAACATTTTGATTGGATTGTGTGCTAACCTTCATCTGATGCATACAAAATTATATACGAGGTGTGTTAAAAAAATAAGATGAATTTTCAAATTTCGATAATTATTATCTTATTTATGAGTGTACACTCGTCTCGAAGATATGTTGACGGTTTTATTCATATCGCATGTTTAATTTGTTTGTGAGAGACATAAATAAGACCAGTGCTGTCGAAAAAAATGGACAAATGGAAAGAAGTTGCATTAAATTTTGTGTACAAAATGGAATTAAGTGTTCAGAAACACTTGAAATATTGACAGTGGCATACGGTGAGAGTACTCTGAGTCAAAAAAATGTTTACAAGTGGTACAAGCTTCTCACAGAAGGTCGAGAAGATGTGAATGACGACGCACGCTCTGGACGCCCCAGCGCATCAAAAACCGATGAAAATGTTGAGAAAGTGAAGAAAATTGTTATGGAGAATCGTCGAATAACAATTAGAGAAGTTGCTAAGGATGTTGGTATATCGGTTGGCTCATGCCATGCAATCTTTTCGGAAAATTTGGCATGAAGCGTGTGGCAGCGAAGTTCGTTCCAAAATTGCTGAGTTTAGACCAAAAACAACGTCCGTCGCATAGGCATCGCTTAGGAATTGTTGAATGACGTCAATGATGATTCAGATTTACTTAAAAGGGTCATAACTGGTGACAAATCATGGGTATATCATTATGACATCGAAACCAAAGCCCAATCGTCCCAATGGAAGAGTCTAGGAAACCAGAGCCTAAAACCAAAAAAAGCACGCCAAGTTCGATCATAAGTCAAAGTTTTGCTCACTGTTTTCTTCGATTACCATGGCGTAGTGCAACAGGAGTTCTTACCACAGGGTCGTACGGTAAATAAAGAGTATTACCTTGAAGTTAGGCGCCGTTTGCCTGAAGCAATATGTAAAAAACGCCCAGAATCGTGGAAAAAAAATTTATGACTTTTGCATCATGATAATGCACCTGCTCATTCAACTTTGCTTGTGAGAGATTATTTGGCCAAAAACAACACCTTTTTATAATATTTCAGTCACTGTAATCACCAGATTTGGCCTGTGACTATTTCCTGTTCCCAAATCCCAAGGTAGAACAGACTCACGAAAGGATGGCGTTTTGCGACGATTGAGGATATAAAAACCGAATCGCTGAGAGAGCTCAAGGACATACCAAAAAGTGCATATTAGAACTGTTTCGAGGATTGGAAAAAACGCTGCCACAAGTGTATTATATCTAAGGGGGATAAAATAGAAATTGATGAGTAAATATTTTTAGAGAAACATGAAAATTCACCTTATTTTTTGAACACACCTCCTACAGTTTGGTGATTGACACCTTCCAATGACATCTCCATATTAAATACGCTTCTTAATGCGAAAGGGTGTAAGCATTGATACTGACCTTAAACGGCATTTCTATTGCAGTGCAAAATGAGAGGATGTAAACAAATCGGAAAATAAACGGTGAAGTTTTACCGCGACTTTCAGTTCAAGCCTTGTTGTTTTAACACATTGGTTCAACCATATTTTATACATATGTATTACACCAATGTCAGAAAAATTTTAGCAAACAATATCCAAAGCATTAATTTCGTTTTAGGGAGACGCAAAATGTCTCTAAAGTTTATGCCAAACTTCCCTGCATTAGCCTCAAATGTAAAATTTTCCTTTTGCGTATTCCGTTTGATGGCTCGTATTGATGCCAAACGGTATTATACATTTTCCGATAAAGGGCGGGTTATGTACTCAAGCGAAATTTCGTTCAAAATGCCATTGCAAAGTAGCGGATTAAGTTGATGCAAACGGAACTGAAAACAGCCAACGTCCGTTGAAATCAATTGGATTATAACTTTTAGTGCTCTTGTCAAATCAAATTTGAGGTGTAAGGCTGTGTTTTAAATGAATAAAAAGTTTTGATATCGTCAAAGTTTGCACTAGTTCCAGGGTTGCTACAAATTCAGACTTAAGGATGTAAAATTCTGACATGTGTTTATTGTGTTGTATGAGAGTGTGTATGTGCGTATTGTATATTTATTTCGATGTTTTGTTTTGTGAGGGAACAATCGCATGACAAAAACGTCTTCAAATAAAATCCAAACATTAGCATATGCAATCAGTAAAGAAATTTTCTTTTATCTGCATGCCATTAACACCAATACCAACACTTACCAAGCAATTTCTATCATAATTTGTGTTTCCACCTGTCAAAATTTCATTTCGCCATTTGAAACAGCAAAATGACAAAGTCATTATGGTAAAATTCCATACAAAGTTATACCCACCCAATCTTACCATTAAATAAAATATTCGATTTAAAATACAGAAACACAAATACATTAATGCCCCCAATGTTTATTTCCAACAATCCTGTATTAGAACTAAGTGAAATTTTTCATTTGCACGTTCGTTTACGGTTGCGAAATGGGATTTAAAAGTTTCCGTCTACACATTCCATTTAAGGTTAAAGATACAAAACGCAATGACAAAAGAACATTAGTGCTAAAGGAATTCTGATTGGAGATTTTTGCATTCATTTTGTATGGGAATAAGTATTCCGTTTAAGCTCTATAGTATTCTTGAGATCAATAGTGCGAAACAGAATGGAGACAGACAACTTATGTAAACAGAATTCCGTTTGCAGAATGTACATACTTTTTGGAAAAGGGATCAACAGCGGCCATAAAGGCTGTTGCTACGTCGACTTTTAATGGAGAAACTCCATATAAAAAGTGAAAAAATGAAAGCTATCTTATCCGATCAAGATCCTTTTTTTATAGGAAAGGTATCTTTCAAGAAACTCTTCTATATGAAAACTGTCTTCCAAGACACTTCTATATGAGAAGTGTCTCCCAAAATACTTTTCTATACAAAACTTGTTTCCCAAGACACTTTTCTTTACGAAGTGTGTCTTCCAAAGCACTTTTCTATACGAAATGTGTCTTCCAAGACACTTTTCCATACGAAATGTGTCCTCCAACACACTTTTCTGCACGAAATGTGTCCTCCAACACACTTTTCTACACGAAATGTGTCCTTCAAGACACTTTTCTATAAGAAATGTGTCTTCCAAGACACTTTTCTATAAGAAATGTGTTTTCCAAGACACTTTTCTATAAGAAATGTGTCTTCCAAGACACTTTTCTATACGAAATGTGTCTTCCAAGACACTTTTCTATACGAAATGTGCCTTCCAAGACACTTTTCTATACGAAATGTGGCTTGAAGGCACTTTATTAAACGTTCGGTGGCTTAGGAGATACTTTCCTAGGCGAAAGTTGTCTTTAAACGCTCTTTCTTAAACGAAATGCGACTGGTGTATTTCAGGGCACAATTTCTCATGATATGTATCTTTAAAGGCACTTTGCATACACTCTTAATGTGGACTTCTAAGACATTCTAAAACATTTCTGCATGTAAACGTATATTTTTATATCTCATGGCACATTCTTTTGTACAGACATTTTCCATATTGGCAAATGTATTAGAAGACACTTTCCGTATTTTCATTTGTGACTTTAAAACCGGTTAATCGGTTTGTACCCAGACAAGTGTAGGTACTAACACCAAATATTTTATACCTTTATAGCCCTAATTCCAATACACCACTGACAGGAGGTGTAAACACGGCTGCGGAAATGTAAACACAAATACTTTCTTATTGGAAATTGTGGGTGACTGGAAATGGGAAATAAGCCGTTGCTATATTTAGTATTGACGAAATTAAAATCTATATAGCAGTTAACAATGAAAAAAAAAAAACAAAACTTATAGGCACCTACCATTTAAACAATTCATTTTTCTAATAGCGTAAATATTTTCCAGTTAATAGTTTTCAGCAGATTTCTCTACTACTTTCATGAACAACTGCGCCGTGTCGTACAAGTGTGTGTACATGTGTTGGCATATTACTACTATTTTGTTTCCATTGCTTTGGTAGGGAAAATTTTTCAGTTTGTGTTTTGCTCTGGTAAATGACGGGTCGTTTGCGTTAATCGATGTATCAGCTGCAGCAGTTGACGGTTGTACTAATGACGGGTACGGGTTAAATAGGGAAACAAATAAGAAAATATTTGTGCAAAAAAAAAAAAAAAATACACACCGAAGTGAAGTGAAAGAAACATCAAAGAAAAAACCTTAGAAAGGTTGTAAATAATTTATAGTTGAAAATATAAAGAAGCGAGAAAAGTAATTAAGTGAAAGGAAACGTGAGACGAAAAAGTAAAAATGAAGGAAATGTCCCACTGAAGTGCTTGCACATAGAAAAAGGAAAACAAGAAGCAGCAGCAGTAAAATAATATAATTGGAATATTTAGTAAATCAGAGTAGAAGAAGCAGAAGAAATCGATATAAAAACAAATGCACGTAAACTGGTTTCCTTTTGTTGCTGGTGTTGTTTGCTCTTCTTTTTGACGTATCGTCGTACTGTTCCTTGTTCGTCTAACCAACGCACCATACATAGTACTCCAATCGTTGGCGCTGTCGTCTTGGTCGTTACCGTTGTTGGCACCGCAGTCGCCGTAGCTGACATTGTGTTTTGTAATGTGGTGATCAATGTAAACTTGTCACAGTCGTCGTCGTCGTCACCGTCGTGGTCGTGTTCATCGCCGCCGCCGTTGTCGCACATATGTTCTGCTTCTATTCATCAACTCCCCAAAACAAGTGAGAAAATTAGAAGGAAAATAGCAAAAGAATTTTTGTTATAAATAATAAAAAAGTAAAAGAATTTCACAGTTTTAAAAAGGCAACTAAATTTGAGGAATATAAAAAATAAATACAAAAATAAAGCAAAATTCATAAAAGAGCAAGTAAATACATAGCAAAAAAAATATTTCAAGCAAAAAAAAAGAAAAAAAAGACAAAAATAAGTAAATGTTGTAAAGAAAGAAGTGTGTTTCCTGTTCTCATTAAGTGCAATAATTCAATGAATATCATTTGATTACAAAACACAATTTCCTACGCCCAGCGCCATTCTGCAACAGAACGACGTAACAACATTTTAAAGTTTTATAGAATTTAAAACAAATCAAAACCGTAAAAATATCAAACAAAACAAAATATATTGGCCAAGGTTTTTGCATCAAGCGGCGAGCATTTGTGCTATAATTTATGTATGTTTATAATTTTTTTAATACTCTTGTTCATGCACAATTCTTTTCCTGTCTGTCTATTTTTCTGTTTATTTGTTGTTTTGCCAAATCCGTCTGTTGTGTCGGTTCACTTTGCCAAAAAAAAAAGACACAACAAAACGAAAATCGATTGTATTGCGAGCTAAGGAGCGAAAAAAAAAGAAAATAATCACAAATCCAAATGTATCCACCTCTCATCATTTATACGAATAGAAAGCTGAAACGCCAAATAAACTTGAATGCACATGTACGATTCCTCTGTGAATTCTTTCAAAATTATTGCAAATCTCGCGTTCTTATTCTTGTTTGAATGTTTGTTTGTTTACCTTTCTTGCAAACAACCAGAGGTTTTCATTCAGTATTTCAAACAGCATTAAAACCAACAAGAATAACAACAACAACAACCACCATAACGCATCATCATCAACATCGTCGGCAGCGAGAGAAATACAAATGAATGCCCCACCTTTGACTTTTTGCGCTTTACATTACGTTCCTGTGTCCATCCATCCATGTGTGATGATGAAGCTGCTGTCGATGATGGGGATGCGATTGCAAGTGCTGGAGTGTGAGCAAATTATAATAACAAAGTATATATCACAAATAGAGAGTGCGTGAGCAAGATGTTGAGAGAGGGAGAGTGAGAGCCATTACGAAGGGCACACTCGAAAATTTATGTCTGTTGAAGGTCATTATAACAAGTATCACAAAATTGAGGCAATTCTTTACTTATATTTTTTAAGAAATTGCCTTAGGAAACATAATTACAGACGTTTTAAAGGAAAACAAACCTTTGGAAATGTTTTGTCTGCAAATTTATGTTTGTGGTTGTGTGTTAATCGTGTGCCAGAAGCTGCTAAACAGTAACAACAAATCTTCTGACCTTGACCTTTAATTCAAAATGCATGGAGAATTTCGCTACGACTATTTATAGAACAACATATACATTTTTCATGGTTTTTTGATATCACACTCCCTCTTACAAAAAAAGTGAACAGTTTCAAATTTCAATGTTAAGTAAAGTAAACACCCGAAGGGGCCATGGACGGGCTAGTGATTCATAAGTATGAGAACCGCACATAAATTGGCTTTTAGCTAAACAAACGAATTTTTTAAATTTCCAAGGCTTTTGGTACATGGAGAGAACCTTTGCGCAAAATTGCGGAAATTAACAGCCTGATATCAGTCAATAAATATGTGAGCAAATTTGTGTTTGTAACTTCTTAAGTAAATGATAATTTTTTCATTGGGAAAATGTGTATCTATAACTCTGTGTTAATACTTCTGCTTAATATACGGGAATATCGTTCGAATGATCGCGGTTTTAATCCCTGATACAGATACCTATTATTGTTTGAGTGGGGGCCACCTCGATGTGTCTGACCAACACTTTGAGTAGTCGTGTAGTCGTCAAGTCTAGCAAATGCTGCGACGTTCGGAACCGTCATTCGACTGCAAGTCTCGTTGAGTGAATCCAAAATTAGAATGTGTATAAGCTCACTGAATGAGAGAAGCTCACCTATACCTCATTCATGGGATGTAAGAAAATCTATTTTATTTGTTACTTCTGTAGTGATATTTAATGAGTGCATATTTTGTAAAATTTTTCAACAATTTGTCTCTCTTTTCAACAGTTCTGCGACTCTGCTTCGAGAAAAGTATTTTAATTTATTTTAAATAATTTATTTTTTCTTTTTGCTCGTGAAAATTAACTCGAATTTGAATTTGAAAAAGCTCTGTTAAAAATTAGCGGGAACTCGTCAGTAAAATACAAAATGTTTGTTACTCACCTACATTTTTTGTGTCGTTTTCATAGCTTAGTAATATATTTATGCCGACGAATAATCCAATTGCCAAAACACTTTCCAAACGCATTTTTCAGAAAAGACTTCGGTTCTCGCCGCGAATACTCTTTTATGTCTTTTATCGACAGGAAACGGAGTGCCTTGCAAAAATTTAATCAGAGCTGTGTCTGACGAATAGAGTTTTTGACCAGAAATTCGTTCACAATAATAGCTTCGTGAGACAAAGAGTTATCATGCTGCAAAATCCATATTTTTTTAAATCTGGCCTTTTTCGACGAATTTTCGCCGTCAAAAGCCTGACAGCGACCAAATAATATTTTTTATTTACAGTTCCACCTTCTGGTAAGAACTTCGGGTGCACAATATTGCGATAATCAAGGAAAACAGCCAATATTACCTTGATTTTATTTGGTTTCGGGTCAATTATAATGAGGTTTATAAATGTTGTGTTGATTCGTTGTAGCATGCTTGAAGCGACTTCTAGGAGATAAAGTTTTTGAGGAGAATTCAGGTTTTGCAGATATTATATAAAATGGTACGAATAGATTCTTTAGTCACAGAAAGTCCAACATCTACCTCTCTTAAACCTAAGTGACCATTTTTAGTCAACATTTCCTCTACTCTATCGATGTTAACTTCAATTCAAGACATTGATGGCTAAGTCTTCCTCCACATCTCAGCAACTTTGTACCACTCATGCACGTTTTTTTATTCAGTCAATTCACCGTATGCTTTCTGAAATAATTGAAGCGATAATTATTGAACTTGGTTCAAGTAAAAATAAATCTTCAAAGAAATTTTCTTCATTTATTGTACAGATTGACATTTAACTACTGGGTACACTCTTAATTTACATCTATCTTTTAAATCGATTGATTAAATTTTTTTAATTTGGGAAATCTTTTGTGGTGTTTTTCTATCCTCATTGCAAAATTTGTATTGGCCATGTAAAAATTAAAACTGTTAAAATTTATCATCATTACCATAGCCTGATAAGTCGCAGAGGAAAATTAACATTTCGGAAAATAGATCTATCTTGTATGAAATTAATAACAGCCGCCTGGCCATTGCGGCCAATTTGTAATCTTCTTCTAAGATCTAGCAAGTTATCGAGCAGTTTTTATTATCTATATGCTCTGAGACTTCATACAGGTACTTTCTCTGTCTAAATACGCATAAAAAGGACATGGAAAGCTTTGTTCGGCTTCTAAATTGAAACTTATAATATATAATGTAATTGATGTGCTGATTTACCCACTCTTTTGTTTCACATTTTTTGCTCTTTCAATACCCCCTTAGCGTGTTTTTTGAAACAGCACGTTGAGCTTCTGCTTCCTCTAGCATATTAAAGTTAAATTTCTTAACTTTGTACGACATACAGCTTATAAGATTCAAGTTAGCCGACTTTTGCCGAAACTGTCATGTAGATACAGCAACTTCATCTTTTTATCGAAATGCGCATTAAAAGAACATGAAGATCTTTTCGCTTGAAAATAAATTCGAATACAATTAGCATATAGCAATTTGAATAACAGAACTTTGTGATACTATTAACAGAGCTTTTTAAAAGCTCTAGAATGGAAGGCGAATGGAAGGCAAAACATTGGCCAAATCCAGAGTTATTAATAAACAGCATTTATTCATTTAGTGGTTTCAAAACCACTGGTCTGGCAAGGCTGTCAGCTGTTAAATGCCTGTCACCTGGAGTGTTATTTATTTAGTGAAAGGTTAGCCATTTACGAATATGGATCGTTTAACAACCGAAGAACGCGTATACATAAATAGTTAAAACTTACTACACTCACACGTCAACAAGCAAAATTGTTGCATATGGGGCTCGGAGATCCCAGATGTGATTGTGAAAAAGCCATTGCAGGGTTTGGTGTCATTGGACAGTATTTTTTCTAAAATGACGCTGGAGGAACCTCAAAAGGATCTACGGCTGCAACCAATCCAGAGGCGGTTATTTAAATAATATTGTATTTCGTACATAATGGCAAGGTCCAAGCGTTATAATGAAATAAAAGTTTCATATGTGTGTTTTATTTTTAGTTTCTCATCAGTATGTATATAAAGACCTGAACAGCAACAAACCTTAACGTAAAATTAGGTTATTAAAGCTTTTAATAAAAAAGTAAATCGTATAAAAAGAAACGTGAAGTAATAACATCAGCTGTCATCTTACCATCTTAAAAAAGATTTAAACTTTAGACTCTTTACTTGGTAACTGGATGTGTTAAATTGTCTGTGCTAAAATTGTATTGAAATTCCAGGCAGAAAAGTAGAAAACTTAGAAATTGGTAAACATTTTTTGAAAGATTACATATTCAGAAAAAATTATGCGGAAAACGGCTTAGCTATTATTAAACTTGACAATAATAGCTTTATTTGACGCTATTCCGAATGACGAAACTGATCACAAACGTTCCTTAAAACAATGTTGGAATCGTTAGTTAATTATATAGATTAGCTTCGTTATATGCCTCTGAAATTTTTCTGGGATATACTGTCTACTACTTCCTACCAGCCGTGTAAATTGTTTGTTTACATATCTGTCATAGATCGAGAAATATTCACGATTATTTTGCATATGTCCTATAATTGTGTCAACTTCCTAAACAGAAGAGCTCTGTTAACCAAAGTGGTTTGTGCCTTTGCTAGTTAAAATACGAATTTGACATCACTCACATTTGAAATAAGAACATTAGGCTTTAAATGTCAGCATTATTTCCGGAGTTTTTTTTTTTGAGCACAAGGATTCAGGTTATTGCGAGTTGCGTTATGGCTTAGCGCTCTACTTAAATTGGAACGTTAAGTGTTAAAGCAATTCTTTATAGATTTTGAAACTATTAATGCGCTTTAAGCGGCGCTTACTTTTCATATCTGGAAGAAAAACTTAAAAAAATTGGTTTCTTGCGATGATTGAACATAAATTTTAATAAAAAATATCGTTTAACAATACATCTCAGTAATTATTTGAAAATTGTTGTGACGGTTTTTTTTTTTGTCGAAAACAAACTTTTGTTGATTCTAAACGAGGTCGTACGCTGAGTGTTGTCGCACTCGAAAGAGACGATTACATCAGAAACTATAAAAAAAAATCGTACAAATTATTAAAGTGAAGTGAATGAAGTTTTGCATTGTAATTTGAGAATGGGAAAATTTTTTGTCAAATACGTATTACGTTTGTCAACAGTAAAAGAAAAACATTAATGTGTTATTGATTCGGAGTGTTGTTTGGAGCAATTTCTTTTCCATGTGATATGTGGTAATAGATAAAACATGGATCCAGCTCTTCACTTTTTAATTGAATTGGCAGTTCGCTATAGAATACAACGAGTAAGGTTGTATATAATTTACCTTTTTTTAATCCGCATGGTATTCTGTTCATTGATTACACTGGAAAGGAAAGAGCGGTGAATGGCGAACATTATATAGCAATTTTGGATCATATGCATAAGTGTCAAGGACAAAATGTAAATTCATTAATAGAATGCAACTTGTCAAATGCCGATAGACTTCATTAATTGAATTTCACTAATTGAAGTTCGAATTGCTACCCCATCTACCACGTTCTGCTATCTATGCCCACAGTGATTAATTATCTGTTTGCAAATCTGAAAAATTTACTCTAGGAAAAAAGTTTGCACAAAATTTGTTACATTAACAGAACTCCGTTAACATTTTTAACAGAGTTCTGTAACCTAAAGCGTTTTGCCTCCTTGCCAGTTAAATTCGGATTTATTTGCATAAGCATCCATTCCTCAATAAATTTCTCCAGAATTCGTAGTGTTATGCGGACTTATAAGAAAATTCGTTAATGGCTATAGTTAAATCTCATCATGATTATAAAAAATTAAGAAATCGCCAAAGGCTATGTAAAATTACTCTATTATGAAAAAAAAAAAAAATGAGAAACTCAGTTATTGATTTTTTTCTCAAAATATACATCGGGGAGAAAAAGTGCAAGTGGACGTAAATGCTTCCAATAGTTTCACGGTGAGACGATGAAAAAATATCCGAAAATATGGTCAAATTAACATTCCCCGGGTGTAGTTAAAAAAAATCTGTTACAAAAGAATTAAAAAGTATTAAATGTATTCTTCTGCGTAGCTCATATCTGATGCCTGCGCTTTGAAACAGAGTTTTAAAAAAACTTTTGGGTACCGGTAAAAAATAACTTACAAAAATATGCATTTGGGTTTGGAGTTTAAGCCTGTAATTTTAGGTTTCAGCCCTTCGGCAGAGTTTCTTTTGAAAAAACATCCGGAAAGTCAAAATTGGGCATTTTTTCTATAGTTCAACGAATTTGATTCACAGTTCTACCATAAAACCGTGAAGGTTTTATTTCTTCATCCAGGAAAAAAATTGGGAATCTTGACAAAAACGCCAGTTTTCGAGTATCTATAATCGTTGGACTTTCCTCAATTTTAGAACCATTCTCCGATTTTCTTGAAAATCACTATAAAAATGAGAGTTGTCAAATTCTTACTATATGTTGAACATAGTAGTTTTCGACTGCTATTCTTAAAGTTTTTTTTTTTCAAAAAATGTACTTAAAAAACATTACCTACATACCTCAACTATGCATCCTTATCCTTATGCACCGAATTTGCGTATTTGCAAAAAACAAAAAGCATTTTGCCAGAAAAGTATGGAGAAATGTTAATTTAAAAAGGGATTTCTAACTTGGCACGACTGGATCTATTCTGAAACAGAGTATGAGCACGAAATTAACTGAAATTAACATTTAGAAAGTTAAGGAAACGATGCATGAAAATCGTGATCTAATTTCAGAGAAATACCCTTTGAACTTTCCTTGTAAGTCCTGTAAGTAATGCGGAGGTATGGAAATATGAGTTTGACATGCAAACCAATTAATAAGCTTCGGAATTGCGCATTCTAATTGAACCGAAACCGCAATCACGTATAAATCGATCAGAAGTCAAGGTTATGCCCATTGTTTTCTTGAATTATCGCTGTGCACTCATTAAATAAAGAATATCGTCTGAACAGCATTTGAGAAAGCAAATTCGTCGAAAAGTGCCAAATTTTATGGAGAGAAGACAATCATTGTGAACGAATTTCTAGTCAAAAACTCAATAGACATCATCGAACAATCATCGTATTTACCAGATGATAAAACTCAATTTGCGAAAGCGGTCCCAAAACTAGCCAACCTGACCTGACAGATGGTGCCAGTAGTTTGAAAAAAAACTAACTTGGTTAAAAGTGACAACCTTATAAAACATATGTTTTAAGTATCAAGTCGCCACGTTTATTAGTATTTTTATTTGAGCCATCAAAAGTAAACGATGTTAGTGAATTTGTAAACATGGGAAAAATTGATCACTGTTATGTAATTCAATATTTGAAAGGTCTTATTCTAATCAATATTAAAGCCTAAAATATAAAGCCTAGTCTACTCTGAGGGAGTCTGCTATTAAATATTATTTAATATTAAAGCCAAGTTAGATTCTACTCTGGAGGGAGTCTGCTATTGGGCAGCAGAATTTAAACGATGCCGTACGAGCAGCCAAAACGAACGTGGCAGTGATCGATCAATTGGGGTGTGCACGCCAGATACGGTTAAGAAAATCAAGAAAATGGTAATAGATGATAGTCGGCTAAAGGTGAGTGAGCTAGCTGAAATAATAGGCATTTGAAAAAGTGATACTCATCGTATATTAACGGAAGATTTAAATATAAAGAAGCTGTGCACAAGGTGGGTTCAGCGCTTGCTTTTAATAGAGCAAAAACAGCGTCGTGAAGATATTTCAGTAGAGTGTTTGGCGATGTTTCATTGCAATAAATTCGAATTTTTGTCTCGAATTATAACCATCGATGAGACATGAGTCCACCACTTCCCAACTGAGACAAAGGAATAGTCAAAGCTGTGGACTGGAATTTGAGAATCGTGTACATAGAAGGCGAAGACGGTTCCATCTGCAATCAAGGTCAAGGCGTCTGTTTTTTGGGGTGCTCATGGGATTATTTTTACTGATTATCTTCAGAAAGGAAAAATCATCAACGGCGAATATTATGCCATTTTTTTGCAGCGTTTAGGTGATGCAATTATGGAAAAAGAACGCATTTGGCGAAAAAGAACGATGTTTCATCAAGACCATGCTTCACACATACATGCTATTTCGATGGCCAAAATTAATGAATTAGAGTTGGAATTGCTACATCACGCAACTTATTCGCCAGATTTAGCTCTTTCGGACTATTTTCTATATCCAAACTTGAAAAAATGGCTCGGTGGTAAAAGATTTACCTACAAGAAGTTTGACAGTTCTTACTATACACAGAGTATAACAGCTATCGAATGTCACTGGAAAAAGTGTATCGAGCTAAAAGGGGATTATGTTGAAACATATAGAAAATTTTTCCCAACATTTTTGTGTCTTCTTCGTTATGTCGGCTAATTTTGTAACCTCCCTGGCACTACTTTGTCTTCAGTCGGTAAAAGGCAAAAAGAGGAATTCGCTCTGAGAAAATGCGTTTGAAAAATGTTTTGATGATTGGATTATTCGTTAGCATAAGTGTATTATTTCGGAAGGGGCCTATATTGAAGGCGATACAATAAATGTTAATCAATATAAATATTTTGTGTTCTATTGACCAGAATATACATATGTGCCAAATTTTGTTAAAATTTTGATCATTTGCAAAGAAAATATTTAACAAATAGGAGCACTCCTGTTTCGTTTGACGCTAATACTGCTAACCGTAACTGCAACTGCAATAATTATATAGAATATGTGTACGTTTAAAGTCCGCTAGAAAGGACACAGTTTTTTTAGTACCGTTCCATATTACCTATATGGTTATTTACATACATACATAACGTTATCATGTGCCCTTTTCCGACATTTATTTCGAGTATACAGGGTTGCCCATATTCGACGGACCCATCTGGCAACGCCATAACTTTTGACAGAGATGTCAGATCGCTTAATGACATACCGCGTTTGAAGCGTCAGTCCAAGCAGATTTTTACCATGGAACAATACACGCCACGCGAGCGCTCTGAAATAGTTGAAATTTACATTCAACAGAAGAAGTCAATTGTGAAAACTCAACGTGCTTTTAAAATATTAAAAAATGTGAGAAGTGCGTCTTCTAAGAACACCATTAAGCGTTTATACGAAAAATTTTCGACTGGTGAGGCTCTTTCTAATCCGAAGAGGCCAAATAAAACTCGACCAAGGCGATCGGCCGAGAATATCACTGCCGTACGAGCCAGTGTTGAGAGGTCCCCAAGAACATCCCAAAAACGCCGTTCTCAGCAGTTGGGCATGGCTCGGTCCACTTTACAACGGATTATTCGCGTTGATTTGCATTTGTTCCCGTACAAAATTCAATTGACGCAAAGATTGTTGCCTGCGGACAAGCCTCGTCGATTGGAATGGGCCCAACGAGTCATCGAAATGGCCGATGATGACGAGCAATTTTGGAACAAAATTATCATGTCCGATGAAGCCCATTTCACATTGAATGGGACCGTAAATAAGCAAAATTGCCGTATTTACGCCACTGAAAATCCTCAGGAGATTCAAGAATTGCCTCTTCATGACGAAAAAGTCACAGTTTGGTGCGGCGTTAGTGCGAAAACGGTCATTGGGCCGTTTTTCTTCCAAAACGAAAATGGCCATGCTGTTACCATCAACCAGGAGCGTTATCGCGACATGATGACCAATTTTGTGATGCCAATTATTCGTCGAAAGCGTATGAGGCAGTTCTGGTTTCAACAAGACGGCGCTCCACCGCACACAAGTCGCATAACAATCGATTTTCTGAAGAATTTGTTTCCGGGCCGTTTGATGTCGAAAAGTGGTGATTTGGACTGGCCACCGCGTTCGCCCGATTTGACGCCCGCTGACTTCTTCTTGTGGGGACATTTGAAGTCAAAGGTTTACGTTAACAAGCCAAGGACCGTAGAAGAGCTCAAGGACAACATTCGTGAAGAAATAGCCGCTATTCCGGCCGAAATGTTGGCGAAAACGATGGAAAAAGCTGCAAAAAGGGCACAATACGCCATCAACGCCAGAGGCGGCCATTTGAGAGATATCATATTCAAAAATTGATGTAAACAAATCTACTTGGAACAAATTAAATGAATAAGATTGCCAACCGCCAAATTTTTATTTTTTTCTTTGATTTTTTTTTTAAAAACATGGGTCCGTCGAATATGGGCAACCCTGTACATAACGTTATCATGTGCCCTTTTCCGACATTTATTTCGAGTATAAACATTAGATTTGCAACAAAATGACACAAACTTCAAACACGTTTTAAGGGTGATCGCAACTGTCCAACAGAAATGAAGTAATTCGCAAACACAACACTAGTGCAATAAAGCAAATGTTACTCTGCTACTGTGTTTGCCAACCACTTGTCAACAATGCGCACCATATGCACCAAGTTCTTCAGTCTCTCACTCGAACTTCTGGTTTGATTCGTTGTTTGCCTAAACAACTCAGTACATATCAGGCGTGTGCATCTCATTTGTTGTTGCAACAGCTATTAACTGATTTTGTAGCGAATTCGCAAAAAAAAAAAAAAACAAAAATAACTTGTAGGGGAATAAGAAGACTTGGGGATTTACAATTTTAAAACTTTGAGAGAACAGGAGAGCTATAATTATTCGAAGAGAGTATGGTGGAGAGAGATATCTTTTTACTGGGGTTGCTACATTGTTTTGTCACAGTTTTCGTTATGGACGAGAGGCAGATTGATGTTTGATTTAAAGTAGACATGATAAGAAGAGGGTTGATACCTTCTGAGACATCCATTTAAATTAGATGGCGAACATAAACGACAAATGTGATGACATTTTTAAATATATTAAGCAAATGATTTACAGAAAGAAATATGGAATACGAATTAGGAAAGAAATATGGATTTGACAGGCAAAGGTACTTTACATGTCGACATTTTTTTATGACAGTCAACAAAAATGTTTATCCAAAGAAAATCGCTGCCTTTTTTGGTTAGCTCATTGTGTAAGACAGAGTCATCCAAAAAAGGATAAGTTATATGATGATAAACATTAGATTACTACAGAGTGGCGCTCCGATTGCATTATAATAAGAAATGCAAATAACTTTTTTTTAATCAATGAACTCGTATTTCATTTATTTATTTTTTTTTATTGTATAGAAAAAGAAATTGGTTTTGAAGATGATAGACCGTAAAGGATCTCCATGCTCTTTCACGCATATGCGAGACTTGATCAAAAAATTATTCATTGTGGGTTTGCCTCAATTATTGTTTTAATGGAATGTTTCAATTCTGTCAAATTTTTTGGTTTAGAACATTTCTACCTTGACATAACCCCACAAAAAAAGTTTGGTGCAGACAGATCAGGTGACCAGCGAAAAGTGAAGTTTCTGGATGTTGATTTGTTTGAGAATTTTCGTTGGAGCTCTGCCAACGATCTGGCTATGTGTGCAATTACTCTATCTTGCATCCAAATGCTGTTGATACGTCTTCGGATACGTCTTCGGCGCAGTTCTGTGTAAAAAAAAAACTCCTTCAACATCTTTATATAACAATTTCCATTGACAGTTGACAGTAGCACGATTCATGCGCTTTCTCCTGTAGTTGTGTATGTGATTTTGGATAATACTAAAAGTAGAATAAAATCTCGTGAAATTACCCATAAATGCGTTAGAAAAATAGCATTTTAAACGACATTTATTTTTAATACTAGGGAAGCGTCTTTGAGTAACCAAAAAAAGAAGATATCCAAATTCAAACTAGAAAGAGATATTTGACAGCTTAGGGAGCCGAAATTGTGATGATAATTATTGTGATTGTATGAAGAGATACACAAATAAGAAATGGCAAAGTTGGGCTACAAATGTAGCGGATGCAAAAAAAGAAAATCGCCAGGATCCCAAAAATAGGCCCCAAAAGAGAAAAATCAAATTCATATTTGAGACAGGTGCCCATGGGCAGCGGAACTGCTCAAAATGAAGTCTCAAGACGAATTCAAATATTTTTTTAAGGCTTAAATTAGGAAACTAGAGAAGAAAACAAAGTTAAATTTACGATTTATATGCGTGGGTATTTAAATTATAGGTGTTTTTGGGTACTTTCTAAAAATGCATTAGTTTTTTTTTCCAAAAAACATTTTTTTTAAACAATATTTTATTTAAATGATTTTTTTCATGAAAAATTTCTTAAAAAATAAAATTTTATAAACATGAAATTTAGAAAATTATACGCTTTTATAGGCATACAATTTTGAAAAATTTAAAAAAATTCTTAAAAATGTATTTTTTTTTTTTGAATTGGTAATTTTTTGCATAACCACCGTATATGTGTAGAAAATAGTTCCCCATTAGAAATCGCGTAATGTTTCAAAATAACCTTTCGTTTCTATACACTACACCATAAAATGGAGGTATATTCATTTTGTTTTTCCGTTTGTTACGGTTAGAAATACGATTCTGAGGATAGTTTTTTCTATCTTACTATCTATTTACCTATCTGCTATCAAAGTTTTCAAAATGCAACGTTGCGTTTATAAATCTTTTTCAAACTTTTTTCATATTGTTTTGCACAAAAATAGAAGCTCTTCAAAACAAAAATCTGTTCAAATTGCAAAGAGGAATGTGAGTAATTATTCATTTGCTTTGCGAACAAATTGATCAGGGGTGGATTGATTTTTGAGCATTTGATTGTGCTTCAGTATTAGTTGAATTATTGGTGATTAAGATTAACGATTGTCTGGTGTATCCCACGTTCTTAGCTCGTTCTCATCCTTCTTTCTTACAAAGTCTGTTCATCGAGGGCGTAAACAAAATCAAATGGAACTTCTTTGTTCAATAAAATCACTGATTGTAAAAAATACCGAAATCACTTTTGCGTCGTTTGTAATGTGAAATTTTGGCACAGATATCTGTTACAGTTCTATCAACGTATAATAGAAAGAAAAATATTTCTGAGATTCGATAATTGTTGTTACTTTACTTACAATAATTAGTATAAAACATCTCATTTATAAATTAAAAAACTATATAAGATAGCAAATAATATATACCGGTAAGGGCTATTCCAGCTCTTAAAATATTTAAGGAACAGCCTTGCCTGGAAAATGTACTAAACCGTTGTATTATACAGAATAAGAAGTTGTTTTGTTGGGCTCGCCCACTCGACGATGAGTCGATATGTCGTGCAGGATGCTATCGATTGCAAGCGCCATGTGAGCCAAATTAGTTCAATTGGAAATAACTTACTCATATCAAGACTGAATCCAGCTACAGAAAATTGAGAGTGTTTTCGAAGAAATTTGATTTTGATTCATACTCGAAACAATAACTCGCTTCATATATTGATTCATTTTTTACCTGAAACGAAATTAGAAACTTACATTAATTCTGTTTCTCTATCGAAACATAATGGAACAGACATTCTGATTCTAGAACTTAAAACAAAAATTTGGTTTTATGCAGTTTCGTTTCTTGCAGCCTGTTTTTCCATTAAACGTTCAAACGGTAGACAAACAAATCGAATATGAATGGAAGCATTGTTAACAAGGTTTTTATAAAACATGTGGAACTATCAAAGTTTTCAAAAAACAAATGTTTCCGTTATATATTTTTCTTCAAAATTTTTTCGTAGTGGTTGAAACAAAAGTAGTAGTTTTATGGTAGCCAAACTTAATAAAAAATGAAAGGTCTTTAAAACGAAAAACCTATTCGAATTACAAAAACGAACAGAAGTAATTATTGTTCGTTTTATTTTTGGAACGAATTGAATAGCGATTCGTTTTATGAAAACACGCTGTTAGTCTGAATCAGAACTGAAGCCAAATATAGTTTCGATTTTCGTCAGAGAAGAGAGCCAAACTGCAAAAGGTAAAGATTGTGCAAATGATTTAGTTTTCAAATTTACGATATCAGGCTTTCAGAACTTTTCACAGCTACTCAAGAATGTTGTCCGTTTCTTTTTTTTGAATTGAATTTTTTCAAATGAATTACAAGGAAAAGGTTCTATAAACTGAAATGCAATCAAATTTGTTTGCTAATTTCGTTTCGAGTTTAAGAATCAAAATACAAGTTGTTTGTAATTTCGTATTGAAGTATGAAACAGAGATAAAATTCTATACAACTTTGCCGGAATCAAAACAACAACTTTGAGCTAGATTCCAGAGATTGAAACAAATTTTGCTAGTAAGAAATGGAATAAAAAAACATTTGATGGCATCATATACTTAAATGGTATAGGAACACAATATCCAAATTAATTACAGGAAAAAGTTTTCATAAACTGAAATGACAACAAATTTGTTGGTACTTTCGTTTCGAGTTTAAGAATCAAAATACAAGTTGTTTGTAATTTCGTATTGAAAGTACGAAACAGAAATCAATTCAACATTCCGTTGTCGGAATCAAAATAACATCTTTGAGTTAGATTTTAGAGATTGAAACAAATTTTTGGCAGTAAGAAATGGAACAAAAACATATTTGATGGCATCATTTACTCAGATGGCAATTTTGGTAGGGTAGAGAGATTTATAAGTTGTCATGACCGACTGCAATGTAACTAACTTTGCCCACCTGTTGTATGCTACAATTAAGATTTGGGCATATGGAAATTGCGATATTTTTAGCGAATTATTGTTAGGAACATTATTTGATTTATAATTTTTAATAATTTGATAATAATAATTTCATAACAATTATTTCATTTGTTTAAAATTTTGAACGTCTTTTCAACATAAAGTAATTTGGAAATCTTTTTTCTTTTTTTCCAGGCTGTTATTCTTTTAGTTAAAAAGAAAGAAATAGCTTATTAAATTTTGAATCTACATAAAAAGTTCCACACAAGGTGGAGTAATAAAGTGAATAAAAGAGGAAAGTGTATCCCATAGTGAAAAGCAATAAGTGACCACTCAATTGCGCTCGCTCAGTAAAGATCGTACGCACCACAACGTGCCAGCGTGCTCCTTCCACCCAGGCAGCATGTCGACAACTTCGTCCATCGACACACCAACTTCGCCAACGGGTCCACTGCAACATCAACCATTGCAACATCATCGCCATCATCATCACCAGCACACCACCACGGCCATAGTGGTCAGCGCTGGCGCTGGTCCCCATCACAATCCCTACACACAAACGTCTACCACAACGGCCACTACCATCAGCAACACCA
>JAHXMU010000432.1:105812-123141 GCA_019455685.1 Philornis downsi
AAAAAAATATCATAGTAACCCTAAAAGTATACTGCATGAACTGCTCTCTATGTAGGTTTGTGGATTTATGATGGTCTTTGAAGGTCAAGTTGACTTTTACATCAACAGACACATTCACACTCACTCAAAGCTTTTAAATATTTTGTTTTTTATGCTCTCGATATGATGGAGGTCTAGTTTGGGGTAGGGGTGTCGGTCGCGTTTGTTAGTGGTAGTTTTAAGGCCAAAAGATACAACACAATACTGTCAATGGCTTTCCAGCGTATTTGAACTTTTTGCAAACAAGGCAAAACCAATGACGACTTCTGGATTCATTGAACGACAAACAATTTTCGACTTCGGGTGAAAACGGGGAGAAAATTGCAAAAACGTGTGTAAGTTGTACCCCCCCCAGCAGTCGCAAACTAGACTCTCACCGCTGCATCCCCTTCCATTTAAGTATGAGCAAATAGATTCTTTTGAACTAACGTCATTGGATGTTAGTACATGGCGGAAAGGACAAATACAAACAGCAAACAAGCAAGAGCAATTACAAAATCCAACAAGACAAGTTGTCAAAACGGTCGTTTGGTCGCAGACGGACAGACGGTACCACAAGCAAGCCACTCATACACGCACATAAACAGGCAGCCAGGCTGGCAGGCAAACAGAAGGACAGAATGTTAGACTTTCGTTTTGCGCAACAGACAAGAGTGAGAGTTCGCCAGAACTTTAGTCCTCCAAACATTGGAAAGCCAAAAAAAAAAGAAAAGAGAACCCAGCGGCTACCAACATCAGTTGGGGTCTGCCGCTTAAGCGCCCATTAGAATTGTCTGGATGGCATTCGATTGACGCGTCTCTTTTGTGTGTAGTCGCACTTCTTTACTTTGCGTTTGGAAAATTGTCTTGAAATTACAAAAATGCCCGTACTGGCAAGAACGCAGCACCATCACTAGCTGAGTTTTCGTGCTTGTGATTTACTAGTTGGCCCTGTGTTGTGCTGGTTCGTACTCAGCCGTTTTCAAGGATAAAAGTATTAAAATTTCTATGTATTTTTTGAGTTAATTAAGTTTTCTGCCCTCTCCCTTGACACTGTCATCCAAGGCTCATTCGCATCCGTTCCAGGGGATGGGTGTTCTCGTGGCACTTTTGAAAAGTTACAGAGTTCATAATAAGAAAATCGGTTTAGGCTTGTAAATATTTTGAGATTAACATAGAAATATGTTAAAGTTAAAAAAGTTAATTAAACATGCCGTTTTAAATCATCTTCTGCCACTGTCAGTAAATTAGAAACGGAAAAAGAAGGCAAAAAAGAAATAAAGTATACTCTAAGGAGCAACATTTACTAAACTTCGTAAAGTGCGTATATGGATTAAAATAAAAATCACTTAACTAATTGGATTTTCTTAAGGAGACACAGAGGTTTTGGCTTATATTTGTATATCCTCATTATATCATATATATCATATTTATATATCATTTGAAGCAAGCGAAAGTGTAACGCATTGAGAGGAATGAGTTAGGCTCTTGGCATAGTGAGAAGGAATTCAGTTTTTTTTAACACGATTGCGATATTTTCGTCTTTCAGTGTATCTGGTGAGATAACCAGACATCTGATCAGTAAATCTGTATTAATTCTAACGTAATATAGTTATTGGTAATATGTATAGGGTTAACAATTTTTTGTTTTCAAAAGTAAAGTTAAATAAAACACACATAAGGCTATGATCTCGATGAAACTTTTGTTTCATTATAATGCTTAGACCTTGCCATTACACAAATACAATGTAATTATACGACCGCCTCTGGACTGGTTGCAGCATTGGATCCTTTTGAGGTTCCTCTAGCGTTATTTTCGAAAAAATACGGCCCGATGACACTTCCAGACCAAAATGTGCGGATGTAATAGCTTTTCCACAATCACTTCCGGGTTTTCTGAGCCCCATATGCGACAATTTTGCTTGTTGACGTAACCACCGAGTGAGAAGTGAGCTTCATCGCTAAGGAAAATTTTACTTTTGTAGTAAATTTTAAATATTTTTAGGCGTTATTCTGTTAAACGGTTTTAAAACCACTAAATTTCGCAAGTGGTGGTTTTATCTAAAGTGGGCGTATTAAAATTTAGCTAAAGAGACACCGGGATTTTGACAAATGTTTTTGTATCCTCATTCTTATACAGGGTGGCCCATAAGGGTGTTGGCGGTTTAAATATTCAATTAAAAAAAAAACTACGAAACATAAAAAAATATACTTGTATTTTTAAAAAGTAGAAGTATGGGAATTTTTAACACTTAAAAATAATGTTGTCGAAATGGCTTCCCTCGGCTGCTTGACACTCTTGGAACCGAAGTCGCACATTTTGGAAAACTCGTTGAAAAGTTGTTCTCGGTATTTTGTTACTTTCCTGAATAATGTTCCTCTTCAACTGCTCTAAATTGATCGGATTATTCTCGTAGACTACCGATTTGAGGTAGCCCCATAGAAAATAATCGCATGGAGAGAGATCGGGGCCATTCAATATCCCCCCTTTTCGAAATGATGCTCTAGCATCAAATTGACAAAGTTAAGTCGGTTATTGGCATCATCGGGTTTTAATTCTTGAACTATCTGAATCTTATAAGCCTTCAAATGCAAATCATGTTTCAAAATTCGTCGTAAAGTTGTTCTTTTGACATCCAAAGACTGACTTCTCTTACGTGTTGACTGTTGCGGATTTCGCTGAACTGAAACACGAACACGCTCCACAATGTCGGCTGATCTTGCAGAAACTGGGCGACCACGAACCGTAATTGGTACTGTTGAGCCGGTTGTTTCAAACATTCTGATCCATTTTCGTATCACATTGGCGCTTGGAACTTCACTTAAATCGTGTAAACCGTATTCATGCCGATACAGACGTCGTGCAGTAATCACTGATTTATTGTTTTCGTAATACGCTCGGACACAAAATGCACGCTGCACTCCCGTGTACGGCTCCATGGCGACTAAATTTCCAGGAAGCGGCGCAGCGAACAACATATCCCCCCGCCACGCCGCGCCGCGCGTTGCCGAGAAATATGGCCCACCCTGTATAAAGATAGTGTAACGCACTGAAGGGCTTTAAGATCGTTGGGCTGTGCCCGTCTGTCTCTATATCTAGTAGGCTGGCCGGGCGGCTATTCTGATTCTAACGAAATATGGTCAGTGGTAATATTTTCTCGAGAGGTGATTTCATATTAAATTTGGCCCTTATATTTAGTATAACTTGATGTGAATAGAAAGAAGTTTATCGTACCTCTCCAAGTATCCGCCATAGAAATTACATTAAACCCTACAATATCAGTTCATCATAACTTTGAAATATCCGAGCGAATCCGATACTGCTTTGCATATTAAAATTTTTTCCTATACTCCATCTTAGGACATTACCTAGATGGGCTGACCACGCCCATCCCTTACGGCGAATGAGACACATATGACATTTTTACACTTAATTTAGAATTCTTATACATGATTGATCTACAATTTGACTAATCGCAATATTTTGTACTGTTTAACTCTTAGTTGTGGGACTGGACTACACCTTCAACTGCCACGCATTTAAGTATTTGAATCTTAAAATATTGTTCTTGTCATAGATTTTGAAATTACAACTAGAATTTGCTAAAATTTGCACATTACCCAATAATTTATAACTTTGCTCATTTCATTATCTCCCACACAAAATGGACGATTTGTGAACAACTCTGGTGCAAAATCGAAGAGCTTTCTTTCCACAAATCTAGTCTGTCAAAATGCCTCTCTTTCTGACATTCTAGCAGGAATTTCGATTGCATAACACCGCGATAATCGAAGAAAATTGCTAACATTTTTGATTGACCATCACGTCTTTTTTCATTTCATCTCAGTTGGAAGACGTCATTCCGAAACTTGTTGACTACTTGGCATGTTGAAATTGTAAAAACATCACTAGTTACAAGGCATTGTCTTCAGTGTCTAGCATGTCTTCAGCTACTTTTATGCGATTGACTTTTAGAGGAAAATTTGGACAACATGCTTCATATTCAAACAGCAGTCCTATTAAATGTTATTTTTTAATTTGTGCGATACTGCATGTTAAGCGGCTATCTCTCTCAAATTAAAATGACTCTATTTTATCGATGTTAACCTCAGCTGAAGAGTTTGATGGCCAACTAGAGCGAAGGATATCTTCCACCATATCTATACCACTTTTAGATGCACTGTACCACTCAAATGCACGTATTTTTTTGATGAAGCTGATTCGTCGTAAGCCCTCTGTAACATCTTTAATGATTTGGCACACGAAATTCTATTGGCAATACAAAATTTGAAACAAATACTTTGCTGCATATTTTTATCTATCATAAAAATCGAGAATCACACTTGAGATAAACTGACAAAGTGGTTTCAAAACCACCGGTCTGGCAAGGCTGTCAGCTGTCAAATATCTGTCATCTGAAGTGTTATTTAAATAGTAAAAGGCTTAACACTTACGAACATGGATCTTTTAATAACCGAAGAACGCGTAAAGATATTTAAAACTTACTACAAAAACGTGGGATTTCAATCGAACAAAACTTTCTTCAACGATGGGGGTCATTTCTCACTTAGTAGTCACGTCAACAAGTAAAATTGTCGCATATGGGACTTAGAGAATCCAGAAATGATTATGGAAAATGGCTGGAAAAAATTACAAATGAAAACGACGTTGGAGAAACCACAAAAGGATCCAATGCTGCAACCAATCCAGAGGCGGTCATTTAAATGAAATTGTATTTCGTACATAATGGCAAGTTCCATGCATTATTATGAAATGAAAGTTTCATCGAAATCATAGCTTTATGTGTGTTTTATTTAACTTTACTTTTGAAACCAAAAAATGAATAACCCTATAGTACTGGTTTGTGACATCATCGTGAGAAGAACGCATTCGAACCTTCAATTGGAATAATTAATTTTCACAAAATTCTTTTCATGACATATCTTTAATTGAAGTAGATTCGGGAAAACGAAATCAATTATTTCAAATTTATTTCAAATTGAGAGACATTTTTGTTTGTTATTGACGGTATACCCTTCGATTGGATTAATAGCACTTTTACGCACTTTCAACCGTTTCGAAGCACGAGTGCTGTGTGTTCCAAATGGTTAAATCCGAAAGAGCGCTGGTTGCCCTTAATTCGTTTCCTTACAGTATTAAACGGATTATATGCCAATTAAGTGCCGAGACTGTAGTTGATATGATCGCGGGTTCAAAACCAGATACAACCAACTATCGTTATATGAGCGACAGTCACCTCGACGTGTCTGACGAACACTTCTAGTAGTCGAGTAACTGATATGCCTGGCAAATGCCTCTAAATCATTAAACTGTAGGTCCCATTAAGTGAGTCCAAAGATATAGGGTGGCGCACCAATTGCAATACAATAATAAATTCAAATAACTTTTTTTCTAATCAATGTATTTCATTTGTTTTATTGTATGGAAAATTCTGTTTTATTTTACATAACTAATTGGTTTTAAAGATGATCGACAGTAAATGACCTCTATGAATATTCAAGCATATGCGACACTTGACCTGAAAATTATTCATTGTGAGATCGCCCCAATTATTGTTTTAATGGACCGTTTCAATTCAATCAAATTCCTTGGTTTCGTTTTTTACACCTAAAAGTCTAGTGCAGTCAGGTCAGGGTACCTTTAGGGCTAGTGAAAAGTGAGAGCCTGGCTATGTATACACTTGCTCCATCGTGCTGGAATCAAATGCTTTTGAAACGAATACGTATTCCTTGCAGTTCTGAGTAAAAAACTTCCTCAACGCCTTTTAACAACGTCCCTTTTGGCGGTTGGCAGTTGACAGTAGCACGATTCGTGCGTCACCCTATAGAATGCTTCTAAATTCACTGAATGTGAGAAGCTTTCCCATAGCTCATAAATTGGATGCAAGGAATTTGTTGCCAATTAAATCGGATCCTTACCAGATATCAGTTTTAATATGAACCACTGAATCGAAGAACAAACCATGGTTCAAGTGGGTTAAAAAACCATTTCATTAGCCGAACATGTATCTCAATGTAAGCCGAATCACTAAACCGAACCAACATAAAATTTTACATGGCAGATGTCCTTACTTAAAAATAAGGATAGTTTTTATAGCTTTGCTCTTTTTATATGGTTGATATCCCTGCTCAAAATTAAGGATTGTTTTTATAGCATTGCTCTTTTTATATGGTTGATATCCCTGCTCAAAATTAAGGATTGTTTTTATAGCATTGCTCTCCTTATGAGGGCGGTTCAAAAACTAGCCGAACTAACAAAGAAGACACACCAAAGCTGGAAAAAGTTTCTTTATTTTTCAACATAATATCCTTTTAGTTCGATACACTTTTTCCAGCGATACTCAATTGCCCCTGTTTATAGTAAGAACTGTCAAACTCCTTAAAATAGCAAATTTTGTATCACCGAGCCATTTTTGCAAGTTTAGAAATAGAAAATAGTCCGAGGGAGGTAAATTTTTTATCGAATAAGGTGCGTGATGAAACAATTCGAGCTTAAAAGCATTAATGTTGGCTATCGCAGTAGTGGTCGTGTGAACTGGAACATTGTCTTGATGAAACAACACTTTCTTATTGAAAATAAGTGTGACACCCATTTTGCTCTCAGCTTTCTCATCTTCAAACCTTCGATCAACATACGATGCATACCACGTTTTAAAATGCCTATCGTTTCAGCTAGCTTGCGCACTTTCAGCCGACGATCATTCAATACCATTTGTGGATTTTTTTTAATCGTGTTTGGCGTGGACACCAATGGACTGGACCAATTGGTCGACCACTAGGGTAATTGTCTTGGCAGGTCGTACGGCCTCGTTTAAACTCTGCTATCCAATATTTTACAGTCGTAAACAAAAGAGCAGACTTCCGCAGGATAGAATCTAGATCGGTTTTAATATTGATTGGAATGAGAACTTTCAAATGGAAACATTAAATTACATAACGGTGCCCAATTTTTTCCACATCTACATATTCAGTGAGATCATTTACTTTTGCAACGTGGCGTCTTGAAACTCAAAATATATGTTGTATAAGGTTGCCACTTTTCAGCAAAATAATTTTTTTCAAACTATTGGCATCATCTATAGATCAGTTCGGCTACTTTTAGGAGCGCCCTCGCATCTATTATTCCTTAATTTAACTGTAATGCTTAGCGTACAACCACTTCCGTCATATTATATTATATCTAACTAATTCTCTTCCATTCTCCCACATTTCTCCACCTCTTGCTTCATTTTCTTAAGTTTTATCAAGGAAGTTGTTAATTTCCTTCACTCCATATATTTTTCTTGGAACTTCTTCGGTCTTCCTGTGACAGCTGTGAATGACTCTCTCTGCTGATGTTTTTTGTTTTGTTTTTTTTTTAGTTACGATGGACGCCGTAACTCTTCCGTGGTGCAAAATAGAGCAAGACAACATTTTCATAACGAATGGACACAGCAAAGAGGGAGGAAGAAACGGGAAGGCAAAGTTGGAGTGAGCATAATCGCGGATAAGCCTTTTGGTTTCCTAAATGTTGGTTATGGTTCAGTGAATAAAATTCCTATGCTTGAACGTGTTAAAGTCGGAGGTTTTTTTTTATCTAGATTGGTTAATTTTGTTACGCGTGAAGGAAAAAATGTGGGATGGTGTATGCGGTGAAATGGCTGAGTTTGTTAGAAATATCACCTAATTTATGAGGGAGTGCGCTCGAGAGAAGTCTGTATGTAGCTGGAGTAAACTTTTTATGTTATTTCAAAGCAGAGTTCATATTTCGTGGGTGGTGGGTGAGTCACACACAAAATGAATAATCCTCTCAAATTGCCGTAGGAATGAAGAAACGATCGTTTAAACATTACGTATCAGAAATGAGGGGCGATATGTACATCCAGGACGGTGGATAGTTGTCCACGACTATAACTCATTACGCATGGGTAATGTGCGGCTGGCATTAATGTGTATATCTGCTACCCATGAGAATTGGGAACCATTTTTGAAGTTAAAATCATTTTAAATTGATTTACATTTCTACTCGTTACTGTCTGGTAGTTTTCCTAAAAATGCGAAGTGTTGGCAGTTTGGAAATCGGATTCGTATTCTGGAGCAAAAATGTGGATGGTTCCCCTTTGCCGTTGGTATGTAGGGTGAGTAATGTGTTACTTTGCACATCACTCACAGCCGGTCGATAGGTAGCACATGCTCATTTTTGTTCCAAAATATAAACAAATCAGAATAATTGCGATATCTCGATTGTAAAAGTAATAAATATAATTTTTGCAAAATTCTTACGGGTGTTTGGACTTAGTGTAAGCATTTGTATTTGCAAAAAACATTTTTCAAAAATTGTTAAAATTAAAAAATTACTAAAATGTAACTGTATACATAACTCGGAAACGGAGTATTCAATCATGATAACACAAATTTTGGCTTAGACAGGAGGCGTATATCAAGCAATACCTTTCATTAATAAAGGAAACATTAAATTTCCCTTAAAAATTAAGGAAAAACGCCAAATTTGAAATAAGGCTAAACAGCATATTTCAAGACCACCTGCGCGATCAGGTATAGTATTATTTTGAAAATTGGTTTGAAGATCACCTCAAAGTTGCCTATTTAAAACATCGCTACCATAAAAATATATCCATAACTTAGAAATGGAGCATCCAATCATGGAAACAACACCTTATTTAATCTTCAGAGTGATCTTCCACTCATGCGGTGTCAACAATTCTTCAAAGAAAAAAAAAACGGTTTGTAAATTAAAGAGTTGTAATTATACAGGGTGGCCCAAAATGACCGAAGTGGTGTGAATTGCTTATAACTTTTTATTTAAGACATATTTTTTTAATTTTTTTTTAAATGCAGTAAATTTATGGGGAATATTTTTAGATTAGTTATTAAAAATGATATCCCGCAAATGGTGGCTATTTTCTGCTTCGCACAAATGTGCTCTTTCCAACACATTTTCCATGACTTTTCGCAAAATTTTCGGTGTTGTGTTGTTAATTTCGTCTCGAATATTGGATTTTAATTCGTCAATAGTCCTGGGCTTATTAACATAAACTTTCCCTTTTAAATAACCCCAAAGGAAAAAGTCTGGAGCGGTTAAATCCGGGGAACGCGGAGGCCAATTAAAATTGCTTATTCTTTCACCAAATATGTCGCGTAAAAGAGCAATGGACCGTTGATTTACAAAGTAAATTTCAACGATTTGGGCACGTTGTTCAGTTGTGTATTGTTCCATTATAAATCCTCCAAGTCTTCTTTACAAAATACTAAAAAGAAAAGAAAAAAAATTATAATAAAAAAGTTATAAGGAATTCACACCACTTCGTTCGTTCTGGGCCACCCTGTATTTTGTGTTATATCGATCACCGATGTAAGGAAAAATTAAAAATTTGAAAGATTCATTAAAGGAGTATTATCAGATTTGCCCTGATTTTGTGTTTTATTAATCGGTGACAAAATCTCCTAACTAAAATACTAAAACTCTAAATTACTATTTGCATTTTTCAATATAATTGAAAAATTAATTATCGATTATATTATTTTATTATATAATATTATTATATTATATATAACAGTACTTATAGAATGGTGCTGGTTAAACTACCAATAATTTATATTCATAAGTAAAAAATATAAATGTTGGAACACGTATTACATCACACAATAAAAATTTATTAAACTCGAAGTGATGTAGCATAGCATATGTTTCGGTGCAAGTAATATCCACTAACATTGCATAATTGTAGGCTTTAATTTCGACGCTGTTAGAAAGAACCGGTTTCCCTTTCCTTTATATGAGAGTGTGCTGTTACAGTTTCCGATTTCCTTAAGAGTTTCTTATCCCTCTCTTCTTTTCTTCTTATACATTGTTGTTTTCAGTTAGTTTAATTTATCCAACAATCTTACAAATATACAACGACAGAAAACACCAGAAGCAGTGGAGAGTGGAAAACATTAGGCAAAACCCGGTAATTTTGATGACAAAGAAGCATCATGTTCGAAAATGTCGATAGAATAATGAAAATTTAATCGTCATGTGATCAATATTTCGGTTGTCCAGGAGTTAAACTCTTCACAGAAGACCCTTTAGAAGCATTAAGGCTCAATGCAAAAAGAAGCTCGATGTGTATGAGTGCCGCACACTTGGACCTAATTTCCATTTTTGAAAATCGGTTGAATCAATATAAATGGATCCATTTCTGAGGTGGATAGTAACTTATGATGACGTCAAGCAGAAACGGTGGTAACCGCCACCAAAAGTGGTTAAGCCAGGATTGACGATCAGAAAAGTCTTGCTGTATGTTTGATGGAATTGGTGGGGAATCATTTACTATGAGCTGCTACCTTACGGCTAAGCTCTTAAGCCCAGATCTGTACTGTCAACAATTGTATAGTCGAAAGAAGACAACCGCCCAAAGTCGCCAATATGCTTTGGCCAATAGGAGAGAAATTGTACTCCATCAAGAAACAGCTGGACACTGCCATGCCACAAATCGATATTGACTTGCCGGGACTTCCGGAAGTTTGATTCTTGTACATAGTCTGATCCTGGCAGCAAATAATTACCACCTATTCCTGTCTATGGCTAATGATATTGCTGGTGAAAAGTTCGTATCAGAGAAGCTTCTGAAACTCAACTGTGCCAGATTTTGCTAGTGATTACGAAGGTTTCTATGAGAGAGACATAACAGAATTATCTTCTGTTGCCATTTTAAAGGTAATTCCATTAGGCCTCTCTCATGCAGGCGTAATGAGATTCTGATTCTCATAGAGGCCTATGAGAGCGGCATACTGATAGGATTGCCTTTAAAATGGCAACAAAAGATAATTATATTATGTCTCTGTCACAGTAACTTTGGTCCCCATTGGCAAAAAGCTGGGGCGAAAAAAAGTATGTATTTGATCTAAATTGGACTGTTTCAAAGCTTTCAATGTCATGCAAAATTAATGGGTTTATTTTAAGCACACCTTTTAATAATAAAATTTTTTATTCAAAAACTTATTTTTGATTATTTTAATAGCTGGCTGGACAGTTAGCTATTTTAGTGTCGGTCAGAATAGCATCATCAGCGGCCATAGCTATTACACCTACTCCATCTTCACCGCAGCCTTAGGGGCTATAATGTGACGAATACCGAAACAGCTACTTGTACATCCATTTAGTTGTCAAAATAATCAATCAAACGATTATGTTTTTAAATGTTAAATTCTTATTAGCTGTAACATACAGTGGGGGAATAAAGTCAACATACTCGTACACCTTTCGTTTATGACGGGTCTGAGAAATAACAATGGCAATTACGAAAATGTTAAATGAAATATTTAGTGCTTCAATAGATGTGTTTATTCACATAAAGAAAGCATATTTAAGAGGTATAATAAAAACAATAAAAAACAAAAGCATAAAAAAATTTACATCGTTGGGTTGGCGGGCTCATGGAGTTTTAGTCGCTATGAATCACTTCGGCAGGAAGCGTCGCGCATTTTGCGTGCGCGCATTTTACGAGAACTCTCGTTCATACCTATATATTGCTACTAGGCGACTATATTGTGCTGAATATGGACTACGGCGAATTAGTGAAGCTCCGAGTGCTAATCTAATTAAAATATGGGTAAAGCGTTTTGAAGAAACCGGTTCAACATTTAAACCACAAGCAAATGATCGCCCAAGAACTTCTAGGACCGAAGACAATGTTGAGAGAGGAAATTCACAAATGTCGACTCGCAAGAGATCGTCTGTCTTACAATTATCGCGACGAAGTTTGCAACGAATTTTAACATTGGATCTTAAACTGCATCCATATAGGCTGCAATTAACACAAGAATTGAAAGAGTCTGACTTCAAAGCAAGGCTCGCATTTGCTAATGAAATGCTTAATCGATTATCCAATTTTGACAATATCCTTTTCTCTGACGAGGCTCATTTCCTTATGAATGGGTTCGTAAACCGTCAAAATTGTCGTTACTGGAACAGTGAAAATCCCAAAATCAAACACCAGAAACCATTGCATAGTCCTAAAGTGACAGTATGGGCAGCAATCTCTGGCAGAGGAATAATTGGTCTTTTTTTCTTCGAAAATGCGCGGGGCAAAACGTCACGGTTAATACGGAACGCTGTGTTGAGATGTTGGACTGATTTTTGCCTCCCTCGTAGAGAGGGTCACCATTTAGATGATGTTATTTTTAAAAATTAAACTCCATTTATTACTCTACAATGCCTTAGATTTATTTTAACCCATACCTTTTGTATTTATTTTTTAATCTATTTTTTTAATATGCATGTTCTATTGCGCCACCCTGTATTTGTTTGTAGATACAATGGTCCATGTTGCTCGATTAAAACTAAATTCTCTACTCCAGATGCTGTAATTGCTTTCCAAATCAATACACTAACCCCACCATGTTTAACAGTACATGTTATACAGTTGTGGATCGAGTGCTGTGTTGGGGTTTTCTCCAGACCTTTGGTCGCCCATCACTTCCGAGAATGTTGTATTCCAAAATTCAGTTCGCTTGTCGACATGCTCTGTGTTGGCGGGCAACCCTGCTTCGAAACCTCTTCTATTGCAACGCGTTTCTTATAGTTTTGGGCTGAGCAGTCTTCCACATTGAACATTTTGCAATGTGTTCCGACAATTTTGGTGAAGTAATCTTTGCATCTCGGCTTACTTCCTTAAGAATGCAGCTAACATCTCACCTGGACCATATTTTTGTTCTACCCGTTGGTGCCTTATTTTCGGTGGTATCATTTTTATTGACGATTTCTTACAATTGTTTATACAATTGAGCGGCCTAAATTAACTACTTTTGCAAAATCTCTATAAGATCTATTCTCCTTTCGCAGTTTTATTATAAGATTTTTGACTGAAATCAGTACCTCCTTACGATTTTGCATTCTTTGTGGCGCTAATGCAAAGAAAACAAACTTTGAATATTTTTTGTACATTGAAAACTTAGAATGATAACACTAGCCAACAAGGTTTTGGACTGGAGCAACCAAATACCTGTCCTAGAGTAATTTGGTGAGCTGAATTCGAGTCTGTAATTAGTGTAATTAGTTTTTTTCTATCACGTCAGGTTTTCGAGATACAAAAAAAATGCTTTTATTTATTTATTTTTTTTTTTTTGCATAAAAAAATCATTAGTTTATTTAAAAATCAATGAATTTTCAAAAGCGAATGGCATTATTTGAACGTCGTTTGTATTTTGTATTCAATATAGTCGCCGTTAATGGTACTTATGCGCCGCCCTTTATAAAACAGTTCTGCAACTATTCCAAATCATTGACGGTGTCCACGGTTTGTTCAAGTTTCTGACAGCAAATCTAAAATAATGTAAATATGCATATTTTAATGATTCTGATATTGCATATCCTTTTTTCCAACCAAATATTTACCACACACAAGGCGAAAATAGCCTGAATCAGTAACACACGATCTCCCTGACATACTTAAACGCTGCTATTGTGAAGATTAAGTATGAATGTGTGCTTCTGTCAAAATAATAATTGTGAAATTGTAGTGTCAGTATTGACTATTTTACAGTATTGCCAGCATGTGATAAAAGTGAACAAGACATGATATCCTAATTTTTATGCCAGATTCGAATACAGCGTATCCACATTAGTTAAAAAACATGCTTCGTTTCTGTAGTCAATTTTTTTTTTCAAATTTGTAGACCAGTGTAATAATTAACGTAACAGTTGTAGAGCAATAACGGTGATTTCCCTCTTTTTTTCTTTGTTTTCTTATATACTTGTAGGAGTTACTACCTTATATGCAGGCTTTTTTCCGTGCAAAATCTCAAAATCTTTTACTAATCTCCAGGAATATATATTTTTTTCCACAGTATTTTTTTGCATGAGTTGACATAGCTTTTTAAGCACACCACAAATACTAATATGAATATTTAATAATAGTTTTCCGTATACTATAGGGTGATTTTGTAAGACTTAAGTTTTTCATGTTGGCAACACTGGTTGGTAATGTCGTCCAAATGTCATCTGTCAAAGTGAAAAGTGTACAGTATACTTTGCCATTTCATAATGGAAAGACTAACAAATGGGTAACGATAGCAAGTCGCCGAAATTTATTATCAAAATTCGTGCTCTGTGACAAATGTGCACCGTTTGATACGATTATTTCATGGTAGTCATAATCGACCTGCTGGCTCAACAATTCGTGTTGTTATCTCCAAATTAAGCACCAAATTTACTTTGTTGGACATAAAACCACCGACTCGCATACGTAGAGTGCGTACCGAAGAAAATATTGCAGCCGTAGCGACCAGTGTTAATGACGATCGTGAAATGTCAATTCGTCGCCGTTCTCAGCGGTTGGGCATGTGTTACCCAACCACAGAGAAAATTTTGCACGTCGATTTGGGTTTGAAAGCCTATAAAATTTAACTCACGCAAGAATTGAAGTCGAATGGCTTATCACAACGTCTAATTTTTGGTGAATGGGCTTTACAAAAGCTCAATGAAACTCCGCTATTTTATCGAAAAATTATGTTCAGCGATGGGGCTCATTTCTTGCTGAACGGATAAATACACAAACAAAACTGTCGCATCTGGAGTGATGAACGGTTACATACCATACATGAATTACCGATGCATCCCGAAAAAACGACAGTCTGCTGTGGTTTATGGGCTGGTGGCATCATCCGTGCATGGAAGAAACGCTACCATCAACCGCGAACGATCTCGAGCCATGATACGCAATTTTTTTTTGCCCCAATTGGCTGAGTTGAACTTGGTTGACATATGGTTTCATCAGGACGATGCAACATGCCACACTGCTCGTGAAACAATGGATACGATGAGGGATGAATTTGGTGAGCAAGTCATGTCTCGATTTGGCCCTGTGAGTTGGCCCCCAAGATCTTGCGATTTAACGCTTCTTGATTATTTCTTGTGAGGTTATGTTGTCGTTAGTCTATGTGGACAAGCTGAACATTATTCAAGCCTTACAGGATAACATAACACGCGTTATTCGTGGAATGCAGGCCGAAATGGTCGAAAAAGTGACATAAAATGGGACCTTCCGAATGGGCATTTTGACACGGAGCCGCGGACAACATTTACATGAAATTATCTTTAAAAATTATATGGCAATGACCAATTTATCGATTCCAATAAAAAATTTCAATATGTAATACAAATTTGAGTGTTTTATTCGATTTGAACAAAACTACGATTAAAAAATCACCCAAAAAAATAGCAAGGTATATTCTGACTTTATACTATCACTGTTTAATTGCTAACAGGAAAATGATTTTGAAACGGAATAATGAAAATCATATTCTATTTACTATTTGTTGCTGAGCATCTTTCTTTTTTAAAATCGCCACGTATCAAATATAATAAATTTTGCATGCTAATTGCATTTTGTTGTTTGATATTTCTCCTGAAAATATCTATTCGGAAAACATGTTTATTAAAAAGAGCACAACAATTAGCAATTCAAATTTCATTAGGATTGATGATGTCTTTTTCAAGTTTCTGATTTTTCTTCTTCGTTCCTTATTCATTTGCATTGCATTTATGTTTTTTCGTTTTATTAACATAGAATCCGTTAAAGATTCCCTTATAAAAATTTCAAACTTTAGCTATTTCCTGTTTCGATCAAGTTTTCAACCCACCAACTACCACCGTTACTCGATGCACTACTCGCTGCCGGTCAGTGCATTAACAACATTAAACAATTATCGAATTTAATAAAACTATTAAGAAACCAACAGTACAACACATCCGAGTCATTTTTATTAACATTTTAAAGCGATTTATTACAAAAACAAGACAAATGCCGTCAGATAACAAATAAAAACAACCGGTGTGAGACAGTCAGTCCTAGCGGATAAAATGAAATGAAAATACGATAATTACGAATTTAAATGACTGACAATGACTGATAAATAAATAAACAAATAGCCTATGACGTTATTATTATTATAAATGTTAATATTACGTACACCAACAACTGCAACAATAAACACACACGAGAGTAAAGGAAATAAATATGATTTATTATTGACACGAATGCAGGAGTGTGAGGGAATTATGGATAAAAAAGTAGGGTACCTTGAAATGGTATGATAGTCGATCTAAGAGAAAAGTAACGCGGTATGGTAAGCGGCTTAATGGAAGTGGAAAGAACAAAAAAATGAAGCAAATTTTCTACATCCCATGAATGGGATATGGGATTTTTACCAATGAGAACGAAAGTTTCTAGGAGAGAGGTATAATAGAATTATTTTAAAAATGGCAACAAAAGGTAATTCTATTATGCCTCTCTCATAGAAATTTTTGTCCTCATTGGCAAAAAATTGGAGCGAAAAAAAAGAAACATAATTGGTCTAAATATGCTACAAAAATATGCTACAAAAAAACCTTCAACGTCAGGCATAATAGAGGATGTCCCAACAAGAATGCAAGATTTAAATTTGGCGCCATTCGAAGTGTCATTGTTTGACATTTGAACAATTGTTATTGTTTGCTAGTAGAACGTACGAATTTATTAAAAATGGAGCGCTACATGAATGAACAACGCATTCTCATTGTGAAATTGTTTTATCAAAATGGTGAAAGTTTTGCGGCTAAAGTTCGCAAATTGTGATCAATTTGGGATCACAATAATGACCCAAAGGAGTCAACTGTAAAGAGATTAATGGATGGATTAATTTTCCAAAACTGGGTCTGTTAGTGATGTAAAGACAACAACGCGCCATCGACCAGGTCGATCGACCGAAAATGTCGCAGCTGTACGTGATGATGTCGCTCAAACTCCATCCACCTCAATTCGACAAAGAGCTCAGCAAATTGGTGTCTCTAAATCCACTAGGCAGCGAATTTTGACGAAAGATTTGCATCTTCATGCATACAAAGTTCAATTGACTCAGGGACTGAAGCCAGCTGACCATGGACAGCGAATCGAGATCGTTAGTTGGGTATTGGAGAGACAGCATGAAAATGCTGATTTTGCCGATAAAATCATCTTCAATGACAAGGCCCATTTCCATATTGATGGCTTCGTCAATAGGTAGAATTGTCGCATTTGGGGTGAGGAAAATCCCCGAGTGATTCACGAAAAGCAAATGGATCCTCAACGTGTCACTGTGTGGTGTGGAATTTGGGCTGGAGGAGTCATTGGGCCTTTTTTTTTATAAAAATGAGGCATGTCAAGCGCAAACAGTCCATGGTGTTCGGTATCGTGAAATGATAACTAGTTTTTTAGTGCTTAGAATTGAAGAAATGAATGTGGAGGGCATGTGGTTTCAACAAGACGGCGCCACATGTCATATAGCCAGA
>JAHXMU010000432.1:123151-141267 GCA_019455685.1 Philornis downsi
CACATGTCATATAGCCAGAGACATCAGTCATTTAAATCTTGCGTTCTAGTTGGGACACCTTTTAGCAAATAAAAAAATTCTCTACATCCGATGAATGGGATATGAGATAGCTTCGGACATTCCGGCAGTTTACATGCCGTTAAAATACGGGACTATTGTGCTTGCGATCATGGGTTCGATACCCCATACAATCATCTTATTATTCACCATTATTTGGGCAGCAGACAACTCGATGTGTCTGACGAATGCTTTGAGTAGTCGATTAATCGACAACTCTAGAGAAAACTCTTCAAGCTAGTGAACAGCAGTACGAGTATATATGAATTTTGAGGCTGAAGTCATAAACAAAATGTATAAAAGAATTGTCTGACAGTTTTCTGGCAAATTATTCGATCAGGGAGAGATATCACAGTAGTGTATCTATCAAAGAGTGAAACCAGTTTTAAACTTACATTTACATTTTAAAATCGAAATGCAAAATATTTGTATTCTAAGTTGATAGCACTGTAGCAGAGATCTGTGGCAAATTTCGCATCATAAGCTAAGTACTATGTTCTTCTTACGAGATATTCTTTTCTCATCAACAAATTTAGCGGTATTGCAAACTTTTTTCGTATCGGTTTCCAACACTAAAATTGGAACAACGCATATTTTTGTGTTATAATATGTATGTATGTTCGATAATATATTTGGAAATTATAAAATTGTGTCTTTCTTTTGGTACTATAATTTCATTTCACAAGTTTACATATACGGACAGGGTGGCGCACCAATTGTGCTACAATAAGAAATTTAAATAACTTTTTTTTGTAATCAATGTAGTTCATTTATGTTTTTTACTATATAGAAAATTTATTTTTATTTTATTTAACTAATTTGTTTTGAAGGTGTTAGACCATTAATAGCCACCATGCACATTCACGCATATGGAACACCTGATTAGAAAATTATTGTTTTATTCATTATTGCTTTAATGCGTTTCGCGTTTTCTATTGACTGTAATCGGATGCTTCGAGGTGGTAATTTGAGTTTTGGAAAGAGAGAAAAGTCAGCCGAAGCCATATCAAAATTTTCAACTAGCAATAATTGCACCTCGATAGAACCTCATTGGTTACGATATCGCCTGTGCGTCTCTTATGAGATGCAGCGTTATCGTGGTGCCAGATTCATGAGTTTTCTTTCCATTAATATGACCTTTTTCGATGAATTTGCTCTCCAAAATGCCTCGTAGTGCCCAGGTAATATTGTTTATTTACTGCTTGACTTTCTGGCAAGAATTCAAAGTGCATAAAACCGCTATTGATAAAGGAAACAGTCAATATTATTCTCAAATTTCAAAGTTAAATATGATGGTCGTTCGATGGTGTTTGTTGAGTTTTTTTTCCAGAAATTTACTTACAATGCTAGCCTTATGAGGTGACGCGTTATCGTGGTGCCAGATTCATTAGTTTTTTTTTCATTAATATGACCTTTTTCAATGAATTTGCTTTCCAAAATGTCTCGTAATGCCCAGGTAATATTGTTTATTTACCGTTTGACTTTCTGGCAAGAACTCAAAGTGCATAAAACCGCGATCGTGGTGCCAGATTCATGAGTTTTCTTTCCATTAATATGAGTTTTTTCGATGAATTTGCTTTCCAAAATGCCTCGTAGTGCCCAGGTAATATTGTTTATTTACCGGTTGACTTTCTGGCAAGAAATCCAAGTGCATAAAACTGCGATTGTTGAAGGAAACAGTCAATATTATCTTGACTTTTGACAAATTTTAATGCGTTTTTTCGGTTAAGGCTCAGTTGGAAGGCGCTATTCAATATTATTCTCAATGACTGCTTGATTGATATTATTCTCTTGATGACTGCTTTGGATGCTTAACTCGCAAAACCATGTCTAATCACCATTAATAATTCCTTTTACGGATATGGGGTCGAAGTTGACTCGCAGTTTGAGTTTTTGAAAAAGAAATTCATGTCTTTCGGAACTAGTCGAGTGGTAACGCGTTTCGTACCCAAACAATCGTGTAAAATGGTACGAATCGATTCGTAAGACACAGAAAGTTTAACGTCTATTTCCTGCAAAATTAAATGCCGATTTTCAGTTATTAATTTCTTCACTTCACGTTCACGTTAATTTCAGTTGGCCGACCAATGATAGGCAAATATTCCATCACATATCTATCACTTTTGAATGCACTGTACCACTCGTATGCACTGTACCGCTCATATGCACTGTACTTTGTAATATTAAGAGCAATTCGATACACGAAATTCAATTTGCAACACAAAATTTGAGATAAATTCTTTGTTCTGTGGTTTTATCCATTGTAAAAATTGCAAAACATACTTGACATGAACTGATAAAATCGACAATAAACCACAGATCGCTCTCAAACTCAGCGTCGCTATAATGGACAGTTGCGTCAACTTATCGACAGAAGGAGTATTGACAATCACTTAAGCGAACTTTTTAAATTTTCAATTCCCGTTATTTTTTTTGTGACAAATTGTATGTAAATGATAAAAATAATTTGATTTAGCTGAATAGTAGTGTAATGGCCGCCGCAATTCCTTGTCCAAGCCCTTAAACAAACTATTTATCTTGTGTTGTCTCGAACGAGCGGTTACTGTAATAGTTTTGCATTCATTTTTAATGCCTATAAACACAAACAGAGTTTTAAGTTGCACAAACTCACTGACAAATTGAATATTTATGTTTTATCCTCTTGTGCAATAGATAAGTACTTTGGATGCTGAACTCATGAAACGCTTATGAAATTGTTTAATTAACTACTCCGACGCTGGCTGGACTCATTCAACCACAACGTCGTCATGGTAATGTTTGCACAACAACAACAATAACAACGACTAAAATAAGTTACAAGTGAAGTGTTAAAGTGCTCCCTCAGTGTCCATTCGCTTGCCCGTCTATGCGTTTTGTAGGTCGAGGACTCCCTTCCTCTCAAGTGGGCTTCCATATCACATTTCATATTTACAAAATTTATCCCATAAATAACCGGAAATGCAGCTGAGGAATCATATCGAGCCACAGTAATTGTAATTCAAGTGACAAATATGCAACGAACAGTGAATATGAGAGCATTAG
Organism: Philornis downsi; assembly: GCA_019455685.1. Lineage (NCBI taxonomy): Eukaryota > Metazoa > Arthropoda > Insecta > Diptera > Muscidae > Philornis > Philornis downsi. Next base: position 126,251 of record JAHXMU010000432.1, read on the forward strand.
GGTGACTATTAAATGTAGGGAAAATATATAATAATGCTGGAATTCTAAAGTAGGCGGTGTACAATGTTTTGGTACTTGGTGTAAAACTACTACGTGGTATGTGTGTGGGGAAAGTCGGATAACTTTTAGTCAAAAGTGACGATTTTTTACATCTTAGGCATCAGTTTATAAGTATTAGCAAAATCGGTTTTTTTTTTTCATTTTTATGGAAATTCGGTAACGGGTTTGGTTTGATCTTGTTATAAAATGTTAAAAAAAAAATTAAGAACATTTAATGGCTACAGTGATCGCAACCTGAGAGTTGGTTAAAATACCAATTTTGAAAGAAATGAAAAAAATTCTTTTTTTCCCAAAATATTTTCTAGGTTGAAAAAGTACTGAAATTTAACACAAATGTATTCGAGGGGATGCGTATACACTTCCAATAAGGTATGCTCCTAAATATCACCTCAATGATTTCATTTTAAAAAAGTCAAATTCGATGACCTTCAGGATTCAAGTTAGTCTTCTCTGGGTGTTGAATCAAAAAATACTGCTACAATTGAGTTAAGAATATGATCTGGGTTTAAAGTATGGTTTTTTGAATCCTGTTTTGGACCCTGGTTCCAAAAAAATAAAAATAATAATAAAAAAACAGGTAAAAACACACTTGTGGCGTTGAATAACTCTGTTATTTTGTTATCCCAGTAGTAAAGTCATGTTCAAGTTAGTTTTCTGCTTTTGAATTGCATGTTATTGCGTTGTCAATAGTTTTCATAACTTGTATTACCTGAGAAATAAAATATAATATAAAAATATATACAGGGTGTCCGTCGGGAAGGTATACTAATTTGTTTTGCCACCATTATGGCAAACATTAGTCTTGACAGTTCGTATTTAACTGTCGTGTAGTAGAGACGTGTCAAATTTATTATGGAAAAATATTCGTTAAACCAACGTGTTTTAATCTTTAAAACATTTTATCAAAATCAATCATCGATTACTGTGATGATGAGAAACTTACTGTGACGAGGAGAAACAACGTGCCAACAAGACGCATTATTTATCGTGTAGTGACTGATTTCGAAAGAGGGTCTGTAGCTGATAGGGCCAAGCATGAACCACAACGTACGACTACTGCAAAGCGTTCAAAACAATCCATCAACCTCAATTCGACGCTGTGCTTAGGAGCTTGGTCTTCAAAGAACAACTTTGGCCACTGTTGCCATTATGTGCAAAACATAATGCTATTTAAATGACCGTCTTTGGACTGGTTGCAGCAGTGGATGCTTTCAAGGGAGTTTTCGAAAAAGTACGGCCCATTGAAACCTCTAGACCACAATGCGCATTAAACAGGCACTTTTCCTCGATGCAATAGCTTTTTCACACTCACTTCTGGGTTGTCCGAGCCAAATATGCAACAATTTTACTTGTTGACGTAACCACCGAGTGAGAAGAAGAAAATCGCTGAAGAAAATTTTGTTCGATTGGGTGCCCACGTTCGAATCATTACTTTTGTAATAAGTTTAATTATTTATACGTGTTCTTCGGCTGTTCAACAATTCATATTCGTAAATGACAAACCTTTCACTGAATAAATAACACCTTAAATGATAGGTTTTTAACAGCTGTCAGCCTTGCCAGACCGACGGTTTTGAAACCATTGAATGGATAATCTTATATTACCTCAACGGTTCGATGGTGGGACGATGGTTCAAATTAGATGACCTCTAATAAAAAATAACTAAATAGATCACAAAATTACGGATTTAGATGAATTGAAATTTTGGAATTTTCGAACCGATGCTTAAATCAGTTTTTCAAAACCGGTCCCTCAAAAACTAATGGAGAGACGGTTATTATTAAAAACAAAGGTCACCTAAATCGTTCTATGCCTCACTATGAAATCATTGAGGTAGTATATCATGATATACCTTGTTGGAAGTGAATAAACTTCCACTCAAAAGTGCTAATGTCCGGAGAAGATATTTCTTCATTTTGGCGCGTATTTTGTGACAACCCTAAAAAAATTGAATTTGATTTTTTTTTTTTCAAAATTGTTAACTTTTGTCAACTTCCTCAAATATCTATCATTTTATAATGAGAGCAAACCGGTGCCCCTTCCCAATTATGTTAAAAATTCATACACAGATTTTTATCCAAACGTCTCACGTTCGATATTTGTCTGATTTTTTTTCTAAATTGTGTGGACAATTTGAAGAAAATCGGACAACTTTCCATGGTTTTGAACAAAATAGCAAAAATATGCATTTTCTCTGCCATCCTAGTGTATATATGTATATGTATATATATATATATATGTATGTAGATATATGTTTAAGTTTTGTTTTTTTATTTGCGTGAGTACTGCAAGTACCACATTTTGAAAGATAAAAGACGATGTGACTGCCGCCAACCACAAATGCGGGAAGAGAAAAAAAACTACAGAAGAAAGATTTGATGACTATGACTCAATAACAAACAATGACGACGATAATTGTTATAACATCATTGACGACGTTATGCCTCACACAGGCACATAAATATTTACACACCAGACGCTTTAAATTCTAGACGCCAGATTTTGAAACCAAATCGTTTATGAACAAATGATGTGGCTGCTGGGGCGTTGAACTGCTCGTAGAGATCGAAATGAATTTAAACTTTGACAGACGTCTGGGTATTTTGTTACAGTTTTTTTTGTATTGCAAAAAAATTAAAGTTTGAGATCAGTTCGTAATTATCGAAATGTAGAATCACTGTATAATTAATACTCTTCATTTTAAAGGCAATCTGATAAAATATTTTGGAATCGAGTAACAAGCAAGTGGTATCCAATAATTTGTGTCCGTAATGGTTCACGGAGTTGCTGCACGATATGGTAACATCAAAAGACAAGACTGTTTGATATGTTACGAGGATAGTTCAACGAGTTATTTGAAAAATGTACTGAGTACTTTATATTTCTCAATACAGACCTAAACAGTTCGCTTTGTAAGCTAGAAAATGTAATTAACTTAACTCTTGGGGTTATCCAGGAATCGACACAATTTATCCTTAATCTTTATCTCTTTAGAATTTTTTTCAGCATTATCGTTTGGAAGTACCAAAAATTTTTCACCTTTCTGCTCATTTATTTGTCATCAAAATATCCGCTAGCCACTGTGTTTTCCCATCTTTACACCGGCATGCAAATACTGCGTCAATAGAAAGCTTCATCTTTCATCAAAATGTCCGATAGCCACTGCATTTTCCTATATTTCTGTCGGCATGCAAATACCGCGTCGTTAGAAAGCTTCACCTTTTGAAGTTATCCAGGAATCGACACAATTTATCCTTAATCTTTATCTCTTTAGAATTTTTGTCAGCATTATCGTTTGGAAGTACAAAAAATTTTTCACCTTTCTGCTCATTTATTGGTCATCAAAATGTCCGCTAGCCACTATATTTTCCCATCTTTACATCGGCATGCAAATACCGCTTCAGCAGAAAGTTTCTTTTGTAGTTATCCAGGAACCGACACAATTTTTGGTTCCTTCGTATGATGTGAAGCTCTGTTCAGACAATCCATGTGTCGTCTATAGTCTTAAGAGGCAATGACTGATTAATACGACCGTAGCGATAGGACTTCCCAATTAAGAGTTTTTAAGTACGAGGTGTGATCAAAAAATAACTGGTATTTTAATTTTTTTTTTTAAGTATTTATTTATTCATCAATAACTATCTTGTCCCCTTCAAAGTAATCCTCCTCAGCTATAATACAGTTATGCCAGCGTTTTTTCCAATCCTTTAAACACTTCTGAAACGCGCTTTTTGGTATCGCCAACAGCTCCTGTTTCGATTTTTCTTTTATTTCGTCAATCGTAGCAAAATGCTTTCCTTTCATCAGTGTCTTCAGTTTTGGGAAGAGGGAACAGTCAGTGGAGACCAAGTCCGGTGAATACGGTGGTTGAGGCATGATTGCGGTTTTGTTTTTGTCCAATAACTCACGCACATGCATCGATGTGTTAGCTGAGGCGTTACCATGGTGCAAAATCCATGATTGGTTTTTCTACAATTCTGTGCGTTTCTGACGAATTGCTTTGCGCAAATGGCGCACAACTTGAAGGTAGTATTCCTTACTGACCGTACGACCTTGTGGCAAGAATTCATGATGCACCACACCATTGCAATCGAATAAAACAGTGGGCAAAACCTTCACATTTGATCGAACTTGACGTGCTTTTTTCGGTCTTGGTTCTTCTGGACGCTTCCATTGGGATGATTGGGCTTTGGCTTCAATGTTATAACCATACACCCATGATTTGTCACCAGTTATGACCTTTCTGAGGAAATCTATATCGTCGTTGACGACGTTCAACAGCTCATGAGCGATGTCCATGCGACGTTGTTTTTGCTCAAAATTTAGCAATTTTGGAACAATCTTCGCTGCCGCACGTTTCATGCCTAAAACATCCGTAAAAATTGCTTGGCATGAGCCGAACGCCAGTATCATCAGCAACCTCTCTAATAGTGATTCGACGATTATCCAAAATCATTTTCTTCACTGCTTCAATGATTTCATTGGTTGTTGACGTGCTCGGGCGACCAGGAGGAGCATCGTCATTGACATCTTCTTGGCCTTCCCTAAACCGGCACCCAGCACCCCCCTTGCTACGCCCATGCTCATAATACATGACACCAAATTGATCCCACCAAATATACAACATGAGTTTTTTTTCTTTGAAGTTTTTTTCTTTGACTTGGCTGTCAATGTTGAAGCATGATGGTCCCCATGATTTCCTCTTTGGTTTGTCCGATCCTGGTGTTCAATTCCAATATTCAATCCTAATGTTCAACCTTAGTTCTTCTTGTTTCTGGCATGGATATTCCTTCAATAAGTGTACCAGTTCTGCGTCTTCGTACACTTTTGATCTTTGATCTCTAGCTTTGAGGAAAGTTAATCGACACTAATTTCGCTAAACTGTGGATCTCCTTTTCAATCTATTTCTTAGTTGTGGTTTTCTTTAGAGCTTGTTTATTTAATTGGAATCCATTGATTTGCTTCTTAATAGATCCATGTCTCATCCAGAATAATGAATCGTCCTGAATCTCAGCTCGATTTGCATGAAATATCTCCAAATGTGGTTTAAAAATCGTTACACGATCTGATCGTAATGGGAAACACGATACCCATTTAGCCGATAGTCATCTCGCATCCAAATGAATAAAAACAAAATTGTGCAATGTAATATGACTGCGGGTTCAATAAGTTCGAATACCTATATTTTGAACTATCAGACAATCAATATAATATTGTAGATTTACGGATGATGTAGGCCAATCAACATCAACATTTCTTGAAATAACTTGTTGTGGAAATAGATCTCCCACTAATCCCATTGTAATTCTATCTGTATGCGATGTGGCACCGTCTTGTTGATACCACATGTTAATCAAGCCTAAAGCATGCAGTTGTGGCGTTAAAAGTTTTCAATCATATCACGATATCGCTTCCCATTAATAGTTACCGTTATGCCGTTTTCAGTTTCAAAGAAGTCAGGTCCAATGATTCCTCCTGACAAAACTGCACACCAGACTGCCATTTTTAATGGATGCAAATGCGACTGATGAATAATTTGAAGGGGTTTCCATTGCCCAGAACCGACTATTCTGTTTATTCACATATCAATTCAAATGAAAATGTGCCTCGTCACTCATTATGATTTTTTCATAAAAATCGGGGTTGTGATGGGCAAGCTGTATTATCCTTTTGGCACATGATCGGCGGCGTAAACGGTCTTGTGGAAGAAGCTCTTGTGTCAACTAAATCTTAAATGGAAACAAATGCAAATCCTTGTGCAAAATTGTGGCCAAAGTTGTTCTTTGAAGACCAAGCTCCTGAGCACTGCGTCGAATTGAGGTTTATGGATTGTTTTGAACACTTTCTGGAGCAGCAGCAATGTTTTCAGCCGATCTTGCAGTACGTTGTGGTCAATGCTTGGCCCTATCAGTTACAGGCCCTCTTTCTTCGAAATCATTTACTACACGATAAATAGTGCGTCTTGTTTGCATGTTGTTCCTCCCAAAAATTTCACGTAACTTTCTCATCGTCACAGTAATCGATGATTGATTTTGATAAAATATTTTAACGATTAAAACACGTTGTTTTATCGATAATTTTTCCATAATAAATTTGTCACGTCTCTACTTCACGACTGCCAAATATGAACTATCAAGGCTAATGTTTACCAAAATGGCTGCAAAACAAAGTAGTATACCTTCCCGACGGACACCCTGTATTATGTTATACCCCAAGAAGGAAGTGATAATCTTACTTCTGTAGATACAACAGTTTTTAATTTATAACATTATTTTGCTTCTTTATAAAATACTGAAAAATCTTCTTATGCCCCGTTCCACTTTAGCCAGAGCCATATGAAGATGTGGGCAAATAGACCTAATTAATATGATAAACAGAAGTAATAAAAATAAATCAAAATAACAATAATAATAAAATAATAAATAATAATAAAATATAAAATGATAAAAGAGTCGCTCTGAAAGGTATTAATGTAAAAATTAAGTTAATATGGGGTGAATTTGAAAGTTCCGAGGGGTTTTTAGATATATTCTGGTGTTTAAATTAATATATGTATTAAAAGTTATCCGTTTTGATTTAAATAGACCTTTTTTCCGATGACTTTTGTTTATTTTGAAGTCAATTTCAAAATTCTGCGATTGAAGAAGTCCTCCCTCCTATTTACCAGTTAATTTTTACAAGCCTCTTCTAGGGTCGGTTTTATAGCATCAAAAAATTTTGAAAATATTAAAATTTGATGATATGATAATAATTGATTAGTGCGACGTTTAACTATGCGGGGGGTGCAACAGAACATTTCATCGGATGTTAAGAATATGGCATAACGTTAAGAGCACGTGTAGCCTGGCATTGTCTTGATGGAGGCTAACGCTCTTCTCATTGGCCTATTAGGGCTGTTCCTGATCAATCGTCTGCTTCAATCTAAAAAGTTCTTGAAGCAGAAGAGACCTGACGAAAGCCGCTCATAATAGATGACTATCTTCCGTTCTTACCAAGCCCACAGTAAAACGTTCTTGAACGTTAATCCGGTTTTGGCAATCAGTTGGTCTGGTTGACCGTACTTCGATCATGATCTACTTCGTCTGGTGTTTTTTAGGTGACCCATTTTTCATCTCTTGTCGCCAATCGCTTCAAAAATTGTTCGATTTCGTTCTGTTTCAACTGTTTCAACAGAAGTTTCTTTTGCGACAAATCGTATCGCACCTATACATCGAGCTTCTTCTTGTGGCCTGCCTTATGCAATTAGTGCGAGGCGGTTTTCTGGCTAATCTTCCGTCCCTGAATTCCATAATTTTATCGCGATGTTTGACTAGAGCGGATTCGTTGAAACCACAGTTTTGCTGTGGTATTTAGTCAATAAACAGTGCACGTATTTTTAGCAACGTACTCCGCTTTCTAATCTTAGTCGTAGGGGAACTAAAGGGTGTATGGAATTTGTTTTTGTATTTTTAATCGCCTTTTGGAGCACTACTAATTTCAGCAAGAACAGTACTGCCGAAGAGCTTTTTATGAGACGCAATGTCAGCTTTAAATCACCGTACAGTGTTATCCGATGCGAAGTATACATAATGAAATATAGCTCCCTGAAGACTTCTAGCGGAAAACACCACCCACAATTTTTTTTTACTTAATCTATATTGAGAATTTGGGGGAAATTGTTGGGAATTGTAAAAAATGTTTGTTACAGCTGAAAATCCGCCATAAACGTTCTTCATTGTAATTGAAATCCATTGTAGTTTTTCATTTTCCTTTTTAAAATTGTCACATATGGTTCAATAAACTCCTCCCAGCTGAGGCCAAACATTTACCCCAAAAAGTATGACAAAAATCTCCTTTCTCTTTGACAAATGAAATTTTTTGTGTGTTTGAAATAGCAAAACGTATTTAACACGACTTTCTTCAACATATGAAAGAGCTATCGAGCGATTGTAATAAAACCATAATGAAACAAAAAACATCTGTGCCGAAACCGAAATGCTTGGAATGCAGTCAAATACTTTATTGCAAGTGGCGGTTAGAAAAACCTAAACGATTTCATGTGAAACGATAAGCCGATTACGCGTGATGATAACACGCTCCAACCACACATCGGCAGAAGATTGCTTCCACCGACGCATCAGCGCCGTAGTGGTTTGGCATAAATTCAACGTCAGACTTTCACATTATGTAAGCCAAAACATCATCCTGATGGAAGCAGTTTATGCAAATAAAACAACTTTTGTTTTTAGTTATTTGAGAATTAATTATTCACAAAAATAGCCATAAACTAAAAGAAGATTTTATTGTCGGTGATAAGAAAGAATCTTTAACTTTCCATTTCATGTTAGACGACTGAATTGGCGGGATATCCAAGACGCAGTAGTCAGAGTACAGTAGTTTGAATATGGAATGGAACTGCTAAAGATTATATTAAAATTAAAAGCCATTTTTCAAGTCGTTAATGCGCTATCATAATGTTAATGAATTTATTCTTATTATTAATTGTTTATTCAAAATAGCTTAAATGTAAATATAGTTAGTTTTTTGTATTACTAATATTTGTCGATTGAATCGCTTATCGATTTTGTTTACAGAAATGCTATAAATCATAACTATATGAGACATTAAATCGACTTAAAAAACCTATTGGGGAAAAGCCATCAATCATGATATCTAAAAGAAGAGGCAACCTTAAATGATCAATGAAAAAATAGATATCAGTGGCGCTGTTGAAACACGATTATAACATTTTGGTATTATCGATAGTAGATCTGTTCGATAACATATTTATGTTTACAACGAAAAACGACTTAACAATATGTGTTAATACCACAATTGTCAGTCTCTTTTCCTAGATAGCCCAAATTTTACTTGGCTACCCCAGGGGGGCGATTGCTAAATCGCATCGTAATATGCCCAGTGTGTCGCACACCGTGGCTAAGACCTTCACGAGAGACTCACGTTAAACCCTCGTGGACTTAATTCGGAATTCATTATTTTGTGTTATTAAATGTTTTTCAAAAAATTACTATTGCAGAAATTTGTTATAACTTTCGAATTATGAAAATTTTTAAAATCAGTCTAAAAGTACAATCAATTGCGGTTATTTACATGAGTCTCGCCGTAAGGCCTTACTCATGGTGTGCCATCACACATAGGACTGTTTTCTCGTTTTCTTTTCCTTTGTATATTTCTTTTCTTTTTTGCGACAGCCAGCGCCCCTTTGGGATACTCAAACTAATCCCGAAAGGATTAGTCGAAGTACCTTTGATGTAAGAAGCATATCCTCTTAAAAATTTCCTCAGGGCCCGCTTCGTTTCTCAGCCGAAGTCACTTAGTATGAAGTGAGCTTCATCCCGGCTAGGATTTAGGCCTATTTAGGACACCTCAGATAGACGAAGAAAAGTGTTTTCCAAGTTCCTGCATTACCTTCAGGAGACCCTGAAGCAACGCAAAATCACTGAAAACCCATGTTCCGGCAATGACAGCCAGCACGATGCTCCCACAAGCGGTCCAACGCCACGATCAGGCAAGAACAATGTTCTTGGGGCCCCTGGTTTCCCGTGCTACCAGAAGAGAAGAACCCTCTGGTCTGGGTTTCGTAGACAAAGACTGCTCCAGTTTTGCTTTATCATACCTCGCATGGAACTGGTTATCCATTATCTACGCCATAGATTTTCAACGTCCGAAGAGAAATATCGACACAACATATAAATGTCATGCTCTTCCAGTCTATTAACCATATCTCTCTACGAAAGAACCCCATGGCAGTACGACTACACAATAGAAAAGATAAATCTTCCGATATCTCTCGACGGCTTCTCTATGGTCGTTCCTGTTGCCCGGTGAAATCTAAAAGTATAGTAAAAATAAATCCCTTATTTTACAATAGACGGATTTAGCAATCTGTAACTCGTATAGGTGTGATTGAGTTACGCCAGATAGCGTTAGAAAAATTAGATTTCGTACCAAAAAAAAAAAAAAAAAAACTATTCAGAAAGTTTTGTGACAGCTTGATTCAGTAATGTTTGCGCGCGTCAAAAGTGGACTCCAGTAAAGAGAAAAAACACAACATTTTGTAGTTTTTCTTCGATAAAGGCCAAAACGTAATAAAATAATAATAAAAATATGAATAAAGTTATGCTTCTGATACTGTAATAGCCAGACAGATGCAATTTCACGTTTTAACGACGTCAATCGGCCATCAAGATCGTGCGATTTGACGCCGTTAGATTTTTTATGTGGGAATACTACGTCTAAAGCCGTGTTTACGCGGATGATCTCCAAATGTTGAAGCATTTGAAAACCACTATTCGGCAAGTTATCGCCGATATACCCCTCCGTCAAATGTCCGAAAAAGTGGTCGAAAACTATCTCAAATGGATTCACTATTGGATGCAATCCAGAGGCGGTCATTTAAATGGCTTTGTATTTCGCACATAATGTGTAATGGCATAAAAGTTTCATCGAAATCATAACTTCACGTGTGTTTTATTTAAATTTTACTTTTTAAACCAAAACATTAATAATGCGGTATATTAAAAAAAATACCCATTCTCACTGGAAATTGGGCTAAGTCAGTATATAATGTATTATAGAGGTACGTTTACGACACGCACTCTTACCTGAGAAAGTATTGATATAATATGCTCCGCCTTATGGGTCGTAGGTGGTACAAATAGGCGGAACCGATCGGTGTCAGTATGGACGGAACTGATCCAGTAAGAAAAAGCTTGCCCATAGACGGACTGAATTCAGATTAGAAAGAATTGAAATTTTTAGCGCTCTGTCATCAAATATGCTATATATTCTTTAAAGGTTGAAATTTTTGAAAGGAGCGCCCTGTATGCAGGCATGATTAATGTGAAAATATATAACATTAACTAATTCACACTTAGTTGGATTCCACGGCCGTTTATATTCATTCAGCAAATAATTAGCTAATTCAATTTTTTTTTTGTTTGGAAAGAGTACAATTTTTTGAAGAACAATGACTTGATGCATCGTCTACATTGCTAAGAATTAGATGAAATTTTTTTCTGCCGAAAGTTTCATCGATGTGTATTGGTCTTCCCACATACGACCGCAGTGCTATCACCGCAAGATCGGCTGAAAACATTACTGTTGCTCAAGAAAGTGTTCAAAACAATCCATCAACCTCAATTCGACGCCGTGTTCAGGAGCTTGGTCTTCAAAAAACAACTTTGGCCACAGTTTTGCACATGGATTTGCATTTGTTTCCATTTAAAATTCAGTTGATACAAGAGCTTCTTCCACAAGACCATTTACGCCGCCGTACATATGCCAATTAGATGACATGACAACCCCGATTTTCATGAACAAATCATAATGAGTGATGAGACACATTTTCATTTGATTGGATATATGAATAAACAAAATAGTTGGTTCTGGGCAATGAAAAACCCTTAAATTATTTATCAGTCACCTTTGCATCCATTAAAAGTGGCAGTCTTGTGAGCAATTTGGTCAGGAGGAATCATTAGACTCTACTTCTTTGAAACTGAAAACGGCATAACGATAACTGTCAATGAGGAACGATATCGTGATATGATTGAAAACTTTTTAACGCCACAACTGCATGCTTTAGGCTTGATTAACTTTCGGTGTTAATAAGACGGTGCCACATCGCCTACAGCCAGGATTACAATGGAATTACTGCGAGACCTCTTTCCACAACAAGTTATTTCAAGGAATGGTGATGTTGATTGGCCTCCACGGTCGCCTGATTTGACTGCTCCGGACTTCTTTTTGTGGGGATATCTAAAAAGCAAGGTTTATGCAAACAAACCAAAAACTGCTTGAACTGAAAATACTGCGTGAAATGTGTGTGAATGTATTGAGAAAAGCGCCCAAAAGGGCTCGCAATTTTGAGGCTAACAGAGGCGGACATTTATCTGATATTGTATTCCATACATAATTGCCGACATTAAATAAAACACTTATCAATGTAAGATCTATTCTCTTTCATTTAATCAAAAAATTATGAACAAACAAATTAGTATACCTTTTCGACGGACACCCTGTATATTCAAGGTTGTTTGCACTAACGGCCAGTGTTAACTAACGAAAGTTTTGCATTTATGGTTTCCCCAATTTTTCACGTTTCTTATACGTTCTTAAATGAAAATATGTTTTAAAACCCAAGGTTTTTTATCCAGTGCCAGCACCAGATTGTGGGTTATTACAACAATAAACCTCGAGCAGTTTTCTTTGGTCAAAGGAAGTGGACAAGTGGAAGACAAGAGGATAGAACACACGGAGGGATAGAACACATTTAACAAAGCTTACGATAACATATATGATGGCTTAAAAGAAAGTTCATTAAAATAAAACCAGATTACATCAACAGAAAGACAGTAAAAATCACTTTGCAAACTGTTTTATTCTAACCTCTTCGAGAAGATGAGACATGTTGGGGGGATGTGTTAGTCAACACAAACAAAAGTTGCATTAATTTGTAAACAACAATGATGAGGCGATGATGGCTTCCTCCAGCTAGCTTAACCAGTTTAGGTTTGAATCAACTAAAGAGTCATTATGCAGCTTTGTGGTCATAACACTGAGAAGCAGCATTTTGAACTTAATCTCGACTAATTATTTTTTCCAATAGAGGAAGTGAAGATTTGGTGAGAGTGAAAAGGGAATAGATATATTTTTCCACAAAAGTATGGTTCTGAATATCTATCTAAGAGTATGTTAAATAAGTGAAGTTCATAGTGACGAGTTATCTATATTAATATCCGCCGGTCTGACAAGACTGTAAAAAAAAGTTCAGTTCATAATATCCGTATATTTTGGTGTTGAACATCGAAAAGCGTTTGATCTTCTTCATCGCTTGGTCCATCATCGATGGCAATGGGCAAAGCCGTAAGTTGTTGGGTAGAACGATCGCCCTGCACACCATATCTGCGTTCGGCACGAGGTAAACGAAGTCTGTAAACTTCGAAGATGATAAAGGCATTAGCGCTTAAGCTTAAAGCCGCAAAGAAATATAATCCCGTTTTCAAAGAATCTGAAATGTCCTCGTTGCTATTTAATATACAGGGTGGCGCAATAGAACGTGCATATTTAAAAAATAGATTAAAAAATAAATTCAAAAGGTATGGTTAAAATAAATCTAAGGCATTGTAGAGTAATAAATGGAGTTTATTTTTTAAAAATAACATCATCTAAATGGTGACCCTCTCTACGACGGCACTCCTCTAACCGCAAACGAAAATTATTGAAAACTTTCTTCAGTAATACTGGTGTAATGGCTGCCATTTCACCACGGATATTCTCCTTAAGCCGAACGATGTTTCTTGGATTATTACTGCGTGACTTTGTGTTTTTGAGGTATCCCCAAAAACAGGCGTCAAGTCTGGACTACGTGGGGGCCATGGGATATCACCTCTTTTCAAAATCAGTCTGCCAGGGAACATATGCTTCACCACCGCCATGGGGTCATTTGATGTGTGACAGGTAGCTCCATCTCGTTGGAACCAAGTTCTGGAATTCACTATTCTTGAACTTTCAATTTCTGGAGCCAAAAATCCGTCCAACATTTCAACATAGCGTTCCGTATTAACCGTGACGTTTTGGCCCCGCGCATTTTCGAAGAAAAAAGGACCAGTTATTCCTCTGCCGGAGATTGCTGCCCTTCCTGTCACTTTAGGACTATGCAATGGTTTCTGGTGTTGGATTTTGGCATTTTCACTGTTCCAGTAACGACAATTTTGACGGTTTACGAACCCATTCATAAGGAAATGAGCCTCGTCAGAGAAAAGGATATTGTCAAAATTGGATAATCGATTAAGCATTTCATTAGCAAATGCGAGCCTTGCTATGAAGTCAGACTCTTTCAATTCTTGTGTTAATTGCAACTTATATGGATGCAGTTTAAGATCCAATGTTAAAATTCGTTGCAAACTTCGTCGCGATAATTGTAAGACAGACAATCTCTTGCGAGTCGACATTTGTGGATTTCCTCGTACTGACTCCATAACTCTCTCAACATTGTCTTCAGTCCTAGAAGTTCTTGGGCGATCATTTGCTTGTGGTTTAAATGTTGAACAGGTCTCTTCAAAACGCTTTACCCATATTTTAATTAAATTAGCACTCGGAGCTTGACTAATTCGCCGTAGTTCATATTCAGCACAATATAGTCGCCTAGTAGCAATATATGAACGAGAGTTCTCGTAAAATGCGCGAACGCAAAATGCGCGACGCTTCCCGTCGAAGTGATTCATAGCGACTAAAACTCCATGAGCCAACCCTCCAACCCAACGATGTAGGCGCCCCCCCGCTCGCGCCTTTTCTACCCCGCAAAAAAAGATGATGCAATATGCACGTTCTATTGCGCCACCCTGTAGTTTCTCCTCTTTGATACATAAACGGTGAAGATGGTGACGTTCCAGCTAAGGAAGAACTTTGCGTTAAGGTCGAGGTTTGGTTGCCACCTAAAGTGTTATTTATTTAGTGAAATGATTGCCATTTACGAACATGGATCGTTTAACAATTGAAGAGCAAAGATGACTCAAACATGAGCACTTTTCGTGCATTACGTGGTGATTATGGTCGTCACAATCGAGATACTGTGCAAAGAATTGGCAATATTATAAAGAAATGTGAAAAGACTGGAAGCGTTACAGATGTGGTCAGGCCTGTGTATAATCGCAATGTACGAACTACCGAGAGCATCGCTTCTGTTAGTGAATGTGTGGTAGATAATCCGAATTTATCGATTCTATGGCGTTCCCAACAATTGGCCTATCTTACAGCTCACTGCGGCGCATTTTGCATTTGGATTTGCAAATCTCGTATTTGCAAATCCATCCATACTCGTACAGTGTCTAACTTACGCAACAATTAAAGCCGGCTGACCATTCACAACGCCGTAGTTATCCTGATTGGGTGATACAGCAACAGGCTTTCCATGCTGATTTTTCGAACAAAATTTTCTTCAGCGATGAAGTCT
>JAHXMU010000432.1:141277-174268 GCA_019455685.1 Philornis downsi
TTTCCATGCTGATTTTTCGAACAAAATTTTCTTCAGCGATGAAGTCTCTTTCTTAAGCAAAATTGTCGCGTATATGGCTCGAAGAACCCAAAAGTGATTGTGGAAAAGCCATTGCATCCAGAAAAAGTAACTGTTTGGTGCGCTTTATGGTTTGGAAGTGCCATTGGGTCGTATTTTTTCTAAAATGATGCTTGAGGAGCCGTTACCAATTCAATTCAATTTAGAGCGCTATGGCCGTATGAGAACCAACTTTTTTACTCTGCAATTGAAGATTATGAACTGAACGTTATGTGGGTTCAACAAGACAGTGCCAAGAACCATATAATACAACCGATTTTGGCTTTATTGTACGAGAAGTTTCCAGAAAGCGTAATTTCACGTTTTGGTGATGTAAATTGGCCACCAAGATCATGCAATTTGACGCCATTGGACTTTTTTTGTAGAACTACCTCTAAGATCGTGTTAACGTGTGTAATCCCCCAACGTTGCAGATTTTGAAACGCAACATTCATCAAGTTATCACCGAGATATCGCCCGAAATGTTTGAAAAAAGTGGTCGAAAACTATCTCAAAAAGATCCACTGTTGCAACCAAACCGGATACGGTTGTTTAAATTGTATTTCATACATAATGACAAGATCCAAGCATTATAATGAGATAAAAGTTTCACTTAAATCATAGCTTTACGAGTGTTTCATTTAGCTTCACTTTTCAAACCGGAAAATGGATAACTCCTTACTTACTAGACATATATTTTCTATATATTTCGTTTATTATCTTATTAAGATACGACCAATTTTCTGTTTGTGAAGAAATTTCTTAAATGGTTTTCTGCATTGAAGATATCTCCATAGAAGCTTTTGTGATTCTTCGCAGTCATCATTCATTTATTTCTATGCGAAAAATTTCCCGTTTTCTATATAGAAAAATTGTCTTCTTACCTACTTTTCTACACTCAAAAAAAAAAAAAAAAAAAAAAAAACTCGTACTGAATTTAGTTTAAAAACATAGTCAAATTAAGTATAGCAAATCTACTCAATACTAGTAAATTTTTACTTTAAACGGGTAAAACTTAAATTGACTAAATTTAATTTGATTTCAGTGCTCGTAAAAATAGTACGTGTTTAAAATAAGAATGTAAATTTCTTAGAATTATTTTCTTACTTATTTTGAGTATGGAACTGCTTGGTACCGTATAAAGATACATTTTATTCAATTTGAGTTCATTCTGACTCAAAATTAGTCCACTTTTACTAAATTTGTACGTAGAATGTCTCCTCATCTATTTTTCTGTTTGAAAGATGTGTTCACCTCAATTTTTCTACTTGAAACATGTCCTCTTATCCACTTTTCAATACAAAAACTGTCTTTTCATTCGCTTCTTTACTCTAAAGATATCTTCTAATCCCCTTTTCTGTTCAAAGATTTTTTTATTATACACTTTCCTATTTGAAAAATATTTTATCATTCACATTTCTATCCGAAAAATGTATTCTGATCCATTTTTCTATTGGAAAAATGTGCTATGACCCATTTTTCTATTGGAAAAATGTCTTCTGCTTCATTGTTCTAATCGAAAAATGTCTTCACTTTTCTGTAAGAAAAATGTCTTCACCTCCACTATTCTACTCTAAATATGTCTTCTTATCCACTTTTCTATACGTAAAAGGTATTCTATCATATAATAATCATTTCATTATTAATAATAATTTCAATAATAATCATTTCAATAAAGTTGCAAATTCTACTTATGCAATCATGAGAGAATGCAGAGATCTACGAAACGCCATCTGAAACTTATCAAATTAAAAATTTTTGTCTTATAACAGATTATTTTCATTAATAATCGTACTATAAACACTAATTTTTTTATAAATATTTGAAAACCCATTATCCTATAATTATGGATTATGGATTATATAAAGGTTTTTCCCCTTTTCCTTTTCCATTGTTGTTATAAATTTACTAACAGATTTTATAAAATTATAAAAATCGTACGATTTGACCTCACTAACATATTTTTATATACATTTTCTGTACAACAAAAATTGGAAGAATAAAATTGAAATTGAAAAATTGAAAAGCATTCATTTTTCTCCACGAAAAATGTATTATCATTCACTTTTCGGTAAGAAAAAGGTATTTTCATTCATTTTTCTGTACGAAAACTGTATTCCCATTCGTTTTTCTGTTTTCAACTCCACTATTTTACACTAAAGATGTCTTCTTATTCACTTTTCTATACGTAAAATGTATTCTCATTCATTTTTCTATACGTAAAATGTATTCTCATTCATTTTTCTATACGAAAAATGTATTATCATTCATTTTTCTGTATAAAAAATGTATTCTCTTTCATTTTTCTGTACGAAAAATGTGTTCTCAATCATTTTTCTGTACGAAAAATGTATTCTCATTCATTTTTCTGTATAAAAAATGTATTGTCATTCATTTTTCTGTAAAAAAAATGCATTCTCATTCACTTTTCTGAATGAAAAATTTCATTTCATCCACATTTCTATTCGAAGAATGTCTTCTCCTCCACTTTTCTTAAATATGTCTTCTCGCCTACTTTCCCATATAAAAAATTTCTTTTCATCCATTTTTTTTACAAAAAATTTCACATAAAAAACATTTTTTCTGGCATTTTTATATAAGAAGATATCATCAGCGATATTTCTAAATCACTTTCTTATAGGTCTCTTCACTCTTCTTTATGAGAAGAGTGTTGTTGCAACCTATTTTCTTTTTTAAATATTTTGTATGCGAAAAGTTTCGTTGTAGAGACTGTATTGTTTGAAAACCATTTCAGAAACCTGATATCGTATGAAAAATTTCTTATATTATTGTTTGCAAAAAGTACATTTTCAGAGCAGTGAAGCAAAGCATGAAGGAGTGCAGAGTATTTGCTTAGAAAATTTTCTGAGCCAATTTCTACTTAAAAAAAAATTTTTGCTGAAAAAGTATTCCCTTAGACATTGTTTTTCGAAAAAAGGTTCTTTAAAAAGAAAACTTATAAATACGAAAACTGAAATAGCTCTTTAGCATACTGAGAATTTATGATAGTTGCGTGACCTATGCAATCAAACGAATTTCCGTGCCTGTACGCTCATTCATTTCCCATGTGAGTATGGCTGATGTTGGATTTACTGGCAGCACTTTGATGAAGTTGCTAAATTTAGCAACAGTCTAAACATGTGTACTTTCATACATATTCGTGTATAATAAACATGTAACTTTAGTAGTTTCTCATATTTTTGTTTAATATTTACATTTTTAAGTAATGCAAATGTTGTCGGTTAGCAATTTTTTTTTTTGCATTACTTTCGTGTTAAATAATTTTGTTTGCAAGCAGCAAAAAAAAAAAGCTTTTAAGGAAATGATTAGCATTCAAGGTAAAAATAAACTAAGTGAAACATTTTAATTGAAATACGGAAAAGTCTATAATGAGTATAATTTTATTTGTAACTTTATATTTGTCCGGTAAATATTAAATATTTAGGGTAGAAGAATCAAATTCAGTTCATGCAGTACTACCTAAGTTATTTAATATAACTGATTGAATGTACTTTATGTTATTGGCTGGCTGCTGGATTCCGATGTCGGTATTTGAAAAGACAACTATAACATTACGTAATTTTGCTGCTATAAAATCTGTGGTCACAACTCGTAACAGCCTAACTCGAGTTAGGACACAACTGAGTTATTAGCACCATCGTATTCAGCGTATCTAAATTTATTTGCTCTAGGAAGGCAATAAATCCTAAAAAACCTAATAGCTTAAGTTATTTTTCTAAATGACTGTTTTGGCATAACTGCCTATTAATTTAGGATTACAACAAATATAAACATTATTTTTTCATCATTGCCTAAATCAACTTAAGTCGTTAATCCAAAAAAATAAAGAAACAATTTTATTTTCCTAACTTGAGTTAAGCTCTTATTCCGAATTACAATTTCGTTTTTTGATAAACTTAAATTGAGTTAAGGTCTTTCTCCAAACTTAAAGTTTTTTATTTAATCTGGAATAATAGCCTAACTCAACTTGAACTTTTTGACTTTCTTACGTTCAGCAATTCATAAGAGCCTAAGTGTCTTTTTCGATAATAGATTTTGACTGCGAGAATAAACAACTATTTTTTGTTAACAACTAAGTAAAGAAATTCGTTTCCTTGGAATCTGTAGTAAAGTTTTCCAAAAAATACCTTCTTCTGATTTTCAGTGAAGATTCAAAACTTTAAACTCCTGTACCGAAAATATTGAAAAAAACAGACTTAGGCTGTTATGGGTTGTGACCACAGAAATATGATTAGAACAATCGTCATAAAATGTTAAAGAATTGTAACTATCGATTGGAAAATTGTCGTAAGTTATATTAAGTTAGTTATAATGAGTTTTTGGAATAGACACGATACTTCCTTACAATGCGCAATTTACAAGGATTATGCTTCATCCACTATTATGGATACACGGATGGGATGTACATATCTCTCACGAGAAGTGAATGCTGTGGATGTCCGTGAAGAACTTGTTTATAAATTCTCCTCGTTTATTTATTTTGTGTCATAAATCAATGTTATTTTTACGTTTTCTAGATATCGGTGCCCATGCCTTGCAGATTTCATTATATGAAAATTTATTTATATTATATTTAGATAGTCAATTGTCTTGGTCTGAAATTAATCGGAGAAAAACTGCATACACTTTTGTATACAACTTCCACCAAGTCGCCTATGATGTGACACATATTAATATCGTTACTGCAGTTATTCAAATATAGCCGTCCGGACTTCAACATATAAAATTTGACTTTTTGACAAGAATTATCCAGCTCTAAAATTGGGCCAAGAAAAATTATAAAGGGTGCCACATAAGTAACGTTAAAGGCGATTATATTGAATGCGTTCTTGTGTATTATTTGGTTTTAACTCGTGAACCAATTGCACCTTATATGGGAAAAGATGTAGCATATGTAAAATTCTTTGTAAAGACCGCCTAGACATCTCTAACTGCTGGGAACGTCGCCTGGTGGAAGTTTCGGGGTTTTCCTCAATACTTGCTTGCACTCGAGCAATGGTCACTTCATTTCGAATTGCACGAGGTCTTCCAGCACGCGGAAGATCACAGACAGCCCCTTGTTTCCCGAAACGCTGAACCAATCGGTAAATTGTTGGAGCACTAGGAGCATTTCGAATATAAAAGAAATTTCAATATGATCTGAATAATCGAATGCTGACTTCCAAAGTAAAATTGAACAACTTTGGTTCTTTGTTCTGTGCTGAGGCTTTCCATCATAAATTTCCCAAGCATTATTTAGTTAATTCTGTAAAGAGACGGAAAAAAGACAAACAAAAAATGTATTCACTGATCACATCTTAGCGTTGCTTATGCGCCACCGTATATATATTCCCGTACGTAACTCTCTCTCTCTCTCTTTCTCTCTCTGGGTTATAGATTAATGTCACTCCTACAGTGTTCCAGATATAATGGAAATTGACTTTTTTGACCAAGAATTGTCTAGCTTTAAAATCAGTCCGAAAAAAACTGCATATACTCCTAAATGTACGAGAGTGGTCCCAAAACTAGCCAACGTATAGATTATGCCATTAGTTTGGGGAAAAAAATATTTTGGTGAAAATTAGCAACCTTATAAAACATATTTTTGAAGTTTCAAGGCACCACGTCGTCTAGTATTTTTATTTGAGCCGTTAAAAGTGAACGATCTCAATAATTTTGCAAACAGGGAAGAAATTAGTCATCGTTATGCAATTCAATATTTCCATTTGAAACGTCTCAGTCCAACCAATATTAATAAAAAAAGCCGAGGTAGATTCTATTCTGTGGGAGTACACTTCGTTTATGACTATAAAATATTGGATAGCAGAATTTAAACGAGGCCGTACGAGCTGCCAAGACGAACACCGTAGTGGTTGACCAATTGAAGAGTCCACGCCAGACACGGTTAAGAAAATCTACTAAATAGTATTAGTTGATGGTAGGCTGAAGGTGTCTGAGCTAACTGAAATGATAGACATTTCAAAAATTTGTATACATCGTATGTTGACCGAGGATTTGAATATAACAAAGCTGTGCGCAAGATGGGTGCAGCGGTTGTTTTCAATAGAGGAAAAACAGCATCGTGAAGATGTTTCAGTACAGTGTTTGGGGATGTTTTAAGGCAAGAAAGCTGAATTTCTGCGTCGGTTTATAACCACGGACAAGACATGGGTCCACTACTTCACACCTGAGACAAAGCGATAGTCAAACTAGTGGACTGGAATGGCGGAATCATGTCCCAAGAAGGTGAAAACGGTTCCATCTGCAGGCAATGTGAAAATTAATGAATGAAATGGTTCGGTGGTAAAAGATTTGCTAAAAATGAAGAGGTGACTATTTTAAGGAGTTTACTACAATCAGGGTGTAGAAGTCGTTGAATATTGCTGGAAAAAACGTATCGTGCTAAAATGAGATTATGTTGGAAAATAAAGAAAATTGTTCCCAACTTTTTTGTGTCTTCTTTGTTAGGTCAGCTAGTTTTGGGACCGCCTTCTTAACTCCCTTTTGGTGGTCTCTCACATAATACAGATAATTATTATCCCCCAGTTTTCCAGAAGTGAGCACTTATTATACTCGTATACAGTTTATATCATACGAGTTCTTTTGATTAGGGATTCCAGATAACTTTTATGGGCCATCTATTGTGTGGCACAAATTATTGTCACTGCTTCAGTTTTTTTTTATATGGCCGCTTATGCTGTCCAGTTTTTATTATATGAAAATAGGTTGTTTTGGTCAGGGATTGTTCAGTTCTGAAATAATTGCGGGGAAAAACTATACTCCGATATACAACGGTATACATGCGGTATAATACCGATCAATGCCACTACTCCGGTGGCGTCGATAACTCATCCAGGGCAGATTTTATCATATATAATGGGGTTTTTTTGATCAAGAATTGTTCAGCTATGAAATCAGTCCGAGTATGTAACTCTTCCTGAGTCATTTAGAGTATGACATAGATTAATGTCGCTCTTCTAATTTTCAGAAGAGAACCAGTTGTTTTGCCCGGATTGATTTTTTGTCTATTTTGGTCAAGCATTCTGAAATCTGTCGGAAAAAACTTGATATTCTTTGGCATATTACAAAATCCAGGTCGCCTGTTGCATGCCTCTCTCCAGTTCTACAGTTATATCGTCTACGTTTCATAATATAAAGTTTTACTATTTTGCTGAAGAATTGTCTTGGTTTGAAATCGATCGGAGGAAAACAAGATATACTCATGTACACCTCCGAATTGTTCTATGGTATGACTCTGCATCTACAGTTTTGCAGATATCACAACTAATTTCGTTCCGATTATGTCATTCGAAAAAGAACCTTTCTGGCAGGATATTGTTCAGCTCTGAAACCTGTCCGAGGAAAAGATGATATTCTATTGTACATAACATTACTGGGGTTGTCTATGGTATGATGTAGAAATTGTCAAGAAGAGTTGATATTTTCCTGTCTATATAGTAGCTTCTTCTGGGTCACCTACGATATGACACAGATTAATGCCACTTCTTTAGTTTTCCAGATGTGATCATTCGTCAATTCCAGATTTCATTTGGTTAAAGATTTCATATTTCATAGATTTTGTTTGTTGAAGAATTGTTCTGAACTGACATCGGTCGGGGGAAAACTGCAACTGCTCCTGAACATAAGTCCCACTGGATCATCCGCAGTGTGGCGCAGATATATGTCATTGCTCCTGTTTTCCAGAAATGGATCCTAATATAGTCCAAAATTCATAATTCGAAAATTACCTTTTTTGCTCCAATATAGCATAGCTCTGAAATCAATCCAAGGAGGACTAGATATACGTATTTCTTCCTCAGTTATAATCCAAAAGTATCTATGGTAGCATTCAGATCATTTGTATCATTCGGATCAATCCGAGGAGGGCAGTTATAATCCAAAATTATCTATGGCATCATTCAAAATTATCTATTGGCACCGTTCCAGTTTTCCAGACGTAGAAAAGGCCCTTTACATTTTTCACATAATTTATATTTTTGGTCAACATTTCATGTAGAATGGATGGTGGTGCCCCAGGGTTTGTAGGAATGTTGTCCTGCTCACGTTAGCAGTTTAACAGAAAAATTGATATTTCCCTTCAATGTACAAAAAAAAAATTAATTCAATAATCATTTATAACATAGAATAGCGGAGACAGATTTGTGTGAGTCTTAGCCAGGTATAAAGTTTATAACTTCGTGTATGTCAATTTGCTTACCGTCCCGATTTGTCATATAAATGAAAAAGTATAACTGTTATCGCCGATAATTATCCTTAGTTACTATTTGCGTAAACAAGTGTGCCGGTGTTGCCAACCACAATCATGTTAAATGACGGTACTGTATTTTTTCGGCTGGCATTGCTGTCCTCTGTACGCGATTAGGAAAAAAGCACCTGATATTTTTCTGGACGCAGATAATTGTAATGGCGTGTAACTTTACAAAGATTGTGTTGCATTCCGTATCTTTTGATCAACTTTTACAAAGCTTTCCTATATCTATACTTTGTTCTTCCTCCTCCATGTACTGTGAAATTCATCCATTTCATTAAACATTCACTCTATGTTTATCTATCTCACAAAATTATTCTTGTTTTGTTGGCACCGGATCCGATGAAAACAAAATGGAAAAGAAGAAAAAAAAAACTTTTTAATTTAATTTCAGAGTGCAGGCAAAGAGTTTGACAATAAAATGAAAACTTTTTGCTTGTGATTGATGTTGTTTACATCATTTTCGTTTTACAACAGACACCAACACTGTTTGTTCTTGGACACCCTAAAAAACAGAGTTCAAGGTGTGAAATGCGAATCCGAACAAAGTTTTGTAATTCATTAAGTGATTGCAGGCAAAAAAAAAAAAAAAAAAAAATATTCTTTTTTGTCATCACCAATGAGGGTTTAAATTTTAAATTATTTTTTCTCTGACACAATATTGTCGCTAATGGAGTAAACAAAAATGCGTTCAATATTAAAAAAAAAACGAGTACATAGAACTGAGGTTTTAATATTTAAAGAGTTTTTAATGGAGAAATTAAGCGGAAAATTGTGTTCAATTTGTAATATACGAAAAAGGAAGCAATGAAGTCATGCATTTGAAATAGGGGATAAATGTCACATAAGCGAGAGCTTTAAATAATTGCAACATTGCTAAATGTGTCGTGTCCTTAGATTGGGTATAAACCATAAAGTACTGCCTTTGTTAATAATGGTTACAACAAGTAAAACGATTTTTTTTCCAACGCCTGACAAAACAGTAAAGTCGTTCGTTTTTTCAACAATGTGAGATGACGCATTAGCTTTTTCTTATACAGGGTGGGCCATAAGGGTGTTGGCGGTTTAAATATTCAATTAAAAGAAAACTACGAAACATGAAAAAAATATATTTGTATTTTTAAAAAGTAGAAGCATGGGAATTTTTAAGACTTAAAAATAATGTTGTCTAAATGGCTTCCCTCGGCTGCTTGACACTCTTGGAACCGAAGTCGCAAATTTTGGAAAACTCGTTAAAAAGTTGTTCTCGATATTTTGTTACTTTCCTGAATAATGTTCCTCTTCAACTGCTCTAAATTGGTCGGATTATTCTCGTAGACTACCGATTCAATACCATACGACTACCATTCAATATCCCCCCTTTTCGAAATGAGTTTTCCAGGAAAAACATTTTTCAGCAGCTCTATGGATACCCTAGCCGTATGACATGTGGGCCCCATCCTGTTGAAACCACATCCTCGAGGTATTATCTTGAAGTTCTTGCAAAGCTGGCACCAAAAAGTCTGCTAGCATGTTGCAATAATCGTTCGCTCTAACCGTCAATGCATGCCCTCTTTCGTCCTCAAAAAAAGTATGGTCCAATAATACCAGTTGACGTTATCCCAGCCCACACGACAAGCTTAGGGCTGTGAAGTAGACGTTCATGCAAGCGTCGGGGGTTGGTCTCGAACCAGAACCGACAATTTTCGTATCACATTCCGTGTTCATGCCGATACAAACGTCGTGCAGTAATCACTGATTTATTGTTTTCGTAATACGCTCGGACACAAAATGCACGCTGCACTCCCGTGTACGGCTCCATGGCGACTAAATTTCCAAGAAGCGGCGCAGCGAACAACATATCCCCCCGCCACCCCGCGCCGCGCGTTGCCGAGAAATTGAAGAATTAAATCACCAACACTCATATGGTCCACCCTGTATTTTCAATATAATTTATTGAAAACTTGTATTATTATGGCGGCTCAAATCTAGCCATATATATAGATGATGGTGCCTGTAGTTCTAAAAGAAAAAAAAATATTTTGATGAAAAGCGGCGACCTTATAAAACATGTTCTTTAAGTTTCAAGGCACCACGTTGTTAGAATTTTCATTTGGGCCATCAAAAGTAAACGATCTCAGTGTATTTGCAAACATGGACAAATTGGCCACCATTATGTAATTCAATATTTCCATTTGAAAGGTCTCAGTCGAACCACCGTTAAAGCCGAGCTAGACTCTACCCTGAATGAGTCTGTTTTACAACTGTAAAATATTTGGTAACAGAGTTTAAACGAGACCGTACGAGCTGCCAAGACGAACACCGCAGTGGTCGACCAATTGAGGTGTTCACATCAGACACGCTTAAGAAAATCCTCAAAAATGGTATTGAATGATCGGTCGGCTGAAAGTGTGTGAGCTAGCTGAAATGATAGGCATTTCAACAAGTGCTATGCATCGTATATTGACCGAAGATTTGAAAGTGGGAAAGCTATGCACAAGATGGGTGCCGCGCTTGCTTTCAATAAAGCAACAACAGCGTTGTGAATATGTTTCAGTACAGTGTTTGGCGATGTTTTGCCGCAATAAAGTCGAATTTTTGCATCGATTTGTAACCATGGACGGGACATGGGTCTACATACTACTTTACACCTGAAACAAAGGGACAGGTAAAGCAGTGATTTGGAATGGAAGAATCGTGTCCAAGGAAGGCGAAGACGGTTCCATCTGCAGGCAGGGATGCACATGGGATTATTTTTGTTGATTTTCTTCAGAAATAAAAACGCATCAATGGCGAATATGATTTATTGCAGCGTTTAGGCGATGAAATCGTCATCATTCCATCTGCGGGTAAGGTCATGGCGTCTGTTTTTTGGGATGCACATGGATTTTTTTTTTATCGATTATCTTCAGGAAGGAAAAAAGAAATATCAACGGCGAATATTATGCTTATTTATTGCAGGGTTTAGGTGATGAAATTGTGAAAAAAGGCTGCATTTGCCAAAAAAGAAGTTGTCGTTTCATTAAGATAATGCCCCAGTTCACACATCCACTATTGCGATGACCAAGATTAATGAATTAAAGTTCGAATTGCTTCATCACGCATCTTATTTGCTAGATTTAGCTTCCTCGGACTATTTTCTATTTCCAAATTCGAAAAAATGGCTCGGTGGTAAAAGATTTGCCATTAATAAAGAGGCGGAGTCTGCGGTTGATGGCTATTTTAAGGAGTTTAACAGTTCTTACTATAAACAGGGTATAGAAGCTATTGAATATCTCTAGAAAAATGTATCGAGCTGAAAGGAGATTACGTTGGGGGAAAAAAGTTCCAATTTTTTGTGTCTTCTTGAGGTCTTTGTTAGGTCGGCTGGTTTTGAGACTGCCCTCGTAAACGAATTTTAGTATACTCGTACTATTTGTCATTTATCGCTTCACCATTGTCTTGAAACTATGTATTGTAGTTTGGTTTCTGGGTTGTGCTAGTACAACCATACTTCAACAGCTGATGTAATAGAAAACCAATATCGTCAAAATGCCACAATTGATCCGGCGGAGGATTACCAATGAACCGGTCTATATCGGGATTACCAATGACCCGGGCTTTTATAACATAACTATATCGCAAATATTATAAAATCATCTTGAACACCCAGAGAATTCATCAAGGTGTTCTGTTCAAATTTTAATTAAAGCTCAAAAAGCTTGTTTGGTCCAGCCACGCGCAATTTAGGAACCACTTGAATTAAGTTGGATTCCAATTGTGAATCGTTGTTGGATAACAACATCTGAAACGCTTGGTGACTGAAAAGTAGGCCACTTATGATAACGTCATGGTCGAATTGCAGTAACCCTGCGCGAGCGGTGGCCAAGGATATTTTGGCGATTGTTGTGTGTTTGGTGAAATTGATAGGGAATCATCTACTATGGGGTTCTCCCCTTTATTCAGATTCTTAATTTGGATCCGTACTGTTATTAATATGATCGTCTGAGGGAAACAACATTCCAGAAGCGGCCAGCTTCGGTTAATGGAAGAAGAATTCTGTTCCATCAAGACAACATCAAACCAAACACATTGAGAGTGACCCGTCAGAAGCTCTGGGAGCTAGGTTGAGATGTACTTATGCATTCATCTTATAGTCCAGACCTGACTCCAAGTGATTTCTCTCTATTCATATCTATGCCAAATAGTTTTGCTGCCGAAAAGTTCTTCTCAAGAGACGCTTGGAAAAATCGTTTGTATCAGTGTTTTGCCAATAAAGATGAGTGTTTCTATAAGAAAAGCATAATGGAAATATTTTCAAACTGACAAGACGGTATCGAACAAAAAGTTACATATTTGATTTAAATCGGATCATTCTAGGTAGGCTAAATAAAGCCTTTAATGTCATGCAAAGATAATGAATTCCTTTTTATCACATTCCTTACTATCACATACTCATTTCAAGCATAATGAAATGCATTATCGTTCGTTCACTTTAATTACTATTTTTAGTAACTATTTTTTTACTACCACTTCAGGAAAGACCGGTCGTATAAATTGTTTTGTTCGCAAGTCCTTTGACCTATAAGCCGATAGCCATAACATTTACAATTCCATAGCTTGGAAATAGTACGGTTTGGATGTACACAGTTCGTAATTGCCTAGTTTAGCTCCGGTACATTTTTAACTCTAGTTCTAGCAAAGTTCGAATGGAATTACACCGAGATAATTTATTACTACCTTAGTTGAGTATGCAGATTGGATCTTATAGAAATCTGAGTATTATTTGGCCGCTTTAACAACAGCTATAATTATTTACCAAATTAATATTTTATATTTGGGCCTTATAGAAATCTGAGTACTATTTGGCCGCTTTAACAACGGCTATAATTATTTACCAAATTAATATTTTATTATTAATATTTATTTATCTTCTGTCTATATTCGATTTACATTAAACCAACGTTTTCTTTGTGCTTTATTTCAGGTACGTGTTTCATTTTATTCACACTTCTCCCCATTGCCGTAAGTAAAATTATCTCTATAGATTTGTGCGTAATCATGGTGGATTTCGACTTAATCGCCTATAAACATTTGGTTTCTTTTGTACTAACGAATACGTTAACACCTACTTGTTATCTATTTTATTGTGTTTCATGCATTCAAGATTAGCTAATTGTGTCATAAATAATACAATTTATCATTTTTGTTTTTTTTTGCGCGCTACCATTTTTGGAACGTTATCAAGCCATCAATACCGTGGTTCAATGTTACAAATGTTTAGCCTAAACATGCTGCGCCAAAGTGCGAGAAGATCGCATACGTCTTTTTCCCTTACAAAGCTGGACAAAAAAAATAAACTTCGATTGCAACTTCTAAGTGGGTGATGTGAGGGAACTAAACCACATTATTTGTAAGTGAAGAGTTCTAGCCCCTAATACCCGGAAGAGCCTCAAGGTTTCTATCACTTAATTCACATTTGTTCACATTTGGTAAAGATGGTCTTGATTAAAACTTGATTTGGTATTCTGGAACGCGCATCTGTTGACATACTTGTTGATCGTTTGAATATTTTTCGAGCTTTCGCTTAGCTTTTGTCATAAAAATTCGTGAATGAGATGAAATAATGAATACTATAAATTTTTGATCACACAGTTATATTTTTAGATTCAATATATTTTGGTGTAGTATATTTTTTGTTCAAAATATAATCTCTTTATTATTATAATTCTACAGATATGGAAAAAATATACATATAGACTGCGCGTTTCATAATTAAGAAATCAATAACAGCTTCAAGGTAATCTTAGATACTACCACTTCAAATTTACTATGGTATACGATTATGTTTATTTGACATTAGAGACACTAATTTTCATCGTTCATAGTTTTTAAAAACTTTTCATTCTACATCTTTTTTTAAGTCCACACAGCAGGACGCGGGCAATCAAACAACTTCATTGTGATGAGTTAACGATATCGATGTCGTCTTAATTTTCTGATATTTATTTTGTTGATATCAAAGCCAAGATAAATCATCTACCAATCGAAAACTATAATTGCTAATATTCATACAGCGTGACTAGCAAACAGGCCCTCCTTGTTCATCGAAACAAATATCTTGTTTTTGTCCTTGTTTACAGTCAAGCCCATTTACCACTGACTCTTTTTCAACGTTTGACAAGACAGAAGCAATACCTCGCAGTTTTTGACCAATTGCGTCAATATCACCATAGTATATACGGGGGCGGTCCCTAATCTAGCCGACTTAATAAAGAAGTTACCAGAAAGTTGGAAAATTTGTTCTTTATTCTTTTCAACATACTCTCCTTTTAGCTCCATACACTTTTTCCAGCGATATTCAATAGCTTCTATACCCTGTTTATAACAAGAACTGTCAAACTCCTTAAAATAGTCATCGGCCACAGTGCTAACCTCTTTATTGTTGGCAAATCTTTTACCACCGAGCCATTTTTTAAAGTTTGGAAATAGCAAAGAGTCCGAGGGAGCTAAATCTGGCGAATAAAGTGCGTGATGAAGCAATTCGAACTTTAATTCACTAATCTTAGCCATCGCAATAGTGAATGTGTGAACTAGGGCATTGCCTAGGTGAAACAATACTTCCTTTTTCGCCAAATGCGGTCTCTTTTCCATAATTTCATCACCTAAATGCTGTGACAAATTAACATTATATTCGCCGATGATGGTTTTTCCTTTCTGAGGATAATCAATAAAAATAATCCCATGCGCATTCCAAAAAAAAAAAAAAAAAGACGTTATGTTCTTGGCTGCAGATGGAACCGTCTTCGCCTTCTTTAGATACGATTCTCCCATCCTAGTCCACTGCTTTGACTGTTCCTTTGTCTCAGGTGTGAAGTGGTGGATCTATGTGTCATCCATGGTTATAAATCGACGCAAAAATTCGGGTTTATTGCGGTGTAACATCGCTAAATACTCTACTGAAACATCTTCTATTGAAAGCAAGCGCGGCACCCATCTTGTGCACAGCTTTCTCATCTTCAACTCATCGGTCTATATCCGATGTATATATAGGTAAATGCCTATCATTTCAGCTAGCTCACGCACCTTCAGCCGACAATCATCCAATACCAATTTGTGGATTTTCTAAACTGTGTATGGCGTGGACATTTGGACAATTGGTCGAGCACTGTGGTGTTCGCTTTGGCATCTCGTACGGCCTCGTTTAAACTCTGCTACCCAATATTTTACTGTCGTAAACAAGGGAGCAGACTCCCCCAGAATAGAATCTGGAATCTATTGATTGGATTGCGACCTTTCAAATAATAGTATTGAATTACATTACATAACGGTGACCAATTGTTTCCATGTTTACAAATTCACGGCGATCATTTACTTTTAATGCTTCAAATAAAAATACTAAATAACGTGGCTTAAGCTTCTCTTGAGACGAATTTTTCACCAGCAAAAACGTTCGCAACTGACATAAACAGGTGATAACTACTTGTGGCAACGTCCTGACTATGCATATTATATAAACCATCCACAGTGTATTAAAATTTCTCAACCAAGCTTCCAGAGATACTGACGAGTCGGTGTGGATATGTGTGGCCAGGCATTGTCCTGATGGACCTTTCCTATTGGTCAAAGCTGACCGCTTCCTACCAATTTCTTTTCACAAACGGTTTAATTGTTGAATTGAAGAAGAATTGACAGTTTCAATGTAGGGGCGCCGTTCACAATAGATGATACTTTACCGCTCCCACAAAACGCACAGCAAAATTTTCCTAACCGTCAATCCTGGCTTAGCCACTATTTGCGCCAGCTCACCGCTGTGCGATCCTGACCGTTTCCCCTTGACGTTATCGTAACTGACCCACCTTTCATCACCATCAGCTTTAAAATTAAAGTCGATTTTGTTTCTGTTCAGCGGCGATTCACAAGTGGAAATTCGGCCCATGATTTTTTTGCGTTAATATCGAGCTTCTTTTTGTATCCAGCCTTATTCAAGTGGTTCCAAATGGGTTTCTGTGCAATCGAAATAGTGCTTACATGGCCGTGGGACTTGACGATTACCATTATTTTATCGTTATTTTTAACGAGTGACCTTAGAGAACGTGGTGCATATTTGACATCAAAGTTACCGGAACATAAACGAAGGAACCAAACTGCATTTGATTGGTGATTGACGTATTTTCTCTTTGCGCTCATTTTTGACCCACGATTAACTATTACTGGGTCAAGCAATCCCAAAACTATTTGAGCAGCCTTTTGAGTACCAAATTTTACCTTTCTAACCCCATCCAGCGTAACCCGATCGTACTTATACAACTCGAGATACAGATTACTTAAGCCTTCTGTTGGATATACGGGGTGTCCGTCGAGGAGGTATACTACTTTGTTTTTCCGCAATTTTGGTAAACATTAGTCTTGACAGTTCATATTTGGCAGTCGTGAAGTAGAGACGTGGCAAATTTATTATGGAAAAATATTCGATAAACCAACGTATTTTAATCGTTAAAACATTTTGTCAAAATCTATCATCGATAACTGTGACGATGAGAAAATTACGTGAAATTTTTGGGAGAAACAACATGCCAAAAGACGCACTATTTATCGAGTAGTCAATGATTTCGAAGAAAGAGGTCTGTAGTTGCTAGGGCTAAGCATGGACCACAAAGTACTGCAAGATCTGAAACATTACTGCTGCTCAAGAGAGCGTTCAAAACAATCCATCAACCTCAATTCGACACCGTGCTCAGGAGCTTGGTCTTCAGAGCACAACTTTGGCCACAATTTTGAACAAGGATTTGCATTTGCTTCTATTTAAGATTCAGTTGACACAAGAGCTTCTTCCACAAGACCATTTACGCCGCCGTACATATGCCAATAGGATGTTACAGCTCGCCCATGACAACCCCGATTTTCATGAAAAAATCATAATGAGTGACGAGTCACACTTTCATTTGAATGAATATGTGAATAAACAGAATAGTCGGTTCTGGGCAATGGAAAACCCACAAATTATTCATCAGTCACCATTGGACTCTACATATAGTTCTTTGAAAATGAAAACGGCGTAATGGTAACTGGTAATTGGTAACTGATAATTGAAAACTTTTTAATGCCACCACTGCATGCTTTGGGCTTGATTAACGTGTGGTATCATCAAGACGGTGCCATATCGCATACAGCCAGGATTACAATGGTATTACTGCGAGACCTATTTCCACAACAAGTTATTTTAAGAAATGGTGATGTTGATTGGCCTCCACGATCGCCTGATTTGACTGCTCCGGACTTCTTTTTGTGGGGATATCTGAAAAGCAGAAACGCTTGAGCAATTCAAACAAAATATTCGTAATGAAATTAATGCAATACCGCGTAAAATGTGTGAGAATGTAATGAAAAATGTGTTCAAAAGGGCTCGCATTTGTGAGGCTAACAGAGGCGGACATTTATCTGATATGGTACCCATACATTGATTGAAAAAAAGTTATTTGAATTTCGCGCCACCCTGTATATGAAAAAGACCGCACTATAGATCGTCACTCAGTTTATAGCTTCGTTTTATGAAAAACTGTTCAGGAAGAATTCAAACTGAGGCATAGCTTAAACAAAGGTCGAGCAAGTTGAGCTGTCGAAGGCAGTTCCATAGGCGATTATTTGTTTCACCTTCGTTCTTCAGCATTTATCGTAATGCTAGTAGATGCACCAGGTTTGAAGTCACACTGATACGGTCAACGGACTTCACGTTCCGTCACACAAGATATTCGAAGGAAAGTGAT
The DNA here is from genome assembly GCA_019455685.1 of Philornis downsi. Lineage (NCBI taxonomy): Eukaryota > Metazoa > Arthropoda > Insecta > Diptera > Muscidae > Philornis > Philornis downsi. The sequence continues at coordinate 159,329 of JAHXMU010000432.1, forward strand.
GGGTTAAAGAGTGGTTCAATGGTAGTTGGTTTGCCTACTTATATTGTCTTTTTATGCCTTCAACTCAAGAAATGAAGGTGAAGAGACCGCGTAAAATGTGTGAGAATGTAATGAAAAATGTATTCAAAAGGGCTCGCATTTGTGAGGCTAACAGAGGCGGACATTTATCTGATATGGTACCCATACATAATTGCCGACATTAAATAAAACATTTATCAATATCAGATCCATTATCTTTCGTTTAATCAAAAATTATAAACAAACAAAGTAGTATACCTTCACGACGGACACCCCGTAAAATGGATTTCCGTTTTATTATTTAGGCAATACTTGTAATTCCAAGAATTAAGTAACATCAGTATTATTTATGTTCTTACCAGACTGTGATGACAATAAAAAAATAAATAAGTTGTAACATTTTCCAAAGGCACTCCACGTACTGTGAGGTGGATCAGTTTTATTATACAATTTCAAATTTCGCAAAGTAAAAAAAAGAAATATATTTTCTGTATTTTCTGTTCTTCAAGCATTTTACTAACGGCATTTGCAGCTTGTTCAAATCAGTTTAATAGCTGCAAATTATTATGAATCCATCTATGAATGGATTTACTGCCAAAAGATAAACTCTCCGCCTCTCTCATACTCCCGTGCAAGTGCTAGAAACAACTATGGCGTTGAGTGCGACGGTCGCTTAACGATTCACCGACTTTGGAGTGAGTATCTGGTACGAGCGAAGATGGCGTTAATGCATTTCAGTTATTTGTGTTGGCTGTTGATTGCTGGTTGCTGAAGTTCCACTCCAAAGACCAATTGTTGTATGAGTGTTTAAGCGCGTTTATGTCGGTTGGTCGGTCTGTATGCCTGTCTGTATACCAGCTACGGTTATGGTAGTTGAAACTTTGAGCATAATGTGGTCGTCGCTCGAAAAATAAGACAAAAAAAAAGTACAAAAACAAACCGTTAATAACAAACCAGTTATTATTTATAAACACTTCCAAAGAAGTTACTTCATAACATTTTTTTTTCTTTTTGTCTTCACATATTATTTTCTTGAAGTTTTTTACGTTTTTCTTCTGCTCTTCGCCTCCACACCCTGCAGCACCGCCTCAATGCCGCTTTAATGCTGTCGTAAAATGATAATTATACTTTTTCCATGTTCAGTTGTTGCAGTGGTGGACGCCAGTTAATAAAGCAAATCATTATAATTTTCTTTTATGTTATTTCGTATTTGCTGTTGTTGCCGCCTTAAGGAAAATTGCTATACCGCTTATCAAAAGTTTGTAACGAAAACTTGTATAATATGATTCATCGTTGTGGATTGAATCATCTCATCTCATGTGTTTTGAAACATTTCCGTTGCAATTTTCGAACGGAAAGCTATTTGATTTTGTGCTAATAGAATTAACTAAAACTAGTTTGGATTTGAGCTGATTACAATAATGGAATGCAATAAAATTAAATATAAGAAGTACAGGGTGGGGCACAAATTGTGCTACTATCAATTCTCAATCGCCAATCGAGACCGTTATTTAAAATGTTGAAGGATTTTTCTAACCCAAAACTACGCCGAAGACGTATCTGTTTAGTTCCAGCAAGATGGAGCAACTGTACACATAGCTAGACCGCTTGTAGCGGAGCTCCACCAAAAATTCCCAACCAAATTAGTATCCAGAAACTCCACTTTCCTGTGAAGCAGCATGGATACTTGGTCGATTTTTCTCGAGTTTTATAAAGAATTTTTGACCAATATAATGGATAAAAATTGGAATTTGCAGAGGAAAGATGTTACTCCAGATAATCGATCATATTTATGGGAGGTACTAGGAGAACTAAGGCAATACACTTTGTTTTCATTCCGAGTTCTTACTTTGGCAAACGCAGGTGATTTTAGTTGACCTGACTACAGCAAACTTTTTTTTTATGGGGTTATGACAAGTAAGAGATGTACAAAACGAAACCAAGGAATTTGACTGCATGGAAGCATTTAAACAATAATTGAGGTGATCGTGCAATGAATAATTTTATGATCATGTGTCGCACATGCGTGAATGAGTATAGAGGTCATTTACGGTACATTTTATTTGATTAAAAAAAGTTATTTGAATTTCTTATTGTAGCATAATTGACGCGCCACCCTGTATATGAAAAAGACTGCACGATAGATCATCTCTCAGTCTATAGCTTCGTTTTATGAACAACTGTTAATGAAAAACTGTTCAGTAAGAATTCGTAACCAGTATCACACCGGAATATCAAACTGAGGCATAGCTTAATAAAGGTCGAGCAAGTTGAGCTGTCGAAGACGGTTCCATAGGCGATTATTTGTTTGACCTTCGTTCTTCAGCATTTATCGTAATGCTAGTAGATTCACCAGGTTTGAAGTCACACTGATACGGTCAACGGACTTCACGTTCCGTCACACAAGATATTCGAAGGAAAGTGATGGGTTAAAGAGTGGTTCAATGGTAGTTGTATTGCCTACTTATATTGTCTTTTTATGCCCTCAACTCAAGAATTGAAGGTGTATCTTTTGATTTGGAAAAACTAGAAGGCAGCGTTAAAAATACCGAACATCTTTTGACAACTGTGTGCCATTTTAATTTGACATGTTGATTCGATTTAGCAGTGCTAGTTCGCTGGCTCGTAAACACGATAGTTGTCGTAAATCTTTATGGAACTTCCAAAAGCTTGGCACAGCCTAATATTTTGCCAGATTGTAACCGGGGATTTTAAATCGGCTATTATGGACCAAACGTTATTGTATCTCCCACACAAATTGATCTAAACGAAATTTAATTTTTCCCTGTAACATTTCGTTCGTAGACTGCAGTAACTTTTGAATTGGAAATTGGAATTGGATGCTTTGTAGAATTTTAAAACAATCTACCCAATAACCACACCTCTTCTGATACATTTCATGCAAAACGACGGATTTAACCCGTGTATTATTAGCTTCACATCTCTTATTTAGTTGCACTAACATTAAATTTTGATGTACATTAAGCGTTTGTCAAAGTAGGGTCTCAGAATGAAAACAAAGTGTACATCTGGAATACAATTTTGTTCTCTGTAATTTTGCTCCAAAATTCCCTATAAAACTTGAAAAAATCGACCAAGTAACCATGCCGCTTCCGATAGCTCCCATATAAGTAGTCGATTTAACTCACGTATTTTCAACTTTATATATTTTACAGCTGTATTGGAGCAAAAATACAGTGGTTTGGCACATAATTTTTTTTTATTTTCCATGCAAATTAATCGACTTGTGGAAATTTTTTGCGCTGTGATCCCCAATACGCAGACTGATGTTATTTAAATGTTTAACAGCTATATTGCTGTTGCAATGTTTGGTAATATTTGGAGAAAAGATCGACTATATAACTACGCCCTTTCTGCGACATACCTGCACATTCGTATCATTCATTCAATTGCACTAAATTGAATATAATTCAGCACATATCAGGCTTCACATCCCACTCATATAAAGCAACAATCCCTCCATAAATTCTAAAGTTATAATTTTGGTTCTTTTATTGTGCTTTTATTCAGACTATTATTTGTGATAATAACGTATTAATTTACTGCACCCCTTCTGGCACCATTCACGCTTTTGGACCAATGTCGAATGATGGTGGGTGAAGGTATACGTGAGCCAGTTTACCTGACTGAAATTTCTGTACTGGTTTAAAACAGCGAACTTAATACGCGTAGAACCTGATTCTTTCTTTTAACTAAGTTATGCCTAAGACTCGATGCATGGTCATTATCTCAATTTATTCATTGTCACCGATCTTAAATAGCTCTGCCGGCGGGTCATCGGCACAAGCTGGTTTGTTATCCTTATTCTACTATTCTGATCTTCTTTGTCTAGGCGGCAAGCAGTGTCAGGTGTAATATGCTCACCTGAACTACCTTATCTCAACATTACGTTTGGTTCATCCCACAGCTTATCATTTCATTATTATCATTATATCACATCTACAACCTTAATGTCAAGAAAGGTGAGTTTTTTACCCATTTAAAGTTTGAGAATAGATTATGGTCGTTGGTCGCTTTAAGGTCTCAATCATTCGCTTTACCCGATAAAATTATTTTGCATTTTTTGTAATGCATCAGCTATTCTGAGGGAATCTTCGGAGGAAATCAGCTACTAGATAATTCGATTGTTCTTTTGCTCCTATACTCAATTGGGACAATCGATTTGCACGTCAGAACAGTTTTGATCCTCCATCAAGATTCCCTCTGACTTCAGCCTGAACAAGTATAGTTCACAGTCTTTTGGGTCGCAGCACACATGCTCTTCATATTTCCAGCATACTCTAAATATCCTAGATTTGATTTTTTGTGAGTACTACAATCGGACATTCAATCTTTTGATAGTACATTCGGACTTCACATTTATTCCTGTACCTTTATATAGCCTCACTCTCACGATTATTCAATAACCGTTTCTTCCGGTTTAAAAGACAACTTGTCTCTCTTACTTTTTCTTTATAGCTTTCCTTCACGCCATGCGTTATTATCGGCTGCAGCATTGTCATGTGTGCGACATCGTTTTCTTCGGCAAGTTTGTGATATTCTTCATCATATAACGGCTTGCCTAGAGGCGGATTTTCTTGTCGAAGTGCCAAGAACCTCAAAATATAGGGCGTTATGAGAGTTTGTTGGAATAGGCTTTGGTTATTGATATCTAGTTGTCTTTGTGTTTTATTACCTATGTTTTCCCTTTGCGGATCGCATGCACGTCCATTAAAGTACATGTATGATCAATCTGGTTACTCATAGTTAGATCAGGGGTACTCAAGTTGCCTTGGGGATATCTTTGCGTTGGAATATGGTTTATTGAGTTCCATAACGCAAGGGAAGTGATCCGTCTGAATCCGACCTCCATTGCCATGCACACATGATTTAAAGGCTGTTGGACTAAGATTATCTGCTTTTTCTGTTTTGGCATTAAAATGCTCCGTTTGCAGTTGTCGTATTGCATACCAGGCACTCCTAAAATATATTTTGGTCTCATAGTCTTTGTTATCCATTACAGCGCATCAGCATTATATAAAACTATTTCGCCTTAGCGGATAGCGATTATAAGTCGTCTACAAATTCATGTCTTTCTGCATGGCAGCTATAGAAGATGTCACAGTTTTTGCATCGAAACGATTCTTGTCCTGTTCGTTGCTACTCTTCGATAGCGGTGATGGCTTTCTTATACCAGGCTTTCCATTTTTCGGTTTCAAAAGTAATGTTAAATAAAACGCTCATAAAACTATGATTTCGATGAAACTTTTATGTCGTTATAATTCTTGGACCATGCCATTATGAACGAAACACAATGTCGTTAAAATGGCCGCCTCTAGATTGGTTGCAGCAGCAGATCGTTTTTGAGGTAGTTTTCGACCATTTTTTCGAACATTTCGGGCAGTATCTTGGAGATAACTGGATGAATGTTGGTTTTCAAATTATCCAACGTTTTGGGGATTATCCTCGTAAACACGGTCTTTGACCAAAAAAGAAGACCCCCACAAAAAGTCTGACGGTGTCAAATCGCATGATCCTGGCGGCCAATTGACGTTGCCAAAACGTGAAATTACACTTTTTGAAATCTTGTCATGCAATAAAGCTAAAATTGGTCGTGTTGTGTGGCTCGTGGTATCGTCTTATTGAAACCACATATCGTCCAGTACATAATCTTCAATTAGAGGCCAAAAAAGTCGGTAATTATATAGCCATAGCGCTCTAAATTCAAATTCGGATTATCCGCCACACTTTCACTAACAGAAGCGATATTATCGGCAGTGCGTGCATTGCGATAAAGTATAGGCTTAACCACATTTGTAGCGCTTCCAGTCTCTTCAAATTGCTTTATATTCTTGCAAATTCCTTGATTTTGACGACCATAATGCAAAAAATGCCCATGTTTGAATCACCACTTTTGTATGTAGTATGTTTTAGCTATTTTTACGCGTTATTCGTAAGTGGCAAACTTTACATTAAATACGTAACACTTCAGATGGCAGGTATTTAAGACCTGACAGCCTTGCCAGACCGGCAGTTTTGAAACGGCTAAATGGATAACACTGTATTTATATTTATCAAGGACATCTTGGAATTGGATAGGGGCGCCTTCCCTGTAATAAATTTGGACATTCCATCTTTTAACATTTGTGGTGGTTGTCATATTTTGGTGGGCTACGTTTCTTCCCCTTCTTTTATGTATTTTATAACAACATTTTTTAAGGTGAGTGCCATATTAGGTCATCGCATTCTTTCCAAATGTTGCAACTGCTACTAAACAATAGGCTAGCCTACCTATCATCTATGCCATTCATATTATTCAACTAGTCTCCCTCTCACTTGCCCGGGCACTACCAGAGAATACTTGACGTAGGTCGGAATTAGCTCAAATAATGCAAATGTGCCATTTCTGGTTATTCTCAAGTGAACAACATTCAGAGAGCCCAAATTAAAAAGATCTCATATCACCCCAATTTATTATATTTTTAACGTTCGTTTTCACTCATTTGGCCCCATTCAATAAGATTCATGTTAAAATTCTTGCTTTATTGTGTGGTTGCTTTGTGTTTTTTTCTTCTGTGTGTCTTGTCTTGACTGTTCCAAATCGGTTATTATAAGGTAAAGAAGAAAACCTTCCAAATTGTGTGATGTGATATTTATACCGTTATGTTAACAATTTCTTTTGATTTTTGTCGTATGACGCTTGTTGTTGTTGTGTAACAACTCATCTTCATTTCATAAGACGGACGGACGGACGGACGTTTCTGAAAACTTTCTATAAGCTTTGCGAACGAAATTATAAAGGAAATCTAAAGCAAAGAGTAAGAAAAAGAAACCAAAAAATTGTACAAATAGTAATAGAATTTTGTTTTGTGTTCTCGTTTTGTGTATTTACAAATGCATAAAAACACATCCGAATATGGCAGTGTCGTAGAAGCTGACTACTTGGGAGTACTCGATGGAGCTCGAAGTGCTGTTCGAGATAGGTAGAGTAGAGTAATCAAAGGTGGAAAACGAAAACCGGTACGTTATTGAACATCCACTAATCGCCGGTTTTTTTTAAATTCTGGTTGGAAATGGATTTCTTTTTCAAATATTCGTACATTAGTAGTATATTTCATTCAAAATTTTCACTGAAAATCGTTCAAATTATAGCCTTTTTTGAAATAATCAAACAACAAAAATTATTAAATACAGTAGTTTCAAATGTTTGTTTGCTGAGTTGTACAGGATTATCCATTTACCGGTCTGGTAAGGTTGTCGGCCGTTTTAATACCTGTCATCTAAAATGTTATTTATTTAGTGGAATGTTTGCCATTTACGAAAATGGATTGTTCAATAACAATAGAAAGCGTAGAAATAGTTCAAACTTGCTACAAAAGTTGTGATTCAAATGTGGGCACTTTTCGTGCATTACGGAGTGATTATGGCCTTCATAATCGATCTACTGTGCAAGATCATGAAGAAAAATTAAAGAGACTGGAAGCATGACAGATGTGGTCAGACCTGTGTGTCATGGCAACGTACGCACTGCTGAAAATATCACTTCTCCTAGTGAAAGTCTGGCTCACAATTCGAATTTGTCAATCCCACGGCGTTCTCAGCAATTGGGCCTTATCTTACGGCTTATTATGGCGTAGTTTGCATTTGGATTTGCACCTCCATCCATATAGAGTCCAACTCACGCAACAATTAAAGCTGATTATTCACAACGCCGTAGATATGCTGATTGAATGCTACAGCAACAAGCTTTCAAAGTTGATTTTTCGAACAAAATGTTCTTCAACCATAAAGCAAAATTGTCGCATATGGAGCTATGTGAACCCAAAAGTGAGTGTTGCATCCGAAAAAAGTGACTGTTTGGTGCGCATTATGGTATGGAGATGTCATTGGTCTATATTTGATTGAAAATTACGACTTTTTTGGCCTACAATTGAAGATTATGTGCTGAACGATATGTGGGTTCAATGAAGCGGGTCCACGGGCCACACAACATGACCGATTTTGGCTTTGTTGCATGTGAAGTTTCCAGAAAGCATAAATTCACGTTTTGGCGACGTCAATTGGCCACCAAGATCATGCGATTTGACGCCGTTACACTTTTTTTTGGATTACGTCAAAAACCGTGTTTATGCGGATAATCCCCAAACGTTAGAGCATTTGAAAGCCAACATTCGTCAAGTTATCGCCGAGATACCGCTCGAAATATGCGAAAATGTGGTCAGAAACTACCTCAAAAGGATTCACTGATGGAACCAATCCAAAGGCGGTTATTTAAATGACATTGTATTTCATACATAATGGCAAAGTCCAAGCATTATAATTAACCAAAAAATGGATAACCGGTTACATCGACGATGCCAATAGTTCAAGTATGGTATTTGCAATGAAACAATTAAAAAGAGGCATTGCCTAAAGGCAGAGTGATAACAAGAATCCAGGTGAAAGCTATACCTTTTTCGATATTATCTAAATTATTTTAACTAACGGCTTTTCTACAATCGCTTCTAGGTTCTAAGTTAGTCATTTGATTGACTAATTATCATTTGACATTCCTTTTCATGCTTCATAGCATTTACCTCAGCGTTGACACATTTGATAGTGCTGCCAGACAATATTTGTTACAAAAATCTGAAATACGGTAAAATGACGTTCCAAGCTGGGTTCACGTCAACCGAATTTTGGTACGACTACTATTCATATCCATCAGAAGAATAAATATGAAGTTCTTTTCGCAACCGAACTGTATATTTAAAAGTATCGCTAAAAATATCACTAAGTACTTAAAAAACCGCCAATCGCCAGTAGCCATTCTAAAATTGTTGTCACCAAAAATGTATTGAAGCCGCCATGTTTGGCAACAAATCGTCAAATCGGACAACGCTGATTGACCCTACAGCGATAACTCAAGTTTAGTTAAGTGTAATTTAAGCGATTACCCGACTCGTAAAAAACTTTCCGGTTATTCGATGGGAATACTCAATAATTTGGCGACACTATTGTTATTATGTGTATTTGCCACACATACATACATACATACATATTTATGTATATGGTAGTAAGTATTATAATATAAATGTTAATGGTTTTGAATCTACCACACAATCGTCTTCTTCTTGTTTATTCTATCGTTTGTTTGGTGTTTCTGGAACACCAGACGACTATGGCGAGAACAATAACAAAGTTCTTGAGTTTTCTTTCCATGCTCGGCTCAATTCGTTTCTGTCTTTAGATTTCCGTACTGCTTATTGTTTCCTCCTATCGTTGGTACAACCAGAGCCCTTCTTGAGTAGTTTTCTATAGAAATGCAGTATTTATGTTTTGTAGGTTGGGTCTTTCCCTTTGCCTAATTGGTTTGAGATGAGGGTTATGGTTGGAACTATCTGCAACGGGGGAACGATAAAGAAAAGTGCGTAAAGCTTTAAAGAGAATTAATATCTGTTAAATAGGTCTTGACTGGAGGCATTTAAAGTTGGTTATTTAATTGTGGGGAATAAAGAATAGAAAAGTTTATAAGATAATGTCTTTACACAGTTCATACACAAGTACGAGGATCGTATGATGAGAGCTCTAGCGGAAATAATACTTTAATGGAAAGAATAAATGAACAAAGTTCCGTTTCATTTCCGCCGATTGGAAGAATAGAGGATTTCACATAAGCACTTCTTATTTCTTAGCAGACTTATTACACTGGACTTACTTTTAAAGCCATGAAAGTGGTGTTGCTGGTCGGATGCATTGTTAGCAACAATCGAGATCAAAAATACACGGTGGAGGGTTAGAAAAAAGTTCACATATACATAGTCCTGCCATATGTTCTGTTATAAATATAAAACGCGATAAAAAAAAAAAACAGTATTCATATTGTATTCAAAATTATTTCATTTATTAGAAGACAATATTGGTTATTAAAAAAAAATGTATTCACTCAAAATGGCCGCCTTTTGCTTTAACACAAGCTTTCAAACGGTGTGGCCATTGGGCTATAGCCGCACGTACGATTTCCATGGAGAAATGGAGGGATGTGACACCATGGTGGGAGACCCCCACCAAACCATTACGGAAGATGGATGATAGCCACGTTGAACCGTTGGAACAACTTTTTTCGCTTCCTTAGATGAAGTGGCATACATCTTGTCATTTTGTTTGTTGAAAACTTCTTCCACGGTAAAAATTTTCTCATCCGTAAACAGAATGTTTTCATGGCCATTGTCCGCGTGCCACTGCAAAAGTCGCTTGCATCTCTCCAGCCTAATTTTTTTTAGCTGAGGAGTTAGAAGATGCCCCTTGGACCGACGATAGGCTTTCATATGCAGATCATCCCGAATCAGCCTAGACATGGATCTGGTTGATATATCCAATTCCTTGGACATGATTTTCTGCTTTCTAAGGGGATTTCTCCGAATTCTTTCACGCACTGCCTTTACTACCGCACTCGTACGGACAACGCGCGGGCGACCACTTTTTGGCCTGTCTTCTACTCCAGACAATTCGCTGAAGCGAGCAATAGCACGATAAACGAACATTCTTGATATTCCGAGTGGTTTTAGCAACTCGAAAATTTGGCCAGCACTCTTTCCGCACTTATGCAACGCTATTACGCCGACTCGATTCTCTTTAACGCCCCACTCCATGTTAATAGATTGCAAACTGAAACCAAACTGATTAGTATTCTTCACTAATCAGTGCATGTGTTCTGAAAAAAAGTTAACGGTTCTATTCCCGCAAGAAGTTTTGAACGATACGCGCTGGAAATTGTGTAACAGAACATATGGCAGGACTAGGTACATATGTATTACAGTTTTGAGCGGTTTGGACAAAATTTCACAGAGACAACGTTGAAATGTTTCAGCTTTGACATTCAGGTATTTCATTTGTATGGAAGGCATAAGGTAGGGCAGTTCTGTGATAATTTGCTTTTTTGAGTTCGAAAATGAAATTGTTCAGACTATCATATTTCTTAGAAAATCGAATAAAATATATGAACATTTTGGGTCCCATAATTTATTCGTAATAATAAATTTCATATCGAAACGTGAAAAATAAAAAATTATTTTGAATCTCAAATTTAAATTGAAATTCTCAATTACGTAGACGCAATTCGTTTTCCTCATCGGGATAATAAGCCTTGATCCAAAATTTGATAACTTTATTTATAATACAATCAATTTCAATTGTACAAAAATTGTTCATCGTTTGCCTAAGAAATCATAAACATTTTCAAAATAATTATATGTACAAGGAAGATCCCAAAATTAGCTGAATTAACAAAGAAGACACAAAATCTCCTTTTAGCTCGATACACTTTTTCCAACGATGTTCAATAGTTTCTATACCCTGTTTATATTAAGAACTGTCAAACTCCCTAAAATAGCCATCAACCGAAGACTCCACCTCTTCAATGTTGGGAAAACTGTTATCACCGAACCATTTTTTCAAGTTAGGAAATAGAAAATAATCCGAGGGAGCTAAATCTGGCGGTTAGGTGCGTTATATAGCAATTCGAAATTTAATTCATTAATTTTGGCCATCGCAAAAGTGGATATGTGAAGGAGTAACACTTTCTTTTTCACCAAATGCGACCTTTTTCCATAATTTCATCACCTAAACGCTGCAATATATTAGCATAATATTTGCCGTTGGTGGTTTTGCTTTTATAAAGATAATCAATAAAAACAATCCCATGCGCATTCCAAACAACGGACGCAATGACCTTGCCTACAGATGGAACCGTCTTCGCCTTCTTTGGACACGATTCTCTCATTTCAGTCCACTGCTTTAACTGTTCCTTTGTCTCAAGTATGAAGTGGTAGACCCATGTCTCATTCATCGTTATAATTCGAATTTGTTGCGTTGAAACATCGAACAAACACTCTACTGAAACATCTTCACGATTCATGATTGCTATTGAAAGCAAGCGCGGCACCCATCTTGGGTACAGCTTTCTCATTTTTCTTATCTATCCAGGTGTTGGCAGGAGATCGGATTTTTTTTTGTTGACATATCCAAAGAGAATCCATCAGAGTTAGCGGGGAGTATCTGCGTCGCATGAAACATGAGCTGTGTGAGATATATACGGATATCGACGTGGTTAAGCGCATCAATGTAGAGTGGTTAAGTTGACTGGACATGCGGTTGCGCGTTTGGATCTAAACGCTCCAGTACGGAAAGTTTTCGATAGTGAACTTGATGAGCGGCACAAAAGAGGGTCACCAAAATCCGTCACAAGGAACAGATTTTTGAAATACTGAGAGGACCATCCAAAGTTAACGGAAAGTATCAGCGTAACATAAAACATGAGCTGTGTGAGATATATACGGATATCGACGTGGTCAAGCGCATCAATGTAGAGTGGTTAAGTTGGCTGGACATGCGGCTGCGCGATTGGATCTAAACGCTCCAGTACGGAAAGTTTTCGACAGTGAACTTTATGAGCGGCGCAAAAGAAGGCGACCAAAATTCATCACAAGAACCAGGTTTTTGAAATACTGAGAGAACCATTCAGAGTTAACGGAAAGTATCAGCGTAACATGAAACATGAACTGTGTGATGTATGAATGTAGAGTGTTTACCTTGGCCGGAGAAGTGGTTGCGAAAGTTTTCGGTAGCAAACTTGATGAGCGGTGCAAAAGAGAGCGGCCAAAATCCGTCGCAAGGACCATTCTTTTGAAATACTATCAATATTTGGTGTGACGAGTTGGAGAAGAAGCGTATAAGACCACAGCGCTTTGGATTGTTTTCTATGTGCGGAGTATAATACAGTGTGACGCACAAATCATGCTACTGTCAACTGCTAATAGGGACCGTTATTTAAAGATGTGGAAGGAGTTCTTTGTTTACAAAGAACTGCGCCGAAGACGTATCTGTTTCTATAGTTTTTGGTTCTCGCACGATGAAGCAACTGCATACATAACCAGTTCGGTTATAGCGCAGCTCCAACGAATATTCCCAAACAAATTAATATCCAGAAACTCCACTTTCCGCTGTCCCTAAGGTCACTTGACCTGACTGTTATGTCAATTAAGAGATGTACAAAACGAAACTAAGGAATATGACTGAATTGAAGCAGTCCATTATAACAATAATTGAAGCGATCCCACAATGAATAGTTTTCATCACATCGCATATGCGTGAATGAGGTGATGTATAGAGATTATTTAAGGCCCATCATCTTTAAAACCAATTCTCTATATAAAATAAAATTGAAATTTCTATACAATAAGCAAAAAAAAAAAAAAAAATGGATGAAATACATTTATTTAAAAAAAGTTATTGGAATTTCTTATTGCATTGCAATTGATGCGCCACTCTGTAGATAATAATGTTGATTCTAGTCGCCAACTACGTAGTTACCACAATGATTTCTGGATTTCCAAATTTAATAAACAGGGCCGGAGCGCGTCTACGAGTACTGAACGACCCTCTGTCAAAGCACTTTTCTGGTAAAGCAATACAGTTCAATAGAACAATAATCTGTGCGTAACAAAAGACAGCCAAGATCGCTTTCTGGAACAAATCGAACGAATACATATAGAGCAAAACAAATAGAACAAGTGGAACAACAAAGTATTTACCTGCCTATTCACAATTTTAACAAGATTTGCATAATATCACGCGTTCGCGCTGCTTTCTACAAAATGTTAGTTTAACATTCAGCTTCAACTAAAGTTTTAGCATTCTTTTGCGTTTTATTTCAACTTGTTTTTCTTTCACAGAGTTCATTATTATAATAACTTAGACGCAAAAAAAAAAAACGAAGATAGTACGACGATGCAGCATAAAATAAAAAATAGTAGTAAAGGAAACAACAAAAACAAAAAACAAAACAACATCCACGTTATACAAACATGACGTGAGGTTTTGGCGTTAACTCTGCGTTTGAAAACTTTAACAAATGAACGCGATAGCTTAATCCAACACGTTTCTTTAACGAGTTGTTGTTTGAACAAAGATTTCAGTAAAAATGCACAGAAGGATGAGGTTTTCTAGCTGCTTCAAAGTAGCAAAGTTCGTGCCTAGACGCATATTAGAGACTTGAAACTATTTTTCAAAATTTTTCAAACTATTTTTGTTGAATTTATTAAATAAATAAAGAAACACAAGAAAACAAAGAAAAGAAAAACGTAAGCAATGGCACGCAAACGTATAAAGAAAAACTAATATTTCATTTAAAAAATTATGTTTAAAGTTCATTGCAAATAAATAATTGCTTTTACTTGAGATGTTTTGTAATATATTTGAGAGAAAAGCAGGGGCTTTTCGTGTTTGAAAGATGTTTTGTTTAATTTGGAAATATTTATTTTTAAAAAGAAAATTATATGCAAAATTTATTAAGCCCATAATGTAACAGTATAACAACTTAATAATCTGATTACGTTTCTTATACGTAGATGGTCATATTTTAAAATACCTTAAAAAAAAAACCCCCGTACTAAAGTTGAGTTGAAAACGTACTCAAAACAAGTTAGTGAAATTTAAATTGACTAAATTTTACTTGATTTGGGTACTTGATTTTCTCGAATAATTTTAATTTAATTTTTTTTTTAATTTAATTTTTTAATTTTTTTAATTTTAATCATCAATACTAATATACTAATATATTTTTGCTTGAAAGAAGTAAGTAAAACTTAAATTGACTAAATTTTACTTGATTTTAGTAATTAATAAGTACGCAAATTTGCTCGAATAATTGTAATGTTTTTTTTTTTTTAATTTGAAGTATGCCTAATCTACTCAATACTGCAATCTACAACAATAATATTTTTGTTTGAAAGAAGCAAGTGAAATTTAAATTGACTAAATTTTACTTGACTCAAGTACTTAATAAGTACGCAAATTTTCACGAATAATTTTAATTTTTTTTTTTAATTTTAAGTATACCTAATCTACTCAATATTAAAGTATTTTTGCTTGAAAGAAGCAAGT
>JAHXMU010000432.1:174278-224887 GCA_019455685.1 Philornis downsi
TATAACAACAACAAATAAATGAAACTTAAATTGACCAAATTTTACTTTATCTGAGTAGTTGTAAAAGACGCAAATTTTCCCGAATAATTTTTTTCAATACAGGCATAATTACACTAACATTAAAGAACAGTTTGCTGAGTTTATGTGTGACTTTTATAAATTTATGTAAGAAAAAAAAAAAAATAATAATAATAAAATTGTCAGAGGAAAAGCATCTTTAGTTTACATTACATTTGATTTAACTCTAAATTCTAACCTTGATTAAGACAGTTTTTATTCAGTATAATGCACAAACAGGATGGTTCCAAATACAGTTTTAATACTTTTGAGTTCAATCAAACTAATTTTTTTTTTTTTTTTTCGAAAGAAAAAAATAAAAATGCGACAACCACTTTGCTTAAATTCCGTTAAAAAAGAATAATAAAATGTGGAAAATTATGACTTGAATTCAAATGCATTTAGAATATCGTTAAATCATATTTTAAAATTGATTTTAAGTAAATGTAAATTAATCTTAGAGTTTTCTTTATAAATTTTAATAAGCACTTAACTAAAAAATAAGAATTTTTCTTAAATTTGAGTTCAAAGTTTTCTCAATGTTAGTTTAAATAAAGCCAAATTGCTCCCAAAGAGTTAAACGAGGCCGTACGAGCTGCCAAGACCACATAGTTTAGAAAATTCACAAAATCGTATTAGATGATTGTCGGCTGAAGTTGCACGAGCTTGCTGAAATGACAGGCACTTCAAAAAGTGCTATACATCGCATATTGAACGTAGATTTGAAGATGAGAAAGGTGACCACAAAACGGGTGCCGCGCTTGCTTTCAATGGAACAAAAACAACGTTGTGAAGATGTTTCAGTAGAGTGTTTGGCAATGTCTCACCGCAATAAAGCTGAATTTTTGCGTCGATTTATAACCATGAATGAGCCATCGGTCCACCATTTCACATTTGAGACAAAGGAACAGTCAAAGCAGTGGACTGGAATGAGAGAATGGTTTGCAAAGAAGGCGAAGACGGTTCCATCTGCAGGCAAGGTCTTGGCGTCTGTTTTTTGGGATGCGCAGGAGATTCATTTTATTGATTATCTTAAGAAAGGAAAAATCATCAACGTTGAATATTATACTAATTTATTGCAGCGTTTGGGAAATTATGGAAAAAAGACCGCATTTGCCAAAAAAAGAAATTGTGGTTTCATCAAAATAATGCTCCAGTTCACACATCCACTATTGCGATGGCCAAATATAATGAATTAAAGTTCGAATTGCTTCATCACGCATCTTATTTGCTAGGTTTAGCTCCATCGGACTATTTTCTATTTCCAAACTTGAAAAAATGGCTCGTTGGTAAAAGATTTGCCAACAATGAAGAAGTGGAGTCTGCAGTTGATGGCCATTTTAAGCAGTTTCATAGTTTCTTTTTATAAACGGAGTATAGAAGTTACTGAATATCGCTGGAAAAAAGTGTATCGAGCTAAAAGAAAATTACGTTGAAAAATAAAGAAGAGTTTTCCTACCTTTTTTGTGTCTTCTTTGCTAGGTCGGCTAGATTTGGGACCGCCCTCGTATATAATACTAAACAAAATGACAAGTTACCACTTTTCGTGCCAAATTATGGACTAATTTCGAAGAAATTTCGAAATGCCATGAATGAGAATTGAGATCGGTTTGACTTAAAATTAGTTCACTTGTTTTAAGTGTTTGTTTATAATTTTTGATTAAATGAAAGAGAACGGATCTATACCTTCCTGACAGACACCCTGTATATACGATAAAGGGGGTAGTAAATGTAGTCGAATTTTACATTGAGAACTCGAACTCGATTATACTCATTCCATTTCTTAAAAGATAGAATGGTGAGTCTATACTTCTAAGTGATTGTATGCATTTATATTTGATAATGGATATAAATGTCAAATAATTATATAGATTTTACTATGCACAAAGTAAAGGGATCGTTCTTTTTTTTAATTAATTCAACAGGGATTTTTCAAGTTTGCGCTCTTTGACTACATTCCCTATATGCTAGAGCGAAAACAAGCTAACGATTTAGAGTCCTGTGATGACCAAAAAAAAAAGTTCTAAATATAGAACAAATTTACGTCATAATCATCTTCACCGTCTTCCTCTATTATACTCTATGATTTGAATGTATTACAGTTAAAATGATAATATATCCTTTTCAAGCTGCCACAGTAATGGGAATTAAGGAAATGCAAAGCTATAATTGAAAACACATTTGCAATTAAATTAATTTGTACATTCGTCTTAAGCATACATGAACAAAACTAATCCACCTACACATATGAGTACACACAAAAGTCCTCCTTACACATAAGTTTCCTAGACACCCACATAATATCCTTAGAAGTCCTTTACACACAATAGTCAAACTACTCGTAAGTCGTTCACAAACAAACAAAGGTACGTGCGTACATCGCCCTAAAGGTTAAAATAGTTGACATAGTTCTCACAAGTATCCTCGCCGCTTACATTACACACATCCTAGATTCGCATGGCAACACAAATCTTAATGTCACTGATACGACGGATGGACTTCTATTCATCCCCACACACAAACACATTCGCATGCATACATAGACGGGCTTTCACAGACATAAACTGTCATAATGTAATATAATCGCAGGACCCTTAGCGTAAGAATGTCTAAAACGCCAAAGAGTGGATTAACCACAAACATAGAAACACACACACACACACACATACAACCACACAAACACAACAATCGCACAATCTGTAGTTGTGAGTAGTGACTGTGCTATCATTAAAGTCACGAGAACGCGTTGCCGTCGCACTTTTTATACGTAATTCACGTACTTGATGACAAAAGCTGCAATTTCAAGAGAGTGAGTGAGAGACGTCAACGTGATATCGGTGCGTCTGGCAGAATTTTAATTAAAGCATAACAAGCACAAAGTCCTTACTGAGAGTACTTGAGAGAAAATCTCAAGTAACTGGAAAGGAAATCCTTGAACTAAAATATGAATTACAATGGATTTCTCCGGTTAGCTTTTTTAGGTTTTGTTGTCGCCAAAATTATTATACCGATTCCTAGAAGCCACAAGCAGATTGCTAAGAAAATCAAACAATACGTATTTCTGGATATGTGTAAAAGTTTAAACGGGAATGAGGAAGGACTTCGATAATATTAAAAATATTTGTAAGTCAAGAAAGTGAGCAGCAAATTTACTGAATCTGGAAAACCATTACAGAAATTTCAATCAAGAGAACTGACATCTTCAGCCTCTTCTACACTCAACGTCCTTTTGTATTGGCTTTAAATTCTTCTGAAAAATGCTTGAAATAAATGTAAAATAATATACATATATAAAGTGATTTTCTAAGATTTAAGTTTTTCAGGTTGGCAGCATTGGTTGGTAGTGGCGTTCAAACGTCATCTGTCAAAGTGAAAAGTGTACAGTATACTCTGCCATTTCATCATGGAAAGACTAACAAACGAGCAACGATTGCAAATCGTTGAAATTTATTATCAAAATTCATGCTCTGTGAGAGATTTGCATCGTTTGGTACGACCATTTTATGGTCCTCATAATCGAACTGCTGAATCAACAATTCGTGCTGTTATCTCCAAATTTCGCACCAAATTTACTTTGTTAGACATGAAACCATCGACTCGCATGCGTAGAGTGCGTACCGAAGAAAATATTGCAGTCGTAGCGACCAGTGTAAATGACGATCGTGGAATGTCAATTCGTCGCCGTTCTCAGCGATTGGACATGTGTTACTCAACCACAAGGAATTTTTTTTGCCCCAATTGGCTGAGTTGAACTTGGTTGACATGTGGTTTCATCAGGTCGGTGCAACATGCCACAATGCTTGTGAAACAATGGGTATGTTGAAGGATGAATTTGGTGAGCAGCTTATCTCTCGATTTGGCTCTGTGAGTTGGGCCTCAAAATCTTGCGATTTAACGCCTCTTGATTATTTCCTGTGTGGGCTTATGTCAAGCCTTTAGTCTAAGTGGACAAGTCGAGCACTATTGAAGCCTTACAGGATAACATAACACGCGTTATTTGTGAAATACAGGCCGATACGCTCGAAAAAGTGACGAAAAATTGGACCTTCCGAAGGGACATTTTGAGACGGAGCCGCGGATAACATTTACATGATTTTTATTTTTAAAAATTAAATGGCAAAGGCCAATTTATCGATTCCAATAAAAAATTTTAATACCTATATATGGTGCAAATTTGTGTGTTTTATTCGATTAAAAAAAAACTACGATTAAAAAACCATCCTTTAGAAAGAAAAGTATAACTCACTAAAATCGTCTGTTTAGAAAGTTTGGGGAAACATTTAATTTTTGCCAAATCTTCCAATGTGCATGAGGGGTACTTTGAAAGAGTCTACGATGCAGACCATTTTCATTCGCTGCATTAGAATGGACAAGAATCTGACAATAAGTTAGAAGTCAGTTACTACATACAGTCTGCGGATTATGGCATACAAGAGGAAATTAAATTTCGATATACTAGTACTGGAGTACCTCTTGTAAAGAAGGTACTCCAATGGGCGTGGCAGTGCACTCCATTTCTTGCCTTGGATGTTACACATGATGTGTAACAAATTTGTTTGAATTCAGTGCGAGATCTTGAAAGATATGGAACTAAAAACATATGGATTACAACAGTAGTTTATGGGGAAGCTACCAGAAGGAGCGTGGCAAAACCCTTTATTTTCATTCTCAGAATTTAGTTCTCTTGACTCGTTATGAGTGTTAAATTTGATTAAAATCAATATAGCTAGTTGAAAGATATGATGCTGAAAATATGTGGGTAAAACCTCTCATTTATATGGAAGATACCAGAAGGGGTGTGGTTAATCGGTAATTGGTTTTTTTCTGTTCTGCCAAGCATTATAAACCAATATAACGGCCACAAATTGCAGTTACTGCTGCCTAAGGATGAGGATTTACAAGGAAACTATAGAAGTTTTGAAAATCAATTAATTTGGGGCGTGACAATTCAGTCTATTTTAATTCCCAGACTCTACTTTAGCAATCTCTGAACTGGTTACAAATTTGACTGAATTCAGTGCAGCTGGATTGAAGATATGAGCCTCGTAAGAATACGGGGTGTATTCAAAAAATAAGGTGGGTTTTAAAACTTCGCGGGATACGTAAATTCGACTTTCGATTATCATGTTAGTACAATCGTCTCGAAGATATGTTGACGGTTTTATCCATATAGCATGTTTAGTTTGTTTGTGAGAGGCATACATAAGACAAGTGTTTTGCGTGTTCGACGAAAAAAAATGGAAAAAAGAAGTTGCATTAAATTTTGTGTAAAGAATAGAATTAAGTGCTCAAAAACAATTGAGCTGTTGACAGTGGCATACAGTGAGAGTACTATGAGCCAAAAAAATTTTTACAAGTGATACAAGCTTTTCACAGAACGTCGAGAAGATGTGAATGATGACGCTCGCTCTGGACGCCCCAGCACATCAACAACTGATCAAAATTTTGAAAAAGTGAAGAAAATTTTATGGGAAGAATCATCGAATCACAATTAGACAATTTGCTAAGGATCTCAGCTTATCGGTTGGTTCATGCCGTGCAATCTTTTCGGAAATTTTGGCCATGAAGCGTATGGCAGCGAAGTTCGTTCCAAAATTGCTAAATTTTGACCAAAAACAACGTCGCACAAGGATCGCTCAGGAATTGTTGAATGACGTCAACGATGTTCCAGATTTGCTTAAAATGCTCATATCTGGTGACGAATCATGGGTACTCGCATATGGTTATGACATCGAAACTAAAGCCCAATCGTCCCAATGGACGCGTCCCCATGGACTCTCCAAAGAGTCCAGGAGAGCCAAGAGCAAAAAAAAGCACGCCAAGTTCCATCAAATGTCAAGAGTTTGCTCACTATTTTCTTCGATTACCATGACGTAGTGCACCAGGAGTTCTTACCACAAGGTAGTACGGTAAATAAGGAGCATTTCCTTGAAGTTATGCGCCGTTTGCGTGAAGCAATACAAAAAAAAAACGCTTGGAATTGTGGCAAAAAAATGCATGGCTTTTGCATCATGATAATGCGCCTGCTCACTCATCTTTGCTTATGAGAGATTATTTGGTCAAAAACAACACCGTTATCATCCCTCAACCACCGTATTCACCAGATTTGGCCCCCTGCGACGTTTTTCTGTTCCTAAGATTGAAGAGACCCATGAAAGTACGGCGTTTTGCGACGATTGAGGAGATAAAAACCGAATCGCTGAGAGAGGTCAAGGATATACCAAAAAGTACATATCAGAACTGCTTCGGAGATTGGGAAAAAACGCTGGCACAAGTGTATTATATCTGAGGGGCACTACCTTGAAGGAGATAAATTAGAAATTAATGAAAATAAATAAATATTTTTTGAGAAAAATGAAAATTCACCTTATTTTTTTAACACACCTCGTAGATATTAAGTAGGTATTTGTCCATACTTGTGACATGTTACTACAATCTCCCAAAAAATTGAGAGGGAGTCAGCAAAAGTGATTTTAGAACTGAACTAAAAAACTATTTAGCCATTTCTTTAGAGAATAAATACAAAAATGTAAATTTATCCCATTTCATAAGGAAGTGTAAAAAATATTCGGAAAATTGAAAAAAGATATGAAATCCATTGCATTGAAAATTTTTGACAAACCCAAGCTCTTTGTCGTTCTCCGTACTATGAACCTTTTCCATACGTTGTTTACGAATTCACAGATTTCTTTTTGCCGCCAAATAGCTTAAGAAATGTTCACATTATATTCTAAAACTTTTCATATACTCCAAATACCTCTATGTCATCTCTCATTGTTGCATATTTTTAGGATAGTCAAAACCTTAAAGTTTTAGTAGTATCCATATGTATGTGCGCATTTTGAAGATAATGGTACCATTTGCAAAATTACTTGGCCCGAAAATGCTGTCGATGTTCGTCTATCACAATTTCAAGATTTCGCATACATCTTTAATCTTAAGGCTTATGAAATATCTGCGATATTTTTATTGAAGCATACTTTTGGGGATAGTAACTCGAAATCTGTTTGAAAAATACTGACGGCAAAATAAGAAAGGATTTCGCGACATCATTATAACTTAATCCTTTTGAAGGCAAAAAGAGCACGTCGCTTTGTGCCTTTTTGAATTCAGGCGGAGACGGATGACTACTCCTCATACTTGTGTCTATTAATAAGCAAAAAGAAACAACTTTTACACACACACACACATCTATATATATATATACAAGTCTGACTGTTCTTTATGATCAAACGTTTCCTTTTTGTTATTACCTCTTCTATATCCTTTCGTTTGTGCACTTTCTCCTCCCCTCCCCCTCTCACTGTGTGTTGTAGTAAAGTGCTGTCTGCCAATGTTGTTGTTGTTTGCAAAGCAGTTAAAAAAAAGTCAGATAGTCATGTGACCTTTTATTTTGCACTTATGTATTTATTTTTTACACCCCTTAATAAACCGCCCTTCCACCCTGTCCACCGTACAAACATACATACTCGTTCGTATCCACTTTACTTTTATTTCTGTTGGTTAATACGTGTGTATGTGTGCGTTAGCTGTTTTTAATAAACATATGTGGTTGCCGTAGTCGTTGTTGTCGTCCCTTTACAACCCGGCAGGATGCCTGCGTATTTGATGATTATGAGGACGACGTCAGCGCCCAGTGACAGGATGCATGGCAACATCGTCATGATGGCATTTTCTCGAGCGTATTTTTATCAAAACCGCATAAACAACATATGAAATTTATGTGCGACAAAATTTGTTGAAATGTACACATTTCTTCTATGCTATCGTTTGCGGCTTGTAATGTCTGTAGGGCTCTGTCTGATCTGCCCTTTTCTTTCATGCACTTAAGTGTTGTAGAGAGGAAATGCTGATGTTGCACCGTGGTTGAGCCGATTGAATGGAGATTCAGAAATAATTACAGAATTTAAAATTTTCGATTGGCATTAGTTGTACGTAAGTGACCGGCCGCAGTTTAATGGTTAGTACACGCGACTGCCGTTCTCATGATCGTGGGTTCAGTCCCGCATATAGCCACCTGTCATTATTTGAGCGGCGATCACCACGATGTGTCTGACGAACACTTCGAATAGTCGCGTTATCAATAAGTCTGGTAAATGCTGTTTAAACTGTGACGTTTGGAGTCGCCGCTGAACTGTAGGTCCCATTGAGTGAGTCTGAAAATAGAATGCATGGAGAAGTTGTCCCATATTTAATTTATGGGATGCAAGGAAATTTGTTGTTGTATTCATTGTAAGCATTAATCCAGAAGGGACATCATGATAATCCATTTGTAGGCCAATGAATGAATTTCGCAGACAAACTTTATATTTATTATTAAGGAGGGACAAATTAACTAAGTTTCGAAGGAGTTTCCGTACCTCGATTTTTCATTTACTAATACGATCAGTTGACTTGTTTTCGATATCGATTGAAAAACTAAAATTCGACTCAATTTCCTCATTGTACTCAAAAATTCAATCCGGTTAGAAAAAGTGGGATATTCTAGAACCTGAAGTGCTCCAATAGAGCGGCTCAATTCTTACGAATGTGGGTATTTCCACCACTGTAGTAAAAATATGTTTCTCTTCCCATTGATCCCTGTTTGGAGGGAGTTTTGGACCCTTTATGGGAATTTTTAAATCGAAAAATCGAACGTCCAGAAATACAAATGCAGGCCACTTTAATCAGGATGTCCGACACTATGAATAATCAGAAATGGCTCTTTTACAGAATTGCACAACTATTATATTACTTCCAACCTTAATTCAAGTATTCTCCTGCACTGTCCTCAGAAGGCGTCGAGAAACACAAATGGAGGCCGCTTTAATCAGGATGTCCGACACTATGAATAATCAGAAATGTTTTTTTTTTTACAGAATTTCACAACTATTTTACTACTTCCAACCTTAGTTCAAGTATTCTCCTGTAAGGCGTCCAGAAATGCAAATGGAGGCCACTTTAATCAGGATGTCTGACACTGTGAATAATCAGAAATGGTTCTTTTACAGAATTTCACAACTATTTTACTACTTCCAAGCTTAGTTAGTACTGGCCTCAGAAGGCGTCCACAAATACAAATGTAAGCCACTTCAATCAGGATGTCCGACACTATGAATAATCAGAAATGGTTCTTTTACAGAATTTCACAACCATTTTACTACTTCCAACCTTAGTTCAAGTATTCTCCTGTAATGGCTTTAGAAGGCGTCCAGAAATACAAATGGAGGACACTTTAATCAGGATGTCCGACACTATGAATAATCAGGAATGGTTCTTTTACAGAATTTCACAACTATTTTACTACTTCCAATCTTAGTTCAAGTGTTCTCCTTTACTGGCCTCAGAAGGCGTTCAGAAATACAAATGGAGGCCACTTTAATCAGGATATCCGACACTATGAATAAGCAGAAATGGTTCTTTCACAGAATTTCACAACTATTTTACTACTTCCAACCTTAGTTCAAGCATTCTCCTGTAATGGCTTTAGAAGGCGTCCAGAAATACAAATGGAGGACACTTTAATCAGGATGTCCGACACTATGAATAGTCAGAAATGGTTCTTTTACAGAATTTCACAACTATTTTACTACTTCCAACCTTAGTTCAGGTATTCCCCTGTACTGACCTTAGAAGGCGTTTAGAGAGTCGACAACAGCTACCACTGGAAGTCAGCTTTGAAGTCAACTCAACTTTGAAGGCAACCTAGTGAAAATAATGAAATTAAACGTTCGTCTTAAGGAATGAAGGTATATATTATTCAATATGGCAAAAAAAAAATTTTCACCTAAAAGTCGTTTAAAGTACCAGGCATCTTTTGGCCAAGGACGACCTTTTAATTTGATTGAGCTATGACAGCCTGGTTGACTGATTAGTAGAAAGAAACTTGATAAAACTTCGCCCTGACTATTATTTGGTAAAATCGAAGTCGGGAATTGCCTTATCGATCACTTCACTTCTGGTACCCCCCATATAAAATGACCGATTTAGCAAACTCCGATATATACCCAGTAATTTCTAATTCGTAGGCTACAGTAATCTACATTTATGTCCATTGCATTGCGCTCTAATGCATGGCAAAATCTGTTAGCCTCTATTAACCTATTGCCTCTCCCTCCAAGACAAATGACCAATTTAAACCACATATTCTTAGGTTGATAAATTTTATTTGATTGCTCTGAATTCTCCGATATTTAGTACAAATGATGCTTTTTGAAAATTTGGATCTGAAATTAAAAATGGGCGGCATTGTCAGAACCCTTTTGGGTAACTCCCCCTATTAATTGGCTAATTTTCTTTAATTCAACCTTTGCTCTGTTATTTCTAACTGAAATAGCCCAGGCTGCAGTAACCTACATTTGTGTCTGTGCTATACAACTATATGATATTTATATTTCTATATGAAAATGACATATTTAAGTCAATTAGGCTCAAAGTAGGTCTTAGACATGTTCAAATGGCAATAAGAGAAGCTGCAATAAACAAGAACGGGACGATTTTCTGCAGAAGTTACATGTGATTGGCGCAAGCTGATGCTATGACTATCATTAATGAAACAGTGCAACATGTTATTACAGCTTTTTTTTTTAATCCTAAGGAGCCATTTTATTTGTTTCAATGAATGAAGGATTCATTTGGTTGGGTTGGAACATTGGCATCTGTATATAACTTTGGATTCGTTTATGATTTTTCCTATCTCGGTTCTGGAGTTGCCTGCAAAGGGGTGTTATTTCGGAATAAACAAACTGTTTAATGACACAGTCCATCCACTTTATTTGTTTTAATGAACGAAGGGTTTATTCGGTCAGGTTGGGACATTGGAATCAATGTGCAAGTTTAGATTTGTTTATGATTTTGCCTATCTAGGCTCTGGAATTAATGACACAGCTCACCCTATCCTTCTTGACGAAAAAAAAAAATCAAACTATACCAGAAACCAGCGTCAACTGACTTTCTGTACAGTGAATACTTGAAGTAATGATGTCAGCAAATGTACCTATTTAGGGAGTCTTCGAGAAATTAATATTCCCCAAATTGAACCCATGGATATATCATCGTTAATGGAGTCTATCAACATCGAGTGAATCATGAGAGTTAACGACATCGACGTGATTGAGCCCTTTAAAAACAGTGATTGTATTTGATTGCAAGCATTTTAATAAGAAATTGTCCACCACAAACTCGATGGTCGGCTTAGAAGAGGGCGAATAAAACTCCGTTGAAAGGATCAGATTCCTGAGATATTAACAAAATTTTGTGCAACCAGCTATAGGGGGATCACATAGGATAGACATTTTTGAAATTCCTTTACACCTGCAGCGCATAATATGTAAAAGCTTTTATTCTAAGCCTCAACTTTGTAATTATCTCAAATAAACTGAGAAACTGGTTCCGGAAACATTCAGCCTTTTGATAATCCTACTGGTTTATTGTATTAAAAGCAAGGGGTCTTGGACAGGAAAATATTATGTAAAATATGTGAACGCGTCATAATTTTGAAGAACGTTGTCCACTTGTAAATCATAAGCTTTATATCGACAACGACGCGGTCAAGCGAATTACAATGTAGGTGTTCTGTTGAACTCGGCGGTCGGCTTCGAAGAGGGCAATAAAACTCCGTTGAAGGGATCAAATACTGAGACAATAACAAAATTTTGTACCACCACCTATAGGGGAATCACCTGAGGTAGAAATTTCTGAAATTCCTTTACACCTGCAGCGCATAATATGTAAAAGCTTTTGTTCTAATCATCAGCTTAGTAATTACCTCAAATAAACTGAGAAACTGGTTCCGGAAACAATCAGCCTTTTGATAATCCTATTGACTTATTGTATCTAAGCAAGACAAAACCCTCATTTGATGAACTAAGATCCGTTCAGACATTAGTCATATCTGTTCTGCTGTACTGCTCAGAGATACTGTACTATAATGTAGAGACACACAACAATTGAATGAATCGGTTTTGGGAGTCTTGGGCAGGAAATTTTTATGTAAAATATGTGGACGCATCATAATATTGGAGAGCATCGTCCTCTTGTAAATTATAAGCTTTATAAAAATAATAATCATAAGCTTTACATCGACAACGACGCGGTCAAGCGCATTACAATATAGGCGTGCTTTTGGCTGGATATTGTTGTCCTTTTAGATAAAAACAGGGCTCCATCCTAAAGTCTAAGAAGCGCCATTCGATAGCCAGGGCAAACGGGGGTGGTGAAAACTTTGCTAGTAGAGCCAAATGCCTGACGTGCTATTGAAACTTGGTGCGACGGTTTGGAGGAATATCATCGAGAATATCGGCGTCATATGAATCATGGACCGCGTGAACTCTATACAGGTAACAAAAAGGACCTCAAGATTCAGTTTTTGGAACTGTAGATCAAAATGCTTCAGCATGAAAAATGTATCCTATAACCAACTCAATGGGTGGCTAGAAGAGAACGAACAAACCCCCATTGGAAAAACAATGTTCCGTAAAAGATTGAAGCGCATGGAGTTCTTTCTTATGTACGAGGCAAAATGGGTGATAATTTATATTGTAGCCGCTATGTAGATAAGTACCTAGTAAACAGCAAAAAAATCATTCAAAGAGAGTAAAATTTTCACCAATTCCAAAAGCACCATATTCATTTCTAAAGAAGCATTTGCTTCTTCACAAAATGATAGGACGCATCAAAATTGTTTGTTCATTCCCTTGCAAATTATTTGTTATTACAAATTTAGCGAAAACAAAAATAGGGGACGAAAGAGCAAAGCATAGACTGTAAAATAGTACCGTTACTTGCTGTTTCCAGCGTTGCCTGGAAATGCTCCGTTAAGTTTTCGTTGAAGTGCAAGAATTTTGCGTGTTTGCAAGCGTATTACAATGATAAGACTCAGCATGTAAAGTGGAGTTAATGAGGTAGGGTTGCGTTATTTGGTGGTTTTTATTGATTTCAACTTTAATATTGACTAAATTAAATAACATGGAAAAGTCTAGTTTGCTTAGGGAGGATGAAAAGGGCTCCATCCTGGCCTTTTTAAAGTCCGGCTAAACTGTTAGCCAAATTTCCCGTTAAATTGGTCGTAGCGGCACGGTTATTGCCAATTTTTTTAAAAACCCCGAAAGTTACAGTACAAAACGAAGCACTGGTCGAAATCCAATTTTTAATTAGTAAGAAAAACGGCGCATTGTAAACAAAGCAAGCAATTCGACTATATCCTGTGACCAACTTGCTTCGATTTCCGGCAAGAAAGTGTGTGCCATGACTGTTTGGAGAACTTTAAATCAGTCTAAGCACATTGTCCGAGGTGTGCTTAAAAAGATACCACATTTAACTCCTCGTCAAAATGGAAATCTATTGTTTTATAGATCAAATTTAAGGATACAATAAGACTATTTTAATTGCGAAATCGATTCGATAAAAATTATAGGTCCATTTGGCTTCGATGTTACTGCCAGGATTCAATTCGCGCTTAAGAAAAATGTTATATCGGTACCTTGCATCTGTACTACCGTTTTTTTTTTTTAAATAAAGGTAATTTTTTGTGATGAGAAAAAATTTAATTTGGATGGACCGGATGGATATCACCATTACTGGCGTGATCTGAGAAAAGAACCGCTATTTTTTTCAAAGAGGAACTTTGGTGGAGGATCGGTCATGGTGTGCGGGGAGCTTTTAACAAGATTGGAAAGCTAAATTTGCAGTTTACAAGTTCCAGGATGAATAGCTCCGACTACATCCAAGTTCTAGAGAGAGTAGTTTGTTACCATTCCTATGCGAAAATAGGGAAAACCCATAGATTTTCATGCAGGATAATGCAAGAATCTTCACAAAGTCGTCAGACAAGAGCATTTCCATAGGACTGTTCCGTCGATTTAATGGACTGGCCAGCATACTCCCCGGATCTAAATGCAATTGAAAATGTTTGGGGGATACTGGTAAGGCGTATGTATAAAAATAATACAGTATATGGAAACATTGCTGAACGGAAAGGAGCAATTCGCACAGAATGGGATTTCCTGGAGCCTGATTTATTAGAAAACCTCTAAAATTCGATGAAAAACGGATTTTTGATGTTGAAAGAGCCCAGGGAAATTCAATTAATTATTAATTTAACATTTTTTTTAAGATATCAAAACATATCGTTTAATTTTAAGCGTTAGGATAAGAGATGTCATATCATTTTGATACGGCTGCAAACTCCATTTTTTGCTAATTTGTTAAAGAAAATTAAAAATATTAAAAATGTTACTATAAAATTATTTAGAACTTTTGGTAATTCTTTTCTACAATGTAATAGTGTAATTCTTATTTTGCTAAGTGAGATGTCTTAGAAAATATTAAAAAAAAGAAAACATATGAGTAATATCACTTTGATAAGCACTGTACTACAGTTGAACTTCTATAACTCGAACGTCCATAAGTTAAAATCTTCTTTAAGTCTAAGCAAATCTAGTGTCAAGAGCGCTTATGTGGTAAATTCCCTTTAGTTTTGCTTCCATAACTCGAACTTCCATAACTTGAATTTCTCCATAACTTAAATAAAAATGATGGCACAAGCTTCTGTATGTCGAATTTTTCTCGAAGAGGATGACATACCTTTAATGTTCTTAAGCAATCCTAATGAAGATCTCAACTTTGTCGAAGCGAACTATGAAGCCTGGCTAGGTTTAAATCATATAACTTCCAATGGAACTCTTCTCGATTACATTGAAGTTGATAATGATGTTGTTATATCAAGTTATCCTACAGATGACGATATAGTCTGAAAGCTTATCAGATAGTGATGAGGAGGGTTCAGTGGAAGAAGTTATTAGAAAACCATCCAGAAAAACTGTGGAGGATTATTTAAACAATTTATACTTGTATTTACAAACAAATGAAAATACAAACGATGAGCACTATAAAGCGCTAAATAAAATAGAGTTACTACATATTCACGACAAAAAAGAAGTCATTCAGCAAAAAATAACAACTTATTTTAAATAAATATATCTGTGTATGTATGTATGTTTAAAATAAAACTGATTAAATTTTAATGCAGGGCGTGTGTTTTCTTAAGACTAAAAATTAACAAATGTACAGTATATGTATGCAATTCCATAACTCGAAATCTCCTCGAATTCTCCATAAGTCGGATTTTATTTTAGGATAATGGTGATTCGAGTTAAAGAAGTTCAACTGTATTTCCAAATCTACACAAACTCAGTAGTTCTTACTAAATTTAATTACATTTAAATAATACTAATTTATTTGGATTTGACTGCCACATAATCACATTTGATAGAAACGCTGGCCTGATTTCGGTCTGAAAACTCTGATTTAAAAACAAAATTTCTTTGCTAAAACGAAAAATTTCACCAAAATGACTGTTTTTTCACTGCTGTAAAAACTCCCATGAAAATATGAAGTAGACACACCGTAAAACCCCGCTTCCTTCCTACGACAAGCCTATGTTAAATTCATTGGTGACTACGCAAACCTTCACCATTTTGCTCCAAAAATTGCGGTGAATTTTAGTTTCTGCGGAAGCACTTCTTTTGCTGGGTAATTATTTTGTAGTTACAAACTCAACAGGGCTGTAATTGCTCTTTGAAGCGGATATTTGGAAAAGTTATTGATATAAATCGATATTTAGACCCTCCAGAAGCAGTTTTTGTTTGTTCTACCATTTGTATACAATTGAAAATGATGCTTCTGACTACTGTGCTAAATTATTTCCTGCATTCACGTGTACTTCTAAAACAAATGTCGTGACATATTCCACTCGTGCACCACCTCCCCACCTGTCTATAACTCACCCCTTTGTCATTTTTTTTTCGGTTATTACGTTTTCCGTTTTGTAAGCACTTTCAAAAGGTTTTTTTTCATCTTGTGCAAAGCTCAGCATACTGTTTATACCTGTAATTTTCTTAAATTTTCTCACTTTTGCTATGTGTTTGTATTTGATTTTTCACTGTACTTTTAGGTCGGCTTTGTAAGACGAACATTGCATTGCCTTTTAGGTGACGTGTAATGATTTAAGTACAGGAAAAGGCGTTGATGTTTGTTTGTTAATTTGTTATACATAACATTGTGGTTAACCCACACACATTCTCTTTCTCACCGCTTCTTTTTCGATACTTTCATACACTCGCATGCTCACATTCAAACACATTCACTCTCTCTCTCTCTCTTTCTCGTTACCTCTCTGTGCGGTTCTTTATTAACATGCAGATTTCGTTTAATTTCGTTTCTTTGCGTCCAATTATTAATGTATACTTATAGGCGCTATAACACTGTTGTACATAGAAACATGAAGATTTTCCATTCTGCTGCGCCCTTAATAAACACCAACAAGTTGTTTGATTAATAATTTGAGTTAATAGAAGAATTATTGTAATATTATTGAAATGACGAATAACACGACATCTTTTTTAGCGTTGTGGGATGAGGTTTGATTTTATAGCATACTTTTGAGGTGGCATTAACATGGAGTAAATAAATACATGTAAAATGAAAGCGCAATGTTGGGTAAAATAGGGTTATCCATTTACTGGTTTCAAAACTGGCGGTCTGGTAAGGCTGTCAGCTGTTAAATACCTGTCATCTGAAGTGTTATTTATTTAGTGGAAGGGTTGCCATTTACGAATATGGTTGGTTTAACAACCGAAGAACGTGTAAAAATCGTTAAATCTTACTACAAATGTTTTGATTCAAACGTGGGCACTTTTTGTGCATTACCGGCTGATTATGGTCGTCAAAATCAATCTACTGTGCAAGGAATTGACAAGATTATAAAGAAATTTAAAGAGAATGGAAGCGTTACACATGTGATCACACTTGTGTATCATCGCAATGTACGCACTGCCGAAAATAATGCTTCTGTCAGTGAAAGTGTGATGAATAATCCGAATTTGTCGATTCTACAGTGTTCTCAGCAATTGGGCGTATCTTATGGCTTATTATAACATATTTTGCATTTGGATTTGCACCTCCATCCATATAGAATCCCACTCACGCAACAATTAAAGCCGGCTGACCATTCACACCACCGTAGATATGCTAAGTGAGTGCTACAGCAACACGCTTTCAACAAGCATAATATTCGCATATAAGGCTCGAAGGGCCCATGAGTGGTGGCGGAAGAACCATTGCAAAAAAAACCGGAAAAAGTGACTGTTTGTTACGCATTATGATCTGGAGGTGTCATTGGGCCGTATTTTTTCGAAAATGATGCTAGAGGAACCGTTGCCGTAAGTTCAGAGTGCTATGGCCGTATGATAATCGACTTTTTTCGGGCCGCAATTGAAGATTATGAACTGGACAATACGTGGAGTAAAAAAAAAAAAAAAAAAATAAAAACGGTGCCTCGAGCCACATAACACGTCCGATTTTAGCTTAATTCTATGAGCAGTTTACGGAAAGCTTAATTTTACATTTTGGTGACGTCAATAGGCCACCAAAATCATGTGATTTGACGCCATAGACTGTTTTTGTGGAGCTGCGTCAAAGAGCGTGTTTAAACGAATAATCCTTAAACGTTGAAGCATTTGAAAACTAACATTCGTCAAGTTATCACCGAGATACCGCCCGGAATGTGAGAAAAAGTTGTCGAAAACTACCCCAAAATGATTCACCGCTGCAACTAATCCAGAGGCAGTCATTTAAATGGCATTCATAACGGCAAGGTCCAAGCATTGTTATGAAATAAAATTTGCATCGAAATCATAGCTTTATGTGTGTTTTATTTAACTTTACTTTGGAAACCGAAAAATGGCTAACCCGATATATACATATTTAAATATACATATTTAGAATACAAACCATAAAAGCGCATTTGCTTATGAATTTTCACTTGCATATTATATGTGATATTTGTTGGTGTTTACTATGTTGAACATAAAAATTAATTGGAATTTAACTGAAACTAAATATTTCTTACCTTTTAATTATAATTTATGCTTTATTTTTTTCTGCTTCTTTCCAGGTAAGCTTCGCCTAATGGTTCGCTTTAATTATCAAAGAAAGGTAATGACATCATATAATCCAAACAAATTAGAGGAAAGTTTGCGTCCAAGGAGTTTAGCAAAATGCTCAGCATTTGAGCTGGTGATGGACTAAGGGAAAGTGTTATGAACAAACTGTTACTTAATAAGAGTCGAAAGAATCTTTAACGTTCGACAAATGTTAAAAAACAACCATTAGAACATGTAGTAATAACATCTTTAGAGCAACCCTGACTAACATAAAGGGTGTCCCAACAAGAATGCAAGATTTAAATGACTGATGCAGCAATTGAATTGTTTCTCTGGCTGTATGACATGTGGAGCCGTCTTGTTGAAACCACATGCCCTGCACATTTATTTCTTCAATTCTAGGCACGAAAAAACTGGTTATCATTTCACGATACCGAACACCATTGACTGTTTGCGCTTGACATGCCTCATTTTCATAAAAAAAGGTCCAATGATTCCTCCAGCCCAAAATCCACACCCCACAGTGACACGTTGAGGATGCATTTGCTTCTCGTGAATCACTCGAGGATTTTCCTCATCCCAAATGCGACAATTCTGCCTATTGACGAAACCATCAAGATGGAAATGGGCCTCGTCACTAAAGACGATTTTATCGGCAAAATCAGCATTTTCATGTTGTCTCTCCAATACCCAATTAACGAACTCTCTTCGCTGTCCATGGTCAGCTGGCTTTAGTTCCTGAGTTAATTGAACTTTGTATGCATGAAGATGCAAATCTTTCGTCAAAATTCGTTGCATAGTGGATTTGGAGACACCAATTTGCCGAGCTCGGTGTCGAATTGAGGTGGATGGAGTTTGAGCGACATCATCACGTACAGCTACGACATTTTCGGTCGATTGACCTGGTCGAAGGCGCGTTGTTGTCTTTACATCACTAACAGACCCAGGTTTGGCAAATTTATCCATTAATCTCTTTACAGTTGACTATTTTGGAGCATTATAGTGACCCCAAATTGATCGCAATTTGCGAACTTTAGCCGCAAAACTTTCACCATTTTGGTAAAACAATTTCACAATGGGAATGCGTTGTTCATTCGTGTATTGCTCCACTTTTACTAACCTCGTACCTTCTACCAGCAAACAAGGACAATTGTTCAAATGTCAAACTACGACACTTCGAATGGAGCCAAATTTAGATCTTGCGTTCTTGTTGGGACATCCTTTAGTAATAACACCTTTTCATCGTATGTAAATATTTCTCAAGTTTAAGGTTTAGAGTAACCCTGACTAACACACTGTTGAACTCTAAACAACAACATACGTTAGTTATATTACTGCGTTAAATGCGCTAACCCTTATTAGCGGGCAATTTCTTCATGCACTATTGTGGCCTGAAAGTAGGCAACAAAAGCTATTGAACAGCTTAGGATTACATAACTTACACTGCATGCGTAGTGTGCAAATACCCGAATTTTTAATAAAATTGAGTTTCAAGTTATCCGAAACCTTTATTATGTTTTAAAAAATATGGTCTTCGAATATTTGAACAGTAAAAAAGTCGCTTAAACCGATTGTATTCAGACACTTTTGTGATTGCTTGATGGACACCAGCAAAAAGAAAATACGCTATAATTTCTTTCGAGTTCTCTTCGATAGAGGTGAAAGCATCTGACAGGAGACTGAAGATGGGAAAAGTTTTTATGGTCCTAATACTATAACATATGTACGTCCATACGATGCGCCATTTCCGTTCCAGTATTGAAATTTTGATTATCCGAAACACTTTCAGTAACGGAAGCGATATTTGCGGCATTGCGTACATTGCGATGATGCACAGGCCTAACCACATCTGTAACGCTTCTAGTCCGTTTAAATTTCTTTATAATCTTGCTAATTCCTTGTACAGTAGGTCGATTATGACGACTACAATCACCTCGTAATGCGCAAAAAGTACCCACGTTTGAATCACCAGTAAGCTTTAACTATTTTTACGCGATCTTCGGTTGTTAAACGATCCATATTCGTAAATGGCAAACCTTTCACTAAATAAATAACACTTTAGATGACAGGTATATAACAGCTGACAGCCTTGCCAGGCCGACGGTTTTAAAACCACTAAACGGATAACCCTGTATTACAAAATTACTAAATGAGTATATCTTCATTCTTAGGATTCGTAAACTATGAAAATATCGATTTGTCGTCTTCGGCAATACCCAATGAAATGAATTGGCCAATATATTTCTTGAACGTTCGGCTTCCCAAATATCTATCCAATAATACGTCGGATGCCCTATATTGTGTTCACAAAATTAATGGAAGGGATGTATGGAATGCGTTACTCCATTGAAAAATTATTCTTTTATTCATGATAACAAAATTTTACATACCGAATTTAGCTATCTCTGGTGTGAAGAAATTGTGAAAACTGCATTTCAGGAAATTTGAAGCGATTTTTGTAATTTGTTCAGTGACGCAAAAAAATATCTGTCTATAACCGTTCTAGCTCTAAAAGTTGTAACATTCCAATGTTTAGGAATTTTGGCCAATGCTCATTTTTAATATTTTCCTGAAAGCCCCTGCAAATCGCCCATTCACATCTTATATTTGTTAAATGCGCAGTTTCAAATTACCACACTTATTAGCATTATTATTCATGTGTGCTGCTGCCCTACGGCTTCTCTCTATAAAATTTTGAAGAAAACTTTATTGGTTATAGACTGATACGCTTGGTAACTTTCCTTTTTTGCAATATAACCCTAATTAATACGAAAAAATGATTTATCTATCAAAATTCATCTATGAAAAAGTGAAGATTCGTCGTATAACATTTCTAGAGTTATATCTCTTGCCCGGTGTAAGGATTCACGGGGAAATCTATGACAAAGTATAAGGTTGTACGTTTTGCTAATGGCATACTTACTATCTTGTTAAAACACCCAATATTTCTTTTATTTTACAATAAACGAAAAATTTTCTGTTTTTATTTTCAAAATGCTTCCATATTTTTGATTGCAAATAAGTTATTTTATAAAGTTTCCCCTGTTTGCCGCACCAAATTGGATATCCTTTCCTTTTGCTTGTACATGCATGTGCACCCTTATAATCCCATTTTAATTAGTCATATTTGTAGTTGTAAGTTGATTTTACATGTAGAACACTTAAAATAACTTTAAATACAAAATATTCGCCGCATTTATTGTTATTAATTCGTATTTACCATAATACCCTTTTATTGCATACATTTAATGTTACTACGAAAAGTATTTGCATACTTTTAGGCTTTGCTGTGAAATGTTTTTTATTGCATACTTTAAGCCGCCACATAAAGCTCTCTTTGTGATTTCAAAGAAGAAAAAAAAAAACGCCCCAAGTTTTTGTTTTCACATTAAAAACGTCATTACGTGGTTTATTTGCCACAGCCATCCCTTCAGTCATTCGCTTCACATTCGTTGTGTGTAATTTTTAGGTGTATAAACGGGAAATGAATAATATTATCATCATGCCAAAGTTGCACAGAATGGTGTTGGTTACTTTTGCGTGAGTGTCTATGTGTTTCCTTATTTCCTGCCGACCTGCTACGAACGAACATTGTTGGGACACTGGGTGAATTTAACGTTGTTGAATTACAACGGCAACCGATAAATCCAGTGCTTTTAATGGCAGGAATATTAAAATTCCCACACACCACATGCACATTGCCAAAGTTTTATTGGTCTCAAACCTACTTCTCTGCAATACCTTTGGCTCGCAGTTGGCTGAAAGAACTTTTGGGTGGATTTCATTGCGTTGCTTTAACTACTCAATTATCTATTTAATGGCTATCATTTTTTGCTGTCGCCGATGTTATTCTTCTTGTCCGTTTGTCATTTTTAAAAATATTCTGCAGCTTTGAATGAGAAAACATTTGTGAGACAATTTTACCTTTTTCTTTTTTTGTTTTTTGAGAAGAAATTACGATTTTTTCAATAAATATTATACGGTGGGCGATGGCAAGACTTTCGAAGAAAACGGCGAGATTGTAGGATTTTTTTATGAAAAGTGCGTTTTGCAGCGTTTCTGCAAAAATTGCGACAGCGGTCCCAGATGAATGAATTTGGATGCTTAGACAAATTTAGGGAAGAAACAAAATTTGGATCCACTAATGCTACCTCTCATACCAATGGATCCAATAGCTTCCACATTACATAATACTTTAGATTATTTGAATTTGGGAAACTTTGGAAAGTTGAATTCTGGTGAACTGGTTTACATATAGCTTTTTTTGCGCTGCACTAATTTTACAATTAAATGAAAGATATCAATCTAGGAATATGTGGGCATGGTTATCCGTTCAATATCTTCAAATTTCATCAAGAACTATAATGGACTACATTTGACGGAAACTAAAATCACTGAATTACGAATTAGGGTTTTATAGAGGAAAAATAAAATTTGGACATACCGATCAATTTGTATGGGAGGTACCAGAATGGGAATAGCTATGCCGGTCATTTCCATTCTAAAAACTAAATTTCTCAGATATGAATATTGGTTATATGGAGCTACGAATATATGGGCTAATTTTTGTTCAGTTGTATAGGAAGTACAGGAAAAATCGTGGAAAAAAATCAAACTTTACCAGACATTACAGAGCAGTACAACGAACAGCAACTTGGATTGCTGCAGTCTACAAATTATGAGTTAAAACATGGAAATATAATTTCGATAAATCAGTTAATTTGTATGGATGGTATGAGAATGCCCAGAACTAAGTTCATTCCCAGAACTAAGTTCATCAAACGTCTAATGGATATCGATTTCAACTACATTCAGTACAAGTCCTTGAAAAATGTGAAGCTGAGAGTAAAAGAATTAAATCGGCCATTGGCATAGGAGGTACCGGGAGTGGCGTGTTTGCCTGGTCAACCTTTCTCTATTTTTACGAAGCCTTGTGAACTAAAATAATGGGCAGAAGTATAGATTAATGTAACCTACTATTTATGAACTGAAATTTGAATTTGAATTGAAAGGAGAGTTTGCATTTTGAAAAGTCGACTAATTTTATATGGAATATACACATATGGTCACAATAATAAGTGCACCCAAAAATTTTTTTAAAGGCTCGTAGACGAAAATTTATTTAAATTAAAAGAAAACACAAATACCAGTTTCTTTTGTTATAACATAAGAAATAAAATAAATACTAAAACAGTAACAAAAAAACAAAAATTAAATTCAGAATTTTTCAAAAAGTAAGAAATTAATCAAAAAACATTGGACAAAATAATAAGTACATTCAGTTAAAATAAGCAGAAAAGTAAAAAATATATCCATCTTTATTCTCAATTATTTTGTTGACTCTTTTTGGCATGCTGGCTATAAGCTTCCTGCAGGTTTCTACTGGTATTTCATACCAAGTTTTTTTTTAACAAAATTCCGTAACTGATCCTTATTTTTAAGAACATCCTTTCCTATTCTTTGTTTCAACTCTCCTCAAAGATTTTCGATTGGATTTAAGTCCGGAGATTGACTCGGCCAATCAAGAAGGGTAACATTATTATCTTGGAACTAATCCTTTACCAACTTAGAAGTATGCTTTGGATCGTTATCCTGCTGGAATGTCCATCTAAGAGGCATACTTTCCACAGCATAGTTCCACATTGTATTTTCCAAAATATCTTTGCAGTGGAATCTGGTCATAGTATCGGTAATTCGATATATCGGACCGACACCATACCACGAGAAACAACCCCAGACCATAATATTACCGCCACCGTGCTTGGCCGTCTTCTTTGTAAAGCGAACATGGAATTCCTTACGCTTAGGGCATCGAACATTCCGGGCGCAGTCGTTCCCAAATACATTAATTTTTCATCACTCCACAAAATGTTTCGCCATTTTTTTCACCGTCTCCTCGGTACCATTTGGAATGACTTCTTGTAAACGCCAATCTAGCCTTTAATTTTTTTTTTGTCTAAGCAAAGAAACTCTTCTACTAGGACGGGTGGTAAATGTGCTTCTTGTAGTCTACGGCGAAACGTTCGTGATGAAACTACATTTACAATTTCTGCTGAAATCGCTCTTGAAGATACAAATGGGTGGTCCTTCCTTCTTCGCAAGTGTTACAATACGGATATCTGTTGTTTTTGAAGTTTTTTTGGGTCTTCCGCGAGTTTCGAAGGACTTTTTAGGCTTTAAAGCATTTTGTACAAAAATAGCGACCGATTCATAGCTACTGCTATAGAACGAAGAGTTTTGGCCACTTTCACTTAATCTTGAAACAATTTTTCTCTCCTCCGGAAAACAATGACTTTTTCGACCCATAGCTGATCTTCTTTAACAAAATATTTTATTATGAATAAAGATAAACAACAGTAAAATAACTACAGCAGACTGAGAAAATATTAAATAATTGAGCAATGTATTTATTATTTTGACCAAGTACTGAAAACACACCTGAACAAAACTAACTCACAATGAAAACAACGGGGAAGCTCCAGTTTTGTTTTTACTTTTAAAGGCATTACTATATTAAAGTTATTTAAATAAAAAAGAATTGCCATGTTTACTTTCCGTTAAAGTAACTAAAATTAAACATAAAGCAAAAATAAGCAGGTGTACTTATTTTTTCCACCAGATGTGTACATTTCCTTTTTCAGACCACGTTTTGTTAAAAGTTTAACTTTTCCTGAATTTTACGGAATTTAGTGCAATCGAATAAAGTAGATGCATCTGAGAAGATATGGGTTCAATTGGTTCTTTTCGTGGGAAGTAACAGAAGGGGCGTGGCATAATGTGTGTCAAATTTGTCTGAATTCTCTGCTATTGTGTAAAAGATATGAAGCTAAGAGTATGTGAATGAAGTTGGTCATTTGTATGGGCGGTACCAAAAATGGCATGGTTAATCGTTCAATCTTTTCATTTTTCCGAGAATTACGAAACAATGCAGTGAACAAAAGCACTGGTTTACAGCAGTTAACGAATTAGGAGTTACATGGAAAAATTTGAATTTCGGCAAATCGATCAATTTGCATAGGAGGTAGTGGAAAGTCTGACCTATTTACGAATACCGATTACTGTCGGGCAAAATATTGGGCTGTGCTAAGCTTTAACAAGTTTCTTACTACAGTTAGAGTATCTTGCAGCCTGCCTATAACCCAAACAGATGGACATAGCTCATTTGACTTAAGAAGGCATGAAACGCATTTGGTCAAAAGCTACCTGATATTTTAAATTCTTCCTTCTGGGTATAGTTAGGTACGCAACTAATTTCCCGCTGTTTGCCAATAGATGGCGCCAACTGTAAGTGCCGGTCGATTCTGCCATAACCTAAACGTCAAGAGCCAAGCTTGGGCATATGGTAAACATGCCGCCTCGACACAATAGTGATTTTCTTTCGACGTTATATTCTTTTGGTTGTGTGAAAATGTATGATTTTGTGCCAAATATTCGTCATATGCGAGGAGTATTGATTTTCTTATCTCAATTGAAGAAAACGGCGGCTGAAGCTCATCGAGATCTTCAAAACGTTTACGGAGATACTGCTTTAAGTGAAACAAAGTGTCGAGATTGGCTTCGTCGCTTTAAAGACGGTGATTTTGATGTTGACGATCGTTTACGTGAAGGAAGACGAAAAACTTTCGAAGACACTGAATTGACGACATTGCTTGATGGAGATCCGTGTCAAACGCAGGTAGAGCTTGCTTCAGTATTAGGATTTACCCGCCAAGCCATTTCTAAACAAATGCTTGTGTTGGGAATGATTCAAATGCAAGGAACTTGGGTTCCTTATGAATTGAAGTTAAGGGACGTTTAGCGTCGTTTTTTTCGCCTGTGAACAACTGCTTCAGCGACAAAAAAGGAAGGGTTTTCTTCATCGTATTGTAACGGATGATGAAAAATGAATTCATTACAGCAATCTTAAGAAAAGAAAGTCATGGGGGCTGGTTATGCTCTGTATTTGGTGGAACCAGGTTGGTGTTATTTATTACGAGCTGTTGAAACCAAGCAAAGCCACTGGGGATCGGTATTCACTTCAATTAATGCGATTGAGCCGAGTTCTCCGTGAGAAACGCTCACAATACGTGGAGAGGTCCGAACAAGTGATTCTTCAGCATGACAACGCCCGGCCTTATGTGGCCAAGCCCGTTAAAACCTACGTGGAAACGCTGAAATGGGAAGTTTTACCCCATCCGGCATATTCTTCAGATATTGCAGAGTCCGATTATCACTTCTTAAGTTCGATGGCACACGGCCTGTCTGACCAGCAGTTCCATTAATATAATGACATGAAGGAATGGCAAGATAAGTGGATAGCCCCAAAAGATGAACAGTTTTACCGTGACGGAATTCGAGCTTTGCCAGAAAGATGAGAAAAAGTAGTAGCTACCGAAGGGCAATACTTTCACTGAATCACTTGTAAACATGTTTCCATAATAAAGTTGCATTTTTATAAAAAAAAAATAGCGAGAACTTAGTTGCGCACCTAACAGATTTTCATCTCCCTCTGATGGTATTAAAATGTGTAAAACCCCTTAAAAACTTTAAATATTGCATATATGGCAATGCTACAGCTTATCGTAACGCATGCATTAAGGAACGCTATGATTATCGATAGGATGGGTTTGAAATTTAACAAAATCGGTACAGCAGGAACAAATTTCCGGTAGGTGGTCCGAAACCATCTTTAGAAAAATTGGCATTTTTCAGAATATATTTTCTAATTTAATTGTTAATTATAAACAATTTACAGTGGCAGGTTCTATACAGTGGTAAGAACTATCCCCACTCACTTACTTTTTTAAGGAATCCCCATAAATAGTAAGAATGCCTAATGGAAAACATATGAAAAAAGACATTTTCATTGGGATAATGTTCAAAGTCTATACAACTTGAGTGAAAGCAGGCGATTTCGAGCACGCCCCGTGTTCTAGGCATGAGCCATAAAAGCTACCTCTGTACTATGGACTACAGATAAGTGGGCGAAAACGATCCAGTAGGAACAAATTTACAGTATAAAGTCTGAGCACACTTCTGGAAAAGTGTTCATTCGTTCATTTGAAAGCAGATACAGGAAGAAGCCTTTCTAACTCATCCACTTGGAAAAGTTGTTAAAAAGGAGTAAAACTGCGAATTTTTCCTGGCAAAGTTGATGTATTACATATAAAAATAGGACTTTATTATTCATCTAAAGATGAATTGATGAATGGTTGATAAACTATGGCCTACAAGTGTTACGAGTCAGAAACATTGATCTAACAAAAAAAAAAAGAAATTGTTCATACTAAATTCACCTTTTGGAAAAAAATTAAGAATTTTTGAAATTTTTCAAGCATGACAATTCTTTATTCGTTAGTTGATAGAAACGGTGACGAATTGGTCCAATTTATATAAAGTGTGGCGCATAAGTAACGTTAACGGCGACTATATTGAACGTGTTCTTGTGCATCATTTGATTTTAGCTCATGAACCAATTGCTTCTTATATGAGAAAAGATGTAACATATGTAAAATTCTTTGTAAGACCGCCTAGACATCTCTAACTGCTGAGAACGTCGCCTGGTAGAAGTTTCGGGATTTTCCTCAATACTTGCTTGCACCCGAGCATTGGTCACTTCATTTCGAACTGCACGCGGTCTTACAGCACGCGGAAGATCACAGACAGCCTCTTGTTGCCTAAAACGCTGAACCAATCGGTAAATTGTTATAGCGCTAGGAGCTTTTCGAACATGAAAGAATTTTCGATATGATCTGAATAATCGAATGCTGAGTTTCAAAGTAAAATTGAACAGCTTTGGTTCTTTGTTTTGTGCTGAGCCTTTTCATCATAAATTTCCCAAGTATTATTTAGTTATATCTGTAAAAAGACGAAAAAAGACTTAAACAAAAAATGTATTAACTGATCAAATTTAGTGTTACTTATGCGCCACCCAATATAATTGCAAGCGACCACGCTAGCTGTGGGCATGGTTATTGACAAATACCGCATTTATATTTAGTATAATTTTCAAACGAAAAATGAGTTTTATTCCGCAAACACGGTAGTAAATAAAATCTTCGGTTCGTTGGGTTTCTTGTTTAAAAATTAAATTAAACCCCTTAAAGTATTCATCTTGATTTAAAGTGTGTGCCTGCAGTTGCGCAGGCTATAGTAAAATTCTTTAACTCGTATATCCCACATGAAACATGATCTCCTGAAAGTAGGCTACAATTGCACCTTTCACCTTAAGGTATGCTATGCTTTTGTTTTCCATGAGCTTGGAAACAGCCTTTAAAATGTTCGTTGTTTCCCATTCAAATGCCACCCTTATCTTACCACACCCTTTAACAATTCAAAAACACATTCGATAAAACTTCACCCGTTCTACGCCCTCACTTCGGGGGATACAAAAAGAAGAAAAAAAAAACATGACGACACATGTGTTGTTATCTCAACGCCACAATACACATGAGTCTACTATTTGGTGAAGCCATTAAAATAAAAGCTTTTTTGTTGCACGATACAACCTCAAGCACGGGTTTCTATACCCCCAAAAAGGCCATAATTTTATTTTATCTTTTGTGGCAACAAATTCGAAACTTTTCGTCCCCTTTTTTCTTTTGTGTGCGGTGGCAATAAAAGTGATTTAAATTTAATAATATTTAAACATGAAACTCAATTAGTTGTAATACTGATGTTTTTCGTTTTCGTAGTCTAATTGCTTTAATCGCAATTAATTGAAATGTTCATTGTACGTTCCCTTATATGTACAAGTAAGACATACTTTAAGGTTTGTCGTCAAATAACATTTATGAGAATTTAGAATTTTAGTATTTTGTTTAGAATGCTAAACTCTAAGGCTGTTTATTTTCACACAGCCAATTTGCCTTTACAACTATTTGAAATATTTTCATAATTTATATTTTGTGTTGCTTGTCTGTGGCCCATAGCAAAATGTTGTTTTTGAAAATCTCTGCATACGCTTAGGGTTTGTGTGTTTTTGCTTGTGTTATTTGTCATTTAATTAAATATGTGTTGGCATTTTAGACATAAATTCGTTTTACTCCTATTCACTTGAATAGAGGAAGTTGGGAGTTTTATATGTTTGCTTTAAGACATAGTTTAAAAGGCTTAAAGTATTAAGGAATTTGTTGGAATATTAAAATGTAAATAATACTATTGTAGTTACGTAAAAAAATTCGCCTAAGTATAGGCAGCATGTGCTTGAGTATTGAAAAGTTTCCTAAATTAGGCAGCATTTAGTTATTTAATTTTTTAAAAACTTACAGAATTATAAATTTAGAAGTTTCAAGGCGGACTACAACTTATTTTAATTGATGTTATAATAATAAGTAATTTTCAAAGGCAGTTTAGGTTAAGTACTGTCAGTAACTATTAGTTTGGTTTGTATACCATCATTTTTATTGTCTTCAAATGTTATACCAATGAAAGCGAAAGCATGATTTTTAGTACGTGTACAACCATCTATCCATCCCTGAACTGCAGTTACTTCGTCGTTGTTACAGAGTAGTTAACATTTTGGACGAATCAACAAATAGAAATGCATATATAGTTAGCCAATGTCAAAAGCTTTCCCATATCTCATTCAGGGCATGAACGCATCACAAGAACACGCCAAAACCAATCGAAAGCACTATTTTGTGAACTGAACTTGTTCTAGTTCAGTGTTTTATTCAGCTGTTGTTATTATAAGCTAGTATTTTGCACCATACAAAGACACAGGTAAAACCAATATTCGGTATCGTCGAATTTTTGTTTGTCGAGAGAAGGGTTTATCATTACATCGCTTGCTCAGCCCATAGTAACATCTGTTAGCAAGCAATACTCTTCTCTTAATCTCTATCCTGACATCATTTATTTTATTTACTGCGGAATCGAATTGGATGAATTTATCCAATACTCTAAAATTATATAAATTATTTTCGTCAACGTTCAAGCTAATATACTCTTTTTTGGATTAAAACAAACAACTTTGTTTTGTCCTTATTTAGCATCGCACCTATTTTTGCTGATTCCTTCTCAATGTTTGAGAAAACTGCAGTATCATCTCGTCAGTAATGTCTATATTGTTTGCA
Organism: Philornis downsi; assembly: GCA_019455685.1. Taxonomy (NCBI): domain Eukaryota; kingdom Metazoa; phylum Arthropoda; class Insecta; order Diptera; family Muscidae; genus Philornis; species Philornis downsi. The sequence goes on from JAHXMU010000432.1 coordinate 204,313, forward strand.
TACGTGAGTAACATACGAGTATGGCTTTTGTTAAAGATGATACCAGTCATGTTAGCTATAGCTTGAATCATGATCAGCTCTAACAAAATGCTGAAGAGATGTCACATTAGGTTGTCGCCCTATCTAACTCTTCTGTGGTGTTAAATTGCTCACTAAGATGTTTTTCCTTCCCTTGTTTTGCTGTGAAAGTCACAGCATTTTTTGATAGAAGCCGATTTACCACATCCCCTCTGGCCCTCCGCACACTTTTGCACCACTTTTTGGTAAGCGATACACAGTTTCCTGTGTGAAGAGTGATTCTGCACTACTTCCATTTGAACATGTCATAATATAGGGTGATTTTTTAAAATTTAAGTTTTTCAGGTTGGCAGCACTGGTTGGTAATGACATTCAAACGTCATCTGTGAAAAGTGTACAGTATACTCTGCCATTTCATCATCGAAAGACTAACAAATGAGCAATGGTTGCAAATCGTTGAAATTTATTATCAAAATTCGTGCTCTGTGACAAATGTGCATCGTTTGATGCGACCATTTTATGGTCGTCATAATCGACCTGCTGAATCAACAATGCGTACTGTTGTCTCCAAATTTCGCACCAAATTTACTTTGTTGGACGTAAAACCATGGACTCGCATGTGTAGAGTGCGTATCGAAGAAAATATTGCAGCCGTAGCGACCAGTGTTAATGCTGATCGTGAAATGTCAATTCGTTGCCGTTCTCAGCGATTACTCAACCACAAGGAAAATTTTACACGTCGATTTGGGTTTGAAAGCCTATAAAATTTAACTCCCGCAAGAGCTGAAGCCGAATGACCTACCACAACGTCTAATTTTTGGTGAATGGACCTTTCAAAAGCTCAATGAAAATCCGCTGTTTTATCGAAAAATTGTGTTCAGCGGTGAGGTTCATTTCTTGCTGAACGGATAAATACACAAGCAAAACTGTCGCATCTGGAGTGATGAACAGCCACATGCCTTACATGCATTACCGATGCACCCTGAAAAAATGACAGTCTGGTGTGGTTTATGGGCTGGTGGCGTCATCGGTCCATTTTTCTTCAAAGACGACCGTGGATGAAAAGTTATAGTCAACAGCGAACGATGTCAAGCCACCATAGGCGATTTTTTTGCCCCAATTGGCTGAGTTGAACGTGGTTGACATGTGGTTTCATCAGGACGGTACAACCTCCCACACTGCTCGTGAAACAATGGATATGTTGAGGGATGAATTTGGCGAGCAGCTTATCTCTTGATTTGGCCCTGTGAGTTGGCCCCCAAGATCTTGCGATTTAACGCCTCTTGATTATTTCTTGTGGGGTTATGTCAAGTCGTTAGTCTATATGGACAAGCTGAACAATATTGGAACCTTAAACGCGTTATTCGTGGAATACAGGCTGAAATGCTCGAAAAAGTGACGAAAAATTGGGCCTTCCGAATGGATATTTTGAGATGGAGCCGTGGACGGCATTTACATGAAATTATCTTTAAAAATTAAATGGGAAAGACCAATTTATCGATCCCAATAAAAAATTTTAATATGTGATGTAAATTTGACTCGATTTTACTCTATTTAAAAAAAAAAAACTACGATTAAAAAATCATCCTATAGTACAATCACGTCAGTCCAGTATCAGTTCTAATTCACTTGGTCTGCACTACACTTTCTATTGTGAAACTAGTATGAAATTAACTGGAGCATAATTAGTTCCTAGATGACAGTTATGGCCTATTTTTTCCCAAATTTATGTAATCGCAATGTTCAAAACTACTATTGTTGGTATGGGCAGGAAATACGGGGTGGAGCAAGAATAGTGCCACTGTCAACTATCAATGGGGGCAGTTATTTAAAGATATTGAAGGAGTTTTCTTACAAAGAATTGCGCCGAAGATGTATCCGTTTCGATAGCATTTAGTTACAGCAAGATGAAGCAACAACGCACATAGCTAGACCGGTTATGGCGAAGCTCCAACAAAAATTCCCAGAACAAATTAATATCCGGAAACTCCACTTTCTGCCCCAAAGTCACTTGACCTCACTGCACCAGTTATGGCTTTTATGGAGTTATGTCAAGCAAGAGGTGTACAAAACGAAAGCAAGGAATTTGACTGAATAGAAGCAGTCCATTAAGACAGTAATTAAGGCGATCCCGCAATGAATAATTTTTCTCATCAGTCTGTCACGGAAGTCTGTTACAATGTATCATCTTCAAAACCAATTAGTTATATAAAATAATTTTGAATTTTCTATATATAAAATACATTGATTAAAAAAAACGTATTTGAATTTCTTATTGTAGTGCAATTGGTGCGTCACCCTGTAGTTGTATGGTACAGGTATACTATCTCTAAACTACTACGTTTTTTTTTTTTTAATGAGAGGAGTATGTTATATTTATTAGAGGATGTTGAAATATGATTTATTCCAAGGAGGAGTGACTGTGAATATAAATGCTTTTAAAGTAACATTCGAGCCAATCATTGAGAGATATCTCGCAATGAGATATTGAAAATTTCGGGGAAAAATATCTGATTTTTTCCAAAGTTCAGAAGATTGTATTATAATGCTGCAAAGGAGTGAGCGAATGTTAATTTGTTAGTGAATAAGGATAAAATCAAGTGCTCCAACAAGCAAAGGGTCTTTTTGTCCTTTGCGGCATTGCCAGCTTTTCTTGTATTGATTTTTAACATTGAAATCGGAGCAGAAGTTATGTTCGATAATATACGAGTATTCGTGAAGTTGCGTCTTTTTTTATTACTCTTTCATTTTCAAGTCTACGAATGTACTATAGAATATATTGTGGCATAAAAATGTACATATTCCCACTTTAGTGCCTGAAATCATCAAAAACAGGTTGGCGTTGCCACCATAAAAAAATTTCTCGTGAAAAAATGGTACTTTCAGGTGGAAAAAATTTAGTTTCAAATTCCACGACTGTTGTTGAATGTAGTTAATCCTCCCCTTGAATTGAATTTTTGGAAAATTAAATGAATTTTATAAAGTAAATTATGAATTACAAATTATGAATTGAATTAAATTTTTGGAAAATTGAATTGAATTGCATTTAAACACTGAATTAAGTTAAATCGCTTGTATCAAACAATTCGTAAATATTGTAAGTTGTAAAAATTAACTATTCTATTTGCTTGTGTAAAGGCCCCTTCAAACAACAATGTAACTATAAAAACCCCTATTTTGTTACGCTCATATGACAACCCAGCGGAGCACGGAGGTCTCCTGGTTGAAATCAGCGAGATACTTGTACTCTTTTCCCGCCAGCCGTCCTCAATATACGAATAAAACCTGAAAAATGTAAGTTAACCGTTACCTTTTCCTCTCCTCCAGTACGACATCCCCTAGTAAGTATACACATCCCGCTAAGAACCTAAGTTCTTTCACAAAACCTCCAATCTCTCCCACGGAACCTAAGTTCCAAATTAAATCTTCAGACTAAATCTGACAGATTTACACTCTAGCAATTGCATTTTAGTAAATGATTTTACAACCATTTTTTTTATATGGAGTGTCGCGCAAAAAGTCAGCTTAGTACCAGCTTTGGGATGTAAATAAAACGAATGCTCTCAGCTTAAAAATTAAACAGGAGATCGTCCAAAATTTTACAATTAATCAATTTGGATTGAGAGAAATAATTGTGAACAAATCTTCAAATTTAACTATCTAAAATATTATTATGATGTTTTATCTAACCTATAGGGAGAGAGGGAGATAATACCAAAGACTGCTGTGTTCCTCTCTCATCTGTAAACATCTATTTCAGTCACATAAAATATCAGGATGTTATTTCATATTTTTCCCAAAATGAACGGTTATAAAAATATGCAGAACAAATATATGTCCTCCTCTTAATATCTACACCATACAACACAAAACTGAACAAATATGTAGCATACATTCAGGCTAGCATTTCGTCACATTCAATGTATGTGTGTATAAATTTAAAGAAATTGTTGATTTTCTTTTTTTTTGCCTTGCAAATATTCTCAAAAGTTTTCATTGATCTAACAATCCATTAAAAATCCCCATTCAAACTTATTCTCCGCAAAGCAACATGGAAGAAATTTCGACACAAAAACATATTGTGCTACTCAACATCAATGTATTGCATACTTTGGGGAGATGCAATGGATATTGCATACTGTAACAGAACAAATGTTGGCATGAGCTTTTTTCCCTCTCTCAACAGACAAATCGTTTAATCAATTCTGCCGATTCTACCAAAAAAGAAAAAACAAGAAAAAAACTCGAAAAATACTCCACAAACAACGCCAGATAACCCACTTTTTCAAGTATTTTGCTCGTTTGTTCTGTCTTTCGTTACAATGGGAATTATTCATGTGGAAAAGTGGGGAAAAGAACAAAAACTTTTTAAAACATTTTAAGTTTTTTCCATTTCGTTTCAACTATGAAAGTTCTACAAACAAATGTTTGCTTACTAGCAGTTCACATGAAGCCTCTCGTTCACTCCCTACAGCTAAGAAATACTCCCATCGTTCGTCCACTCATCTTTGGGGGTTTCAGTTTTGTCTTTTTGAGGAATTGTTCGAAAACAAGCGAGTAAAACAGACAAAGGCGACGTGTAAACGGAAAATAGTTGTAGGCGGAAGAAACGAATGGAGGAAAACGAAAAACTTTAAATAACAAACACCCGTGTTTTCCTCTTGCCTTTGGGGGGTGGGTGTGGGTGAATGTAATAAAGAAAGAAACTATGATGCAATTAAAGAAAATTTTACTTTTAGGGAAGAAGAAATGAAAAATACATATCGAAAATTATGAGTATTTTAAAAGTAAACGAATTATATTTGAAAGTTTAGTTTTATGATTTTCTTAATGGGGGAGAAGAAAAAGAAAAGAGCGGTGGTGGTGCCTAAAATGGGCCAACCATTTTTTTTAGAAGACTATAAAATTATAATAATTTTCTGCAAAATATCATTCATATAAAAACTTTAAAAAAAAGTAATGTGTAAAATGCTTATACAACTTTCAAAATAAAATGATAAATTTGGGTTTTAATACCCCGCATATAAAAAAAAAAAAAATAGGAATTAGCGCCAAAAAAAGGAATGGCTTTAATCTATAGTTGATTTTAAGGAAGTTTTTGGGAACTCTTAGAGACATCCTTCAAAGAACCTTTCACCCTATAGCGAAGTGGGCGGGGGAAAACGGTCCCGGAGTAAATCTAAACAAATCCTAAGTGTTTTTGTTCACCAGGAGGTACAAGATTTCTCCTCCTGTGGATCCTATCTCCTTGGGAGGTACTGTAATTCCTTTCGCGGACTGTGCAAAATACCTTAGTATATTATTGGACAAGAAGCTGAATTTCAAACTCAAAACATTTTGGACGGGGCGAAAAAGGGCACAGTGGCGATATCTGCGTGCAAGAGGGCAATAGGGAAACAAATGGGATTCACTGGTTGTATACTGCAGTAGTAAGACCAATAATGTTGTATGGAAGTATCGTCTGGTGGAAGAACATATTTAGTATTTGGACTGCCACAGCTACGGCAATAAGACTCAGACGGCTGTCACAGTGGTCAAACAATGGTTATGGTCACAGTGTAATCCTTAACATGGCGCCTGACATAAAAGGCACCATACACCACACTCTCGCTGAACCACTGATCGACAAGAAGTACTTATATCAGGTAGTGATATGTGGAAATGTAGAACTCCTGGTACAAGACTGCATGTCGACTTCAACACTGGCGGCTCAAAATTAAATGATCAGTTTCAGGGTCTACCCCAAAGACCTTGGGCTAAGTATAGCAAGAACGCTACCTGATCACTGTAGTGTTTATCAAGCCGAAATTTGGGCCATTAAGGAAGTGACAGAATGGCTGAGATATAACGCCTTCACCGCGGTGGGGATTAACATATTCTCTGACAGTCATGCTGCCATTGAATCCCTGATTTCTGTCTTCCTGAACTCAACATTAGCCCTGAAATGCCGCAAATCTCTTAACGAGATGGCTCAGCATTTCAGCATTCACCCTATGTGGGTGCCGGGTCACAGGGACATAGCAGGGAACTGCAGAGTAGACGAACTGGCAAGACTATGGACAATATTACAGACTCCAGCCGAGTTGGAGTCCATGGACATGCCTCTACCCACTTGCAGGCTCCTACAGCGATATAGAGCATATTTAGCAGCAAATGGTAGGTGGTCGTCTGCCCGAGGCTGTAATCAATCCAGACAGATGTGGTCTTGCATAGATCTGAAGCGTTCACATACACTGCTGTCGCTGTCAAGACCCGATATTTCATTGGTTGTATACGTCATGATGGGGCACTGTCTGATTGGAAGACATACAGTGAGATTGAATGTTACGACTAGTGATTTCTGCAGGAGCTGTGGGGATGAAGAGGAGAGGGAGGAGTGCTTAGAACACCTTCTCTGTAATTGCCCCGCTCTGACGAACAGGCGTGGAATAACACTGGGCTCTTCTGGGAGATCGGGCGATATAGATATTGTCCGACGTAAGAGCTTCTTGCAACTCTCAGGATGGTTCAACGGGGGAAACTAGAGGCATCCATATCTCTAGTTCCCGTGGTATCACGATGGCTTTTACAGTCTAAGCGAATCTAAACCTAACCTATAGTTGATTTAAAAAGTGAACTGGCTTTTAACCGTCTACCATCTATCATTTACCGTCTACCGTCTACCGCCTACCGTCTACCGTCTACCGTCTACCGTATGCCGTCTATCGTCTATCGTCTATCGTCTATCGTCTACCGTCTACCGTCTACCGTCTACTGTCTACCGTCTACCTTCTATCGTCTGCCGCCTACCGTTTAACGATTTTTTTTAGAAAAATAACAGTCTAAGTCCAAAAATATTATTTAAAAAAGTTGCCAGCTAGTTAAGTGATTTAACTGTTCTACACTTGTACAAGTAATGGCTGCCAAATACGCAAAATTCAATAAATTCATTTCCGATATACAAAATTAAATTAGAAATTCATGTTCTTAGAAATATGAGAAAATATAAAAAAATATATGTATTAATTCAATAAATAACCACAGCTACATTAAAAAAAAAATGGAGATATAATTTTTCGTCGGGAAAAAGTGTCTAATACAATATAACATCTGACATAATATCTGGAAATATTTTAACTCTAGATGACTTCACATGAGATCTTCAATTGTAATAAAGAGAAATTGTATTCCGGCGGAATTTCATTACTTAGGGATGATTGAAAGCTTGCCTCTGATCGCAGCAACATTTCTTTATGTCATTCCGTTTCTAATTATTGTCATTGAGTTTGTTCTTTTGCGCTAATTGTATTTGTTTAGAAGACTAGCGCGTCCCCTAACGTTAAATATTTGTACTAATATAAAGGGTGGCGCATAAGTAACGTTAACGGCGACCATATTGAATGCGTTCTTGTGCATCATTTGGTTTTAACTCGTAAACCAATTGCTCTTATATCGAAAAAGATGTAACATATGTAAAATTCTTTGCAAAGACCGCCTAGACATCTCTAACTGCTGAGAACGTCGCCTGGTGGAAGTTTCGGGGTTTTCCTCAATACTTGCTTGCACTCGAGCAATGGTCACTTCATTTCGAACTGCACGAGGTCTTCCAGCGCGCGGAAGATCACAGACAGCCCCTGGTTGCCTACAACGCTGAACCAATCGATAAATTGTTGGAGCGCGCTAGGAGCATTTCGAAAATGAAAGAAATTTCGATATGATCTGAATAATCGAATACTGACTTTCAAAGTAAAATTGAACAACTTTGGTTCTTTGTTCTGTGCTGAGCCTTCCGATCATAAATTTTCCAAGTATTATTTAGTTAATTCTGTAAAGAGACGAAAAAAACCACCAAACAAATCAACAAATCTTAACGTTGCTTATGCGTCACCCTATAGAAAGAACTTGTTGGTGTTTTATAGTGATAGGCTGAACGGCTATGGTGGACTAAACAGACAAGCATATTTTAGTTTGATTTGAAATAAAACTGTATTTATTTTTTCTTTTTTTTTTTGGCGAATTAATGAAAGGCATCATGAAATACACATTGTAAAATACAGGGTGGCGCAACAGAACGTGCATATTGCATCATCTTTTTTTGCGAGGTAGAAAAGGCGCGGGCCGGGGGTCGCCTACATCGTTGGGTTGACAGGCTCATGGAGTTTTAGTCGCTATGAATCACTTCGACGGGAAGCTTCGCGCATTTTCCGTGCGCGCATTTTACGAGAACTCTCCTTCATATATTGCCACTAGGCGACTATATTGTGCTGAATATGGACTACGGCGAATTAGTGAAGCTCCGAGTGCTAATTTAATTAAAATTTGTGTGAAGCGTTTTGAAGAGACCGGTTAAACATTTAAACCACAAGCAAATGGTCGCCCAAGAACATCTAGGACCGAAGACAATGTTGAGAGAGTTATGGAGTCAGTACGAGGAAATCCACAAATGTCGACTCGCAAGAGATCCTCTGTCTTACAATTATCGCGACGAAGTTTGCAACGAATTTTAACATTGGATCTTAAACTGCATCCATATAGGTTGCAATTAACAAAAGAATTGAAATAGTCTGACTTCATAGCAAGGCTCGCATTTGCTAATGAAATGCTTAATCGATTATCCAATTTTGACAATATCCTTTTCTCTGACGTGGCTCATTTCCTTATGAATGAGTTCGTAAACCGTCAAAATTGTCGTTCATGGAATAGTGAAAATCCCAAAATCAAACACCAGAAACTATTGCATAGTCCTAAAGTGACAGTATGGGCAGCAATCTCTGGCAGAGGAATAATTGGTCCTTTTTTCTTCGAAAATGCGCGGGGCCTAAACGTCACGGTTAATACGGAACGCTATGTTGAGATGTGGGACGGATTCTTGGCTCCAGAAATTGAAAGTTCAAGAATAGTGAATTCCAGAACTTGGTTCCAACAAGATGGAGCTACCTGTCACACATCAAAAGACTCCATGGCGGTGGTGAAGCAGATGTTCCCTGGCAGACTGATTTCGAAAAGAGGTTATATCCCATGGTCCCCACGTAGTCCAGACTTGACGCCCCTTGACTTTTTTTGTGGGGATACCTCAAACGCAAAGTCTACAGTAATAATCCAAGATACATCGTTCAGCTCAAGGAGGATATCCGTGGTGAAATGGCAGCCATTACACCAGTATTACTGAGGAAAGTTTTCAATAATTTTCGTTTGCGGTTAGAGGAGTGCCGTCGTAGAGAGGGTCACCATTTAGATGATGTTATTTCTAAAAAATAAACTCGATTTATTACTCTACAATGCCTTAGATTTATTTTAACCATAACTTTTGTATTTATTTTTTAATCTATTTTTTAAATATGCACGTTCTATTGCGCCACCCTGTATATATGAAATTGTTATCATTCATAAAAGTGACTTTTGATGAATTTCAACATTAATTAAAGACATTTCTTTAGTTACGTGGTATAAGATTTTAGCCAATAATTTATAACATGTAGCGGATTTCTTTTTCACAATGTGTTGTATAGGAAATGGTATTCGATTGAAAAGCCTTTGGAAAAGAAGTTTCCCAGTAAATTTCGGTGATTGGGACCAATATTTTATTGTGTTTGATTCAGCAAACCTTTATGTTCGACGGTGTAGTGAATATAATTTAATTTCGAAATGACTTGATTTTCCATATGAAATTGTAGTCAACTTTTAGAGTGAGTAATAACTATTGCTGATTAAGACTGACTTTTGGTAGAAAACCTCAAATTTTCTTTATACAAAAAGCTTCCCTTACTCATGACCCTAAGCCTCTATTCATAATGGTAGCAATGACGTTATTTACAATTCATGTATGCTATTACCTTCTAATTGTAATCAAGTTAACATCAATCACACATAATCACACGCTAGTCAGATTTGTCATCTTTTTTCCTTTTTGCGTTTTTTTCACTTGTCTCTAAGTATATCATGGAATTCTTTATACATTTCCCGATTCACCCATTAAGTGTGATGCTCTAATAGTGCGTTTATTCAATAGCTTATGAGTCCCTGTGTGTGTAACGCCCACCTCGTACACATGGCCTTAATCGCATTTGCATAAATTTCCGTATAATTTGTGAATGTTTCTCTCTGGTTTGAATTTTTTTTTTTGTTTTGTGTAGTTTTCTCCTCTTTGATTTACAAGCTTTTGTAGTTGATTTTACAAAGCTGAAAGGGCAGACGACGGAACGGTAGAGGAGCAACCAACAAAAACCGCTTAACATTTTATTTGTGAAAAAGGCAACAACAAAAGCAGGAGAAGAAGAATACAAAGCCCACATGAGAACTCGTTCACTCACCTAAACACAAAGGTTGTTTTCAATCTAAAGGTGGTAGGCAATATGTTTTATTTTCAATTTCTTTTGTGATTCCTTTAGCTGTCTAAAAGTATGCAATAATTTTAATTATTCACACAGAGCCGCCTCAAAGTATGCTACGTTATAATGACGATGATGTTGGCTGTAGAATGAATACACATAAATAACTAAAAAAAAAGCGGTCGAACACGAAAACAACCAGTTCATAGCGTTGTAAAACTATTTAATATTATTAAGTAACATTTTTGCCACCATTTGCTTGTTGGCTTATATGTTCGTTTACTTTACGGCTTGCACTGCACAACCCTTTTGCGTACTTTTAGGACTTAATATTTTATTGCATATTGTTAGGGGTCTTTACTGGGAGACAAACGACAAAGTAAAAAAGAATAACGTATTGTACCTCGCTTGGCCTTTGCGCTTCAAAAAGCCAGTGAGAAAAAAAAACAAATATGTTGACACATTTTAGGAAACAAAACACGGTGTACAACTATGTATCTGTGGGAATGTATACCAGCTATGTTTTGTTACATACCTATATATGTATAGACATATACATATGTTTACTCCCCTATCTGTGGACATGTGTGAGGGTATTTGTACGCGTATATTGTTTCGGTTTATCGCACACATATAATTTTTCCAACATGTTAATATGTTGGAGTCGTTCTAAAATAATGCGAGGCATTTAAACACCAACTGCCATATATGAGAAAATATATATAATTGGGGAAGAAGGAACATTTTTTAACTTAAAATAGATATTATGGTTTCTGCTTACGGTTAACCCAACGTAGGCTGTTGGTATAACTATATTAATTTGTTTACACCCAGTGAAGACACGTATTAACTGGCCTGAGCGATTTGAGATAGTGAATTTTGATGTAATTTTGGAAATATTAACCTTTCCTGAAGATTAATAGAAATGTATTCCAAATGTACTCCTATTGTAAGAAGCAAGATAGGCAATACACAATCAATACCGCCTGTCGAATTCAGTTTGACAAAATAAAAAATTTTGATAGCATATTTTTGGGCTATTTTTGTTTCCTACTTCATTTCAATAAGACTTACTTTTCTGAACTTTGTAGCCACTTTATATGGTTATGACTTGAAAATCAGGTAATTTGATAATGAGGTTTTAATCACAAGATGACCCTTATGAGGGTAGTATGACACATCTGGAGATTGGAAAGGGAATAGCACTGGCAACGCAGTTATTCAAGTGCTTGTATTTTTTTTATTACATTTGATTAAATGATTCGCGTGCCATCTATCGTTTATTGATTGTACCAACGTAACAACACCAAAGTAGCCTGGAAAGTGTTGTTTCCCTTAAACGGCAAAGACTATGGGTCGGAACTGAAACGGCATTTAACAAAAGTGAGCCAGCAACCTTGTTTTCTACGGATTGAAAAGGTGTAATAGTTATTGAAAGTTTGCAGACAACGTTCCATTTACATATGTACTGAAAGACACGTACGAGAGAAATTTTTATTTTCATAAATTCTACCCTTTTGTGGTTATGAATCAATGAAACCAGATTCTGAACTTTGTTAGCAAAATCTTGCTGTCAAAGCATATTTTTAGGCGACGTCTAAAGCAAAAATTTTGTTTTGTAAAGAACTGTGAGAATCTATGAATAACCGATCGCATGTACAGGGTGGCCCAAAATGACCGAAGTGATGTGAATTGCTTATAACTTTTTATTTAAGACATATATTTTTTTTTTTTTTAAATACAGTAAATTTATGGGGAATATTTTTAGATTAGTTATTAAAAATGATATCCCGCAAGTGGTGGCCATTTTCTTCTTCGCACAAATGTGCTCTTTCCAACACATTTTCCATGACCTTTCGCAAAATTTCCGGTGTTATGTTGTTAATTTCATCTCGAATATTGGATTTTAATTCGTCAATAGTCCTGGGCTTATTAACATAGACTTTCCCTTTTAAATAACCCCAAAGGAAAAAGTCTGGAGCGGTTAAATCCGGGGAACGCGAAGGCCAATTAAAATTGCTTGTACGCGAAATTATTCTTTCACCAAATATATCGCGTAAAAGAGCCATTGTGGCCCTCGCAGTGTGCGCTGTGGCTCCATCCTGTTGGAACCATATTTGCGGATGGTTTTCCACGGCTGGCCTTACAAAATTTTCCAACATGGCCCGATATCGATCAGCATTGATGGAAATGACAACACCTCGTTCATTTTCAAAAAAATATGGGCGAATGATCCTTTCTGAAGAAACACCGCACCAAACAGTACACTTAACTGGGTGTAATTGTCGTTGATGAAGTACTCTCGGGTTTTTCGTAGCCCATATCCTACAGTTTTGCTTGTTAACGAACCCATTTAATTGGAAATGGGCTTCGTCACTCATAACTAAGTTATGAATAAAATTAGGATTCTCTTGTGCTTTTTGCTGGAAATAAATTGCATAGTCAAGTCGTTGCTGGTAATCTGTCGGTTTCAATTCTTGGACAATTTGAATTTTGTATGGAAACATTCTTATGCTATGCAAAATTCGCTGCAGCGACCCTCTTGAGATGCCAAGTTGTGTCGAACGTCTCCTGGTTGATGTTTGTGGATCCTCCTGAATACTCTCCTGTACCACTTGAATATTGTCATCCGTGTGCACCGTTCGTCGTCTGCCAGCACCAGGAAGGTTCCTCACTGCTCCTTGTTCTCGAAAATTTGCAACAAGACGGTTTATTGTTGACTGAAAGGGTGCAACCCGCACATTAAATTGACGACGGTATGCACGCTGAGTCAACACAATGGACCGTTGATTTACAAAGTAAATTTCAACGATTTGGGCACGTTGTTCAGTTGTGTATTGCTCCATTATAAATTCTCCAAGTCTTCTTTACAAAATACCAAAAAGAAAAGAAAAAAAATTATAATAAAAAAGTTATAAAGAATTCACACCACTTCGTTCATTCTGGACCACCCTGGCACAGTGAAAAACGCTTAAGGCGCAGTCTGAAGAATCATATACCAAATTTATTACTTTTTTTATTACTTCATTACTTTTATTATTACTTCATTATTTCGTTATACCAATATTTTTACCACAATTGTAATACTGAGAAAGAAATGTTTAAGGCATCGACTACCTTTTCATCAAATGTGTTTTTATAAATTTTTAAGCCGATTAAACGACGTCCGTTTTCCTGGCTAGATAGCTGGTAGAAAAATCACCCTATATTTGTATTTTTTATTAAACCTTGGGTTGTTATACACAGTTTTGATGTAATTAATTTGTCAACTAGTCTCTATAATGCCATTCGGCGCTGAGGCGTAATTTGTATGAAGTTTGTTTGATATCATAAATTTACAAAAAAAAGTTTCATCAAAATCAAAGCTTTGTGTGTGTTTTGTTTAACTTTATGCAAAATGGATAACACCCCTCGTATTGAGTTTTCCTTTAGCGTTAAGAAATTTTAGTATTAACTTTAATCGCCCATTGTTTCAGTTTTCCTTTTTTTCGCGTTGACTTGTCTTTGAATACATTTTTGCAGCATTCACTTTTCTTGCCAGTGTAGTTGTTTAAGGACATCTGGAAGTTTCACATTCACAAAAACACATGCTCATAAACGTGCACTAGTGTGGGTATGGTAGAGATATTTGTAAATTCGTGAGTATCTACCGGGTTGGATATTTGACAACACTGCCAAATATTTTTAAAGTTGGCATCTTCTACTATTTTGCGTTTGTGTCTGTGTGTGTTTGTTGGCCTTTTATCCTTTTTTTCTGTTGTTATACATATACCCAGTAGGATCTGTTTATATGTATGCTGGTATATTCACTATACGGATTGGCATTTGTTTGACATTTCCTCTCTCTCTCTCTCTCTCACTCTCTGTGTGTTATTGTCATCGAAGTGTTGGTATTTTGTTTCCTTTTTATCTCTTCTACCAAATTCATTTTTTATTTAATCTGTCGTTTTTTGTTTCACACAACCATACAAATAATGAAAGGATATTTCATATATTCCTTTCCCAACTTCATGTTTTGTTGGTATTAAATTCTGTATGTTACTGGGTAATGTCTATTTGACAATACAAAAAAAAAAAAAACACAGAAACTTTTGAAATTCAATTTAGAGTTTATTTCTGAATCTACAATTTATTGGAATTCAAGGAGTTGATATATGATCACTGCTGTGAATGTGGCCACTGTTAAGCTGTTGTTAAACTTTTAAATTGCACAAAATTTAAATGAAAAAAAAAAAAAATGTGTCTTCTTGATATTTGCCAAAAATGATTGCAAAATAATTACATTTGATTTTTATGATGACAGTTCTTTGCAGACCACTTGTTCATTGCTATAATTTAGATATTTGGCTGTGGCTCTAAAAACTTTTGCTTATGAAATTTCAATAAAGAGAATATTGCAAAAAAAGGAAAACAATTTCTCTTGCAACACATGAATGGCATATGAATGTTTCTACACACAAACCTATTTAAAGACTGATTTGATTGAACCTACAATTCATTGACTCTATCGAATACTACTTTGGAAAGTTTTTACAGAATTTGTTTAATACTCGAACATTCGAATGAGGTGACTGCAGCTCAAAGGAAAATATCGTAGATGGTTGTACAAAGTGAGCCCAGCCCACGATCATACGAGTACTTATGATGATCGCTTGTACGGGTTATCCATTTTTTAGTTTCAAAAATTATATTAAAGAAAACACACATGAAGCTATGATTTCGATGGAATTTTTATTTCGTTATAATACTTGGACATTGCCATTATTAAATATGGGGTGATTTTTTAAGATTTAAGTTTTTCAGATTGGCAGCACTGGTTGGTAATGGCGTCCAAACGTCATCTGTCAAAGTGAAAAGTGTACAGTATACTCTGCCATTTCATCATGCAAAGACTAACAAACGAGCAACGATTGCAAATCGTTGTAATTTATTATCAAAATTCGTGCTCTGTGACAAATGTGCCTCGTTTGATACGACCATTTTATGGTCCTCATAATCGACCTGCTGAATCAACAATTCGCGCTGTTATCTCCAAATTTCGCATAAAATTTACTTTGTTGGATACAAGACCATAGACTCGCATGCGTAGAGTGCTTACCGAAGAAAATATTGCAGCCGTAGCGACCAGTGTTAATGACGATCGTGAAATGTCAATTCGTCGCCTTTCTCACCGATTACTCAACCACAAGGAAAATTTTACACGTCGATTTGGGTTTGAAAGCCTATAATATTCAACTCACGCAAGAATTGAAGCCGAATGATCTACCACAACGTCTAATTTTTGGCGAATGGGTCTTACAAGAGCTCAATGAAAATCCGCTGTTTTATCGAAAAATTTTGTTCAGCGGTGAGGCTCGTTTCTTGCTGAACGGCTACGTAAATAAGCAAAACTGTCCCATCTGGAGCGATGAACAGCCACATGCCATACATAAATTACCGATGCATCCCGAAAAAACGACAGTCTAGTGTGGTTTATGGGCTGGTGGCATCATCGGTCCATTTTTCTTCAAAGACGACCGTGGAAGAAAAGTTACAGTCAATGGCGAACGATATTGACCCATGATACGCGATTTTTTTTTTTGCCCCAATTGGCTGAGTTGAACTTGGTTGACATGTGGTTACATCAGGACGGTGCCACATGCCACACTGCTCGTGAAATAATGGATATGTTAAGGGATGAATTTGGTGAGCAGGTTATCTCCCGATTTGGCCCCCAAGATCTTGCGGTTTAACGCCTCTTGATTATTTCTTGTGGGGTTATGTCAAGTCGTTAGTCTATGTGGGCAAGCCGAACACTATTGAAGACTTACAGGATAACATAACACGCGTTATTTGTAGAATAAAAAAAACATTGGAATTTCCGAATGGACGTTTTGAGACGGAGCCGAGAACAACATTCACATAAAATTAACTTTCAAAATTAAATAGCAAAGACCAATTTGTCGATTCCAATAAAAAATTTTAATATATGATGCAAATTTGAGTGTTTTATTCGATTTAAAAAAAAAAAAACTAGGATTAAAAATCACTTTACAATGTCATTTAAATGCCCGCCTCTGGACTTATTGCAGCAGTGGATGTTTTTGGTGGTAGTTTTCGACCACTTTTTCGCTCATTTCGGCCGGTATGCTTGCGGATTATCCGCGCAAACATGGTCTTTGTCATAGCTCCCACAAATTGGTGGCAAATTGACGTCACCAAAATGTGAAATGACGCTTCCTGGGGACTTCTCATACAATAAAGCCAAAATTGCTTATGTTGAATTACGTTTCAATCACAACTTTTGTGGTAAGTTTTACATATTTTTGCGTGTTCTTCGCTTATTAAGCTATTCATATTCGTGAATGACAAACCTTTCACTGAATGAATACGAGTAAATACCTCAAATGACAGGTATTTAACAGCTCAAAAAGTCTTGCCAGATAGGGGGCTTTGATATGAATAACCCTGCTAACCATTGGTGGTCACATCAAATTTCGAAGTGACAAATGTTAACCTTAAAACTATGTGCCAAAATGATAAGATGTGCAGAATGACCTCTATTTATGTTATATTGGATTTTATATATTAATACTCGTGTTTTCGGAATTTTGATGATAGTTTTTTTAAGATGAGTGGCTTATCAGGCCACTGCCAGTGTTGAGACTGCCAACGACCACTGGGCCTAAGACACATCGATGTTAGCATGCCATTTAGGTTTCTCAACTAGTCACCTGCTCACTTTAGCTACCATCAAACGGATGTTTGATGGCATTACCAGGGAATACTTGCACGAAGGTGTGAAGATGTGAGATGATTGGGAAATTCTGCAGAGAGATCTGGTTACTCCCAAGTTAATAACAATCAGAAAGTCCACATTAGAAATTTCCCCAGCATGTCAGCAGGGAGATAAAGAGGAGAGCACTACCTGCTAACAGATGTTACTATGGGCTAAGCAAGCGATTCAGTGATAAAGTCCTCTCTCGACAAACAAAAATCTGACTGTACTGGTTTTACCTGTCTCGTTATATGGCGCAGAATCCTGGGCTATGACGCAAGCGGATGAGTCAGTACTGGGGAGAGGAAAATACTCCGAAAAACATATGGACTCATCATTATTAACGGAGAGTATAGCCGCCGCGTGAACAATGAGCTGTATGAGCTACATGCCGACATCGACGTTGGCTAGGTCATGTTGTGCGGATCGAGCCAAATGTTTCGGCACGGAAAGTTTTCGACAACGAACTCCATAGATGGCGCAGAAGAGGGCGACCAAAACTCCGTTGGAAGGAACAGGCTTTAGAAATACTATAGAAACTTGGTGTGACGAATTGGAGGAGAAATGCAGATGATCGAAGCGCTTGAAATTATTTCCTACGGACGGCGTATAATAGATAAGGATGTCTATTCCAGTCGCCACCTAAAAAGAAGAACACTTGTCTGTCCACTTAATGAGAGAAAACTGAAAATTTGGTGATGACTTTTAAATATATTGTAATTTGTGTAAAAAATCGTCCAAATAATATTGAAAATATTAAACATATTCATTTGTTATGTGTATTGAAGCGACAAATTATGCAAATTATGAATGTATGTATATAACATTTTGCCAGAAAAGTAATAGGAATTGATCACTAAAAGATAAAATATTTATTTTCCCTTCAAATTGATTTCATCGCCTTTAAAGTAGGCCCCTTTCGAAATAATATTCGTTTGCCAACGAATGATCTAATCATCAAGACATTTTTTTTGGAAAAAAGTTTATTTCTCTCCACGAATTCGGTTTTATGTCTTCGATGATATTTGTTTATTGTTTACTAGAAATTTGTTCGCAATGACAGCCTCAGGAGATGATGGCCTATGATCTATAAAACTGACCTTTTCCGACGAATTTGCCCTTTCAAATGCCTCAAAACAAACATGTAAAAGAAATTTCCTTGCATCTCATGAATGAGATGTGGAAGGGATTCTTACATTCATTGAACTTATGCGCACTCTATCTATAGGCTCACTCGAGCAGATAGTACTTTTTTACCACCTGACCTTCTGGCAAGAAATCTTGATACACAATACTGCGATAATCAAAGAACACAGTCAACATTATCTTGACTTTTGATCGAGTTTCTATCTTTAGACTCACTCGAACAGATAATGTTTTTTATTTACCATCTGACCTTCTGGAAGGAAATCCTGACGCGCAGAACTGCGATAATCACACAATCAACATTATCTTGACTTTTGATCAAGTTGGACGTGGCTTTTTCCGATTCGACTCAGGTGGAAAACGCCGTTCCTAAGCTTGTTGTCTAGTTAGCATGAATATGGGTACTAAGTTGACTTAGCATTGTCTCTAGCAAGCTTTACTCGATTGAGTTTTTGAAGAAAATTCAGGTTTTTCGGAACCAGTCAAGCGGTAGCGTGATTCAGATCCAAGCAATTGTATAAAATTGTATAAAAAGGTATGTATTAATTTACGACACACAGATAATACACAGGCTATCTCTCTCAAACTTATATGATTTTCTGTCACCCTTTCCTTCATCGTATCGTTAATGGCCGTCCAGAGCGGGGTGAATCTTCTACCGCATCTCAACCACTTTAGAATGCACTGTGCCACTCGTATATCTCATATGCCGCCGTAAGATACATTTTCTGCGATTAGACGTACAAAATTCCATTAGAAAATATCGAATACAAAATTTGAGGCAAATCCTTTCTTCGCCATTGTTATCCATTGCAAATATCCTAAAAAAAACGCGAACATTTATTGATAAGTTAACACATAAAATTAACTGATAAGTTCGTGTAAGCAAGTCAAATGACAGGTCACGCTCAGTATAAAGGACAATTATGAAAATTAAGCAACAAAAATAATTTCGGTAATACCTTTAAGGTTGCTTCTTGAGCTATCAATTATCGTTAATTCTTTGACAGAATATATGTTGAAGAGATGGCATGATGAGCTGCTGCCCTGTTTAAAGAAATGTTTGGTGTTAAATAGGTCGTTGAGATTTTCGCCTATATTCGCTGGAAGTTTCTTCTGGATCAGGGTAATTCTGCACTGTTATATCAGCTTCGTAGGAACACTAACTTTGGCCAAATCTTCGGATAATTTTTGCCAATTGGTCTTAAGAAGGCGACTTTATAGTTGTCAAAACTTCGCAACGTATTGATTTTTTCTTCTTGGGTCTTCTTTAGGATTTGTTGCAGTGAAAACACGTATTCAGATGCCGAGTTACCATGCCTAATGCTACATTCAGAACATCATATTAATTGAAGCAGGGTTTAGTATTTATTCGATGCATATTTTTAGGCATACATAAAATGTATATTATTCTTTTGTTTGTCTTTCTCCGGCGTCGAACTTTGTGTAGAAATTAGCGTAAAATAATATTTTGTGTTAAAGCTAATTGTGGTTATGCGACGGCTTACATGATTAAACCGCAGGATAAGGTGTCAGAATTTCTTATCGATTCAAGATTCATTTGCTCCTGCAAACATGCTTTTTTGCATTGCGACCATTGATTGCAAGCGTTCCTCTCCGTTGCTTGTTTTGAGAAGAGTTGTTACTAGTTTTATAGCTTCCAATTGCAATTGGTCCGGATTTTCCAGGAACATGTTATTTGAAAATCCTTACAACATTTGTGGGGTTTGTTCGAAATGTTGGGAATTTTGTTTCTTCCTATTTTCTTACGCTTTTAATGCCGAAGGCAGGTGGGAGCCTGTCTGACATGGAGATTTTATTGCATATATTAGTCATTGCGTGTGAAATGAATCGCCCAAGTGCCAGCAATTTGGAATCATCTTTAAATGCAAGTACATCGCTCCATCCCCATTACACCATAAACAAGTGTATGGTTAATCTGTTAGTTGAATTTTGACTAATAGGTTTAGTTGATTAGTTGATTAGCAGCTGGAAAGCTTACATTTGCCTTACTCTAGTGATGGCTTAAATTTTGTTATTATATACAATTTCCTTTATGTCTTTTCAAGCTATTTCAGGGCTTTGAATAAACTGCCAGCCTGTAATTATGCTTTAAATTATAAATGCTCATTACTAATGTACCATCCGGTCCCTTGGCCGACATCTTTTGCAATATTTTTGCAATATTACTTAAGCTTTTGCATTCCCTTATTCCTTTGTGTTGCCATGCACCCCTTAATGTATACTATATTTTCTGTAATTATTTTCATTCAACCAAAAATTATAGCATACTTATTATAACTCACACATACATATATTTAATTATATATTTATATCTTATCCATTA